>CAJNOJ010000091.1:0-366804 GCA_905250025.1 Adineta ricciae
TGTATAAATTAATTGCTTCATCAACTTGTCCTTGTTCACGACGGATATTCGCTAGATTGTTCAGAGAATCAGCATGTGTTGGACATTGACTTAGGGCAGTTTTGTAGCATTCTTCGGCTTCGGCAACCTGAAAGCGTAAGTAAACGAACTGCTGTGAGAGACAAAAAGGACAGATCGACATACTTTGCCTTGGACTTTCAGTGCGTTTGCTAAATTACAATAAGCATCCGGGAAATTTGACTGCAATTGTATTGCTCGCCGATAAGTTTCAATGGCTAAATCGATTAGACTAGAAAAAGACAATTTCAATTCTAGATAACTATTGAGTATTGCTTCAAATACTTCTGTTCGTAATAGACACATGCTAAATTGCCATGAACGATCGGATGATTTGGCGAAAGAGTAAGTGCTCGTAAATAAGCAGTTACAGCACTAGAAGAAGAAGATCGAATATATTTGATATTCTGCTTTTTTACAGTTTAATCAAGAAAAGTCTATTTACCGGTCGAATATTCGTGCTTCTTTCAAAACATTTCCTAGATTAATGTATGCATCGAGAAAATTTGGATCCAGAGCGACTGCCTATGAGGCAAATAAAACAATTTCTAGACGTACGTTGATACATTTATGTGAACAGACCTTTTCAAAATGATGAATAGCCAACCATACCTCGCCTTGGCAATTAAATATACATCCTAAATTACTCCATGCAACAGCAAATGTCGGCTGAGTTTTAATCACTTTTAAATAACATTCCTATTCGAACAAAAGATAAATTTTCAAGTTTCTTCTCGTCTGTTTTTGATATTTACTTTAGCTTCTTCTAAATAACCGAGTGCTTTTAAAAGATTTCCTAGATCATTTCGAACACCATATAAATCCTAGAAAATACACAGTTTAATTTCCAGTACAACCATTTCGTCTAATATTTACTGGATTGTATTGCAGTGCTGTTAGATACGCACTTACAGCACCTTCCATATCTGAATTGGCAATGAGCGCAGCAGCATAATTGATACTAAATCAAAGAACACAATTTTTTATAATCCAAAAAGAGTATTTTTGACGTACTATCCATCAGTAAAATCTGGTTTCAATTGTAGAGCTTTCACATAATGGTCAAGTGCTAAATGTAGAAGACCTTTTTCTTTATATACATTGGCTAGATTCGAATGAGCTTCAGCTAGATGTGGATCAAGTTTCGTCGCTAATAAACTATATTCCATTGATCTGTAAACGAAAGACGATGCGCAGTGCAAAGAATTCTATGTGAATGTCGATTTACTGATCATAACGACGCATTTGAAAGTAAATCGAGCTAAGTAGAAGTAATAAACTTGTATTATCGGGTTCTTGCTGATACAACTGAAGACAATATTGTTCAGCACGTTCAAAATTTCCATTTTGATAATCACGGTTTGCGCGATCAGCAACAGCTATGACAGAAAACAAACAATAACAGAAATTAACCTTCTACTTCAATGAAAGGTTTGTACTTTGAAAATCAAATAAATTAGTAGGAGAACGCAACGTGTTTGACTGATGATATTTTTGATTTGGACTGGATAACATTGTAGAAGAGGATGGCGACGAGGCAATCTTCATAGGAGACGTATCAGGTGGAATTTCTGAAAGAATAAACAATAAAAGGAATCCTATAATTCGAAGAATTACATCAGATTCTTACCAGTCGAATTATTCATGGTAGACTGTGAAATCGGACTCATACCTTGATGAGCTGCATTCAAAAATAAATCATTTGATTGGTATGATAGAAAGAATCTTCAAAACAAAACAAAGTGACGGTATTATTTTGTCATTCATAATCACCTTGGATTGGCTTTTTCGTAAGATGGAAGGAATAAAATTACTATTAGTTGATATTATTGACAATATACCAATACGAGCAATGAGTAAGCATCAATCAGCTGCTAGACAGATGTCACTGATGGATAGACGGATGTTGTAAGATTAGACACGGGAATAGAAGGATCAACTCGTTTTCTCACATATGCTTATTCAGTCTTCTGATCAATGATTACACTTGTTCGGTGAAACTCAAGTTATGGAATAAATTGGGTTCGCCTGAAGATAATGTTCTTTTTCTTCTTACTGAACGATATGTTGATTGGAGAGATCATATTTCATTTTGCGTATATCTTAATAGAGACGTGCTTTCTTTTGTTTGTATTCTTTTTTTCGTCTTCTATTAGTGTTTATATAACGGTTGTAACTCTCGTCGCCGAGAAGCATAGATAGCCGAAAAGGACGTATGATCGATTATCAGTGACGAGGATTTACACCATTTTATCCTCTAGAAAATGTCCGATCAAGGTTCCTAAATTAAATTTTCCTATGACCTTTCGCGAAGATATTCAACTCTCTATATATTTTTCAAATATTCGTCCGAACAGTTCGATTGCTGACTGTTATATACTCAGATGGAAATCTTTGAGAATTTCTAAACATCGGACTACTAGGACCGCGCTTGTAATTTTTCAATCAATCAGTTACTGCTATAGCGGCGCAATTATGTTGATTACCAGGTACATGTCTATTGATGTAGTTTTCTTGTGAAACAAATGTCAACAGCATCAATATTTTTTATTTGAAAAGCTGAGTATAGTCCTTGGATAATATCTTTCGAAAGTCAGTACACGACGAGCTTTACAGAAACAGGGAAAACAAGTAAACACAGGGCCAAAACTTGCGAAATTTCCTTTACACTCAAAGTCCTCGACGTGTGTCACAGTGTCGCTGAGACCAATTGCAGATATGCAAAATCTAAATAGAGATATTTTAATACAGCGTGGGAAAAGAAGCGCGATCAAACTGAGAACAAATATATAATGGCAACGACATGAAAGTAAGTAATACGTATAAAGTGTAATTAAAGCTGCAACACATGTGGTTAAAATATAAACAATAGCAAACAGAAGTACTCCACATAAGCACAAATCCTTTTCTAAATACTTTACCCTATTTTCATTCCAGTTTTTTGTAGGATTCATCCGGCGACGATGGAACTATGTAAAAATTAAAAGATGAGTCGAGTCAATTCATTTTCTATGCCGTACATCAAATTTTACGATTCTTCTGCGATAAACATGTTTTTGCTTTAAAGAACAGCAGTATGTAAAAAGTTGGAAATAATCTTTCTGTTTTACACTTTACATGATGGTAGGAGTTTACGACTGTTCATTACCATAACATGTCACTCTCGAAAATTCCTAAACACTTTTCTCAATACTGTGCAACTAGAAACATATGTCGCTCTAACTTCGTAGAATTCCGTATCTGTTTTCGAAAGTTCCGATCTTATCGACATACGTTCTAACTTGGCTTTTAACGCTGTTCCTATTTTCAAAACTCTTACTTAAACTTCACTTATGGATCCCAAGTTTCACATCAACATTGTTCCAACTCTGACGAGGAAAACTATCAACCCAATCAAAGATGTTGAAAAAACTTTTCGATCATTGCCTGTCTTCACATTTCGAGTCAAGTTTCCAACTTATCCACACTCTTTCGAAAAAAAAGAAATATACGATCAATAAATGGTTACTTACAAACAACAAGTTTTAAATAATCCCAAAAACTGCGTGTTGGCCGAACTGTTGATGGCAGTGAATCTTGATTTGGGAGTTGCACTTGAATCGCAGCTGGTCCTATGAATTTGAGAAAAGTATTATTTTCCCTTAAATAAATCTTAAAGATAGCTTATCTAGCACTATTAGAAATTCGCTTAGAAATTCTAATGCTGGTCTAAGCCAACAATGAACTCGAGAAGCAAGCGATTAAATAGCTGGTCTCGTTCGTATATACAAATGAACTTTTTACTTAGGCTAATATATTCATGAAGAAAATGATTGAAATTCAATAATTGTTTCGCATGCTCACTTCTCAAAGATACATTACAGCTCAAGTGGAAGTAACATTAGATGATTTTTTTCTCAAGAGAAGCGTTTTATCAGCTAAAATATGAGCACGACTATCGATGCTCCCATTCAACCTCACCTCATCTTTCACTTATGAAAGTGACAATAAATAAAGAATTTTCAAAAATAGATCAGTAAAGATAAAAATGTGTTTGACGTCCAAGACGTTTCTTATCGCTTTGTTCTTGATTGAAGAATCTTCACTGAAAATGAAATAGTTCTTATCTAAATATCTACAGTTAATCTGAGACTGATTTTTATTGACGTATGCGCTGAATAAAAACGATGATACGAAAAATGAGACATTCTTTCTTTGTTGCAAATGTGTTTTCAGTTCTTTCATATTCAGTAAATAAGGTACTCACGATCTGAACGATAAGCGACCCAGGTCGAACAATCCGGCACGGAAACGGCCCGTTCCATGGTATTCCGGAGATTTCATGGAATCCTGCTTCAGGAATCATCGTCCTGGGTAAGAAATTTGCTCCGCTCGTTGATTGGAACTCTGAAAAATGAACATTGTAATATAACTTGTATGGAATGATAAAAAACACGCAGTTTTCGAAGAGTCTGTTTGTGCTTGCTGTCAATGTTGACTTTTCTTCTGATAGTGGCTCATTTAGGAAAAGGAAAAATCGAGTTTTAGAGCTATGGAAACTAAGAACAGCTGGAAATCTTTGTTTGTCTGGTTTTCAGATTGGAATCTATGATAAATATAGTTAGTGGTCCGATGAAATGGTGTTATTAGACATACATGGTTTGATCAACTGAATCATTTTCTGTTTTATGTATGTCGCCTTCGGTTCTTGAAGGACACATAGAACTATCATACGATTTGATGTGTTATAGCGTTTTCCGGGAAATTGGGAAATTCTAACTAAAGCACGAAACCAACTTTCGATGTATAATGTTCCCCACAGCTATGCCCGATATTTTCACCTTGGCTTTCCCTCAGAAACCAGGCAACTCATCGCTACTTACATGATAACCCCTCAACAGCCACCCATGCACTCTCCCCTACACCCTCACAGAGATGATACCGCGCATCACCCTCCCCTTCTCACACCCTCCCCTACACCCTCACAGAGATGATACCGTGCATCACCCTCCCCTTCTCACACCCTCCCCTACACCCTCACAAAGATGATACCGCGCATCACCCTCCCCTACACCCTCACAGAGATGATACCGCGCATCACGGGACATAATGGGCATAATCGGGCATAATCGGACATAATGGGGCATAATGGGGCATAATCGGGCATAATGGGGCATAATGGGGCATAATGGACATATTAGGGCATAATCGGGCATAATCGGGCATAATGGGGCATAATGGGGCATAATGGACATATTAGGGCATAATGGGGCATAATGGGGCATAATGGGGCATAATCGGGCATAATGGGGCATAATGGGGCATAATGGGCATAATGGGGCATAATGGGGCATAATGGGCATAATGGGACATAATGGGGCATAATGGGCATAATGGGGCATAATGGGGCATAATGGGCATAATGGGGCATAATCGGGCATAATGGGCATAATCGGGCATAATGGGGCATAATGGGCATAATGGGGCATAATAGGGCATAATGGGGCATAATGGGGCATAATGGGGCATAATCGGGCATAATGGACATATTAGGCCATAATCGGGCGTAAACGGCATGGATACCCACACCAACACCCTCAATTATGCCCCATTATGCCCCATTATGCCCGATTATGCCCCATTATGCCCGATTATGCCCCATTATGCCCTATTATGCCCCATTATGTCCATTATGCCCCATTATGCCCCATTATGCCCATTATGCCCCATTATGCCCTATACGAGAATTATAGCTGCTCACAGTGTTCAGTTTGTCCGATCAACAAATTCAATTTCCGGGAAATCAGTTGGTACCCAAAACATATAGAATTTCCCGGTAAACGCTATAACACATCATATGTATCATACAGTATTGATCTGTTAAAAGAAGTGCTTACTTTCAATCATGTGTGATTAAATACAAAAAAAAGCTCTACTCTCCGTCTAAAATGTCTTCTTTAACAATGCATTATTATTCATATATGTTCACAACGGAGTATTAGCAGATAAAGCAAAGTGTGCACTCGGACATCTGGCGCAGATGGGATAGATGATGCTGTGTAGGCCGATAAACATAAATTATACAGGATTATTCGAAGAAACTAGACTATATTGTACGGATCAGGGACGGATCTAGTCAAGGTCTACTTGTAGTATCCGCATATTGATGTTAATCGATGCCGCTTTACTACAAAGTGCTGGCTTTCATACGTTACCAAAAGTAACATACATTAGCTACTTACATATATTTTTCATTCGAATTCTGGTATCGGTAAAATATGCCACTCCTATTTGGAAAGAATGATTTGAACATTGCCATGGGTAATTCGAAATTCTCATCCAACGGCGCATAGAAAACATCATTTTCTTTCTCTTCATCAATTAGCCGTATAAATCTGAAACCATAATTAAGCTCTTAAGCGGCGCCATAGCAAGATCATATTTCCCTACCTTCTCATTTTGAGCTTCCCAGGTCAACAAATCCGACGCTGGATCCGATCGGATCCGTCGAATTCCTGTAGGATCCGAGTATGGAATTGTTCGACCTGGGTCTTTAAAAGTACAGACAGTAAAATACTATTACAGCAGTGAAATCATTTGATCTGTATATCACATCCACACTCTCTCACAAAAGAGTACTAGGTATGAGTGTCAATTATATCAGTGGAAAAAGCATCAATAAAATAGAATGCTCATAATCAGAATACAAGAACTACGCAGAATTGAATATATTTCTTTCGACTAAAAAAAAGATTTTACAACTACAATTTTGTTCGTCTGTTGGCCGAAATTATGTTTGAACATCTCCATATGTACCCTGCTGAGCACGATAATATTCCGGAAAAGTTAACAATTGTAAATATGAAAAAGCGTATGCTTTGACACCTGTATTCGCCAGTGCATTTTCAATAGATGTGCCGTAGCGTCGAAATTGATTGATTATCTCATGTAAATCATGTTTGTCGACACGGTGATTGTTCACAAGCAACTGTCCTTGTTCTAGCGTGAAACCCATTGAAGTGCGATCTTTTGCACTTTTGCAGCCGGTTACTCGAACACCATAAGCTCGACGACAAACCTAAAATATAGTTTTGCAGAAAATTCGAAATGATAATCATTTTCTGTTTACTTTCTCAGCAAGTGTGAAGATGTTAACGTTTTTCGGTTTGTTCGAGCGAATTGTGTGTTCTAGCTGTTTCAATAAATCCGGTATATCTTCTGTAAAGAAATGATTATGTGTATTGTTCAAAAATGTAATTTTTTATCTTCAGTAACTACCAGGCAAATTATTGATACTTTTGTTGATATATGTTTTCAGTTTATCTAAGTTGTTATAATTGAGATCACTTTCAACTTGTGATGTTGTGAAGAAATTCATTCTATAAAGCCAAATTGAATTATATCTTTTTACTCTTTCGGTTACCTACGATCGTACGCGTGCAGCTAGGGCTCGTTCATTAATACCAACATTAAAAACAACAGGTACTATTCGAATAGATCCGCCGTCTTTGAGTTCTTTCGGTAGTCTCGCGAACATATGAGCAGGTAGAGGTAGAACAACTTTACAGTAAAATCTTGTACCAAAAAATCGTGGTTGCAGTACGTCATTGCTTGCCGTTGCGGGAATAAACCGTACATGAACACGTTCTAAAGCGTGGATAGCTTCGACAGAATCTTCCAGCATACCTAACTCATCGCCATCGCACGTTAGGAGATATTCAAAAGAAATCAGCATTCCTATAAATGAATTTAATAAACCGTAGAAGAAAAAACTGAAACGATATCTATGTTCAAGTAGATTTATGATAGAAAAAGGTAATTAAGCCATTAAATATTTCATGCGTTGGAAAGGAATGATCGTTTTTCTGTTGGTAAAAACAGTAAGAGGTTTTCTGGGTGCTGGTGCTTTCAGTACAATGACTATTCGAGATGGATTCAATTCAGGCTGCATGGGGAAGTTAAGACAGATTGGCGGCGGTATTGTCAGAGGAAGATTTGATCGCGAACAATTGATTGTAGGAGGCCTTTGAGAAGTCCTTCTTGAAAAGCTAGTCTCAGTTTTAAGTTTTTTCGGTAGCGGTTTGATTGTGATAGGACTTGTTCGTTTAGTTTGAAATGACATGGGCGTCGTGGGTGGTGGGGGTGGTGGCAGTCGAACAGGAGGTAATTTGATGGATGACATTTGCAATTTGGATACTTCTTTGATGATATTTTGATGTAGTTTTGGTCGTCGCCGTGCACGTTTTGAAGGTACTATTTCATCCGATGACAAATGATACAGTTTCGATTGTGAAAGTCGATCAACTGTTTCCATCGAGAATGTTTTTATTGGAGTGCGTGGACGCGTCCGTGGCACAGAGCAAATTTTTGGTGCAATTTTCGTTGTTGATTGACTCTTTTGTTTCTTACGATGATCGAACGATGTTGGTAAAATCGACGTACGAGTGTTTGTTGTGATCGTTGTTTGTATCAATGATAAGGCTGGTGTGTACAACTGTTGAGTGGAGTCCAGAGAAGTTCTCGATGGAGTACGAGATAGAAATGAACCGTTTTCATTCGAGCAGTAATTTGGCGGCCGATGATGATATCGGTTTTTGATGATTCGTCTGTGAAAATCTTCCATAGTACCTGATGACCGTCTCTTCTCATCTTTTCTCATGGTCAATGTAGACAGATTATCGACTGTTTTCTTTTGTTCGTTTTCATTTCGTGCGACATCACGTAACGGATTGTCAATGTCACTGAAATTCTTCTCGAAATTCAGTTTAAAACCTGCATGTTGTTGAGATAATTGGTCAAATCGATTCAAAAGTTGATCCAAGGAATTCAATACCGGAAGCATAGTAGTTTTATGTTTAAACGCGTATGCTCGTACGAAATATCGAATGATGAAATGAAGTGTTAGTAATCACATTGAAAAACTATTGCCAACAGTTATGTATGAAAGAATAACAATACATCTCGACTTTTTTCTTCTCTCGTCTCTCCTAATCTTATATACTCACCATTATTAATGTAGAGCTTCCAAGCTTGATCACTAATTTTAACAGACGATAGGAGAACATACACCGAGAATATAAGACATGTTAACTAAAGAAAAATACGAAATCAAAACAATAACAATGATTAAAGTGATGAAAATTTCAGGCGTATTTTCTTTTTTCGTGTTCTAATTACCGCTTGAGAAAAGGCAATGTCAAAACGTTCTCGAAATGCTTCAGGATAACGTTCTATTTCTTGACTTTCTTGGAATATATAACGAATAATATGTTTACAAGTATGACGCTCCAGTTCACTGGCGACCGTTTTCAAACTATTTAATTGTGTCATATTAAATGTTTGTTCATTTTTATGAATCGATTGTTTAATTTCTTCTAGAAATTTTCGTGCTTTGCTTTGTATCGTTTCCTTCAACAACCAAGCAATTATTGGAATTTATCGAAATACATCAAGCATACCGAGGATTCCAAAACTTCTTCACTGGGTACTTTTGATATCAATGGATTGATAACAACTTGTCCAGTTGAATTCGCTATGCTATCGAGATCTTTAGTTGAATATTCAAGTAAAGAAAAAACCTAATCATCAACAAAACTCTTGCAAGATCGATTAATGGCGATAGACATACAGCTTTGACAACACGTTGAAGCGACAGTTTCAATACAGAACGATCGATATTCGTCGAAGGACTGTCGAGAATATGTGTTAAATGATCTAATGCATCGTCAATATCACTATTCAGGACTAAAACATCTTGTAATTTATCTTGTAGAAAACATAGACGTTTGTTTTTTTCGCTAATATTTGCTTTCATTCGTGCTAGGCCACCGGTCGCAAAACGAGAATGATGAACAGCGGGTGCACCTAATGTTACTGTATTATAAATAGCTTCTGAAAGAGAAAATTGAATACACGAAAGGAAAGAAAACGTGCGATTGGATTACTTTGAGAAGGATCTTCATCATTGCTAACTAATAATTGTTGAAGATGTAAATTCATCGGAACATGTGCAATTTCCGGTTGCATACGTTCAATTGAACGACGAAATAAACGTCCTTAAAACAACTTCTTTTGAGTGAAAAAATAAGAACGAATAAATCTCACCATTACATGTCGATTCATGAGTTTGAATAGCACCGATGAGATCAGTATAACGTTGTAGGAAATCTTTATAAATTCGAGTACAATTAAGCCGATGAACTTCTTCACTACCGGTTAACTAAAAAATTTCTTTTATTCTTTTTGATTATTCAGCAAACCAAAGTACACACCGGTCCTAATTCTTCAGCAAATTGAATGAATTTTCCTGCGCGTTTTAAATAAAAGTTTCTAAATGGATCAGTAAATAAGTATTGAGCATTATCTGAGAAGATTTTCTTACAGATAACAAACAGGTGTGGAAAAATTTCCATCGTATTCTGACATCAGCTGAACAACATGGATCTTTTTCTCGTGCTCTTTTGTTCGAAATTCGAAATGTCTCGGTAGGAAATTACTCGCGATTTGTTTTAAATTCGATTTCTCATTTTCAATAAATGGCACCATCGATGGAGGAATAAATGCAGCTGGATTTGACTCTTCTGGTTCTGTTCCAACTTTGATATCAACTACCGTATTGGCCAACGATGCCATCTGAAAGAATCAATTGTATAACAAACACAAAGTCACAGTCAGACGCACTTGTCGCTTGATCAGTACGTTTTTAAATAGAAGTAAATGATGACGCATATATTTCACATCTAGGCACAATGAAAGACTATAAAGTTTATCTTTATTATGATTTCGTACATCATATTCTATAAAAAGAATATTTGTACAGAATAAAGCACCGCGAGGGTATACAAAAAAGAACAAACAAACATAACAGTTTATTCGTCATCTTTGTCGGTTATTCATTCTGTGTACAGATTGAAGATTTCCTTCGAAGAACGTTTATTTTCCTTTTGAGAAAACATAAAAATAAAGACAATCAACGACTACAAACAACAACAAGAAGAATAAGAATACAAGAAGAAGAAAAACAAAACAATAAATAATCCACCGTCAGGTCAATTTCTATTCTCCATGTGCTACTCGCTCACCTATATTGTTAACAACAATAATTATAGAAATGTATATAATCAATCATATCATAGTTTGGCTTTTTTGTTTTATCTCGCATATGAATAAAAACGGACAAGAGAAAAAAACAAATAGAAATAAAACACGTTTGTTTTCTATTCATACAAACACATTCACACACACACGCACGCAAACACATATGAATGTAATGATCTTTCTATTCATCATTTTCACTTGAAGCAGCTCCAGCACTGGCTGTTCCATTAACATCATTGTTTACTTGGCGAGATTTGCGTTCGCGTGGACTTTTTTTTGGTGAACGATCTAGACGAAAATGAATAGATTTGATTAGTTTTGTTTTTCAAAATAATACTTTGAGGAAGATGATGTTTTGGGATCCAATCGGGATCATAGCTGCCTCTGGTTTGTTGGTTTCCAACAAGACTTTGTGAACCTTGTTTGCCACTCATGCGTTTAACACGATTTGAAAGCAAATATTGGTATCCTAAGAAACCCAAGAGAACGAGAACGGCGAAGAGAAAGACATAGAGAAAGAATCTAAACCAAAGAATCAAATAAATTTTCGAGAAAATGATTCAATCAAGTGAATCTTACGTTTCTCCGTCAAATCCTTCGTCAGCATCAGTAAGATTGATGGTTTGATTGAAAACAACATTTTGAAATTGTTTTCCTTCCTAAAGGAACACAATTGTATCTTTACCGTAAGAGCAATTTGTTTCTTTTTTTTACATTATTTCGATAGTTGATTAATACAACCAAACCCATTGGTCGGCCATTGAAGGTTTCACTGGGCATGAATAAATATTCAAATGTAGCTTCGAGACCAGGCTCAAGAACTTTGTCTGATCGTAATGATGTGAAATTTTGAATGTAATAAGTAAAATCTTGTGGATAACGTAGAGAACCATCGATTGATTCCACCACAAAGTTTTGTGTGCCATTATTACGAGCGCCGACGAGTAAACGCGTTAGTTTACCGGCAATTAATTCTAAAAAAATGATTTTATTCGAACTTGATCGAACGTAAAGAGAATCTTACCATTTGCTCTAGCTGGTTGAATAAAAACATTGACTGTACGAAAATCTGGTGATGATGGAATACGTGTTGGATCTTCTCCTTCTGTGCCCTCCTAGAAAAAATCAACTCAGTTTTCATTCTCTCCTCAATAACATCTTTTTCTCCTACGAGAGTGTCATTTGGCGGTGTAACGATATCATCTGTGCGTGAGCTAGGCTCATCTTCTTCATCTACAGCAACATCAGCGTCCACAATGTCTTCTTCACCATGAACAACTAGAAGAAAAACAAATTTTCAACTGATAATCAATATGCGTTCAGCCTGACTTACCTATAGTAGTGAAAAAGAGTAAACCAAAGATGGTTAGAAATGCAAAGACTCGTGTTATATTCATTTTTAAATCTAAGACAATGATGGAAATGCTATAGCAATTAGAAAAAAAAGGTACGACGAAGACAAGCTCATAATTTTACCAACGAACACGCATACTTTTTTCCATAACCAATCAAATTTCAACTTTCATATGGCTTGTAATTATTTTCTTGGCGAAATTCCGAAAAATTGACTTGAAAATTAAGAATTTCTCTCGTTACGAAGGGTGTTTTTTTTCGAATCGAATTTATTACCGACATCTTTCCGTTTCTTTTTGATTAAGAAAACAACTTGGACAATGGCAAAGTCATCTCCTATTGGTTCATTTTCATATATAAGCCATTCATCGGTCGTTGATCAATTACTTGCTCAATCATCCTATCTAAATGTCGACCCTTTGTCGTTTTGTATTACCATCAACCTTATCACCAATTGAAGACGCATGTGTTGCCGAATTTAATGAATATAAAAAACGGAAGAAAGAAATTGCACAAAACAAATCGTCGATAAAACGTTTAACAAATACAGCAGGAGGAATAACAGCGAGCCTAACAAGTTCTAATGATTCATCACGGCATTCAAAAGATGCCATAAGAAATCCTGAACAAGCAAAAGAAGCAGCAAAAAGACTTGTTCAAAGTGGTGCTATTAAAGTTCAAGCACAGAGTAAGGATCAAGGGTTCAAACGTGCAGCGTCGAATTCAGGTCAAGAACGACCGATTAAAAAAACTGGTTTAACACCGAGTGCATCACCGTCAACAACAAATCAAACGAATCAATTTCAAGCTGTTTCATTTGTTAGTCCAAGTTCGACACCAAAATTTGTACAATCGAATTCTCATGAAAACAAACGTCATGTTGTTAATTATGATGATACAGACAATTATTGAAAAACGTTCTTCTTTTGTTTATGTGTGTATATAGAAATATATATATTTCTAGATTTGATAGAATAATTTAGTTCAATTTTTATCGAACAATGAGTCGAACTGCATCAGCCGGTTTTGATCGTGATATTACGATCTTTTCACCAGAAGGTCGACTCTATCAAGTTGGTAGGTATTTTTTGAATCATAGAAACATTTCTACGACCTGCCTTCGTTTAGAATATGCTTTTAAAGCAATCAATCAAGGCGGTTTAACAACAGTAGCTATACGTGGTACTGACTGTGTAGTTGCCATTGCTCAAAAAAAAATTCCGGTTAGTCAATTTTCTTCATTGAATTTAAAAGAGATAATGTTGATCGAAGCTGACCATCTCAAGGGATATGAACTAATTCCGTTTTTTCTTCTTCTAATGGATACCATGCAATGGGATCAGTTTGATGGTCATATAGTCCCATGAGACATTCTTTCTAAAAACTATGCTTTTCGTTGATGATAATACAAGGAAGGTGAATTGCCTTTCTAAACAATTATATTGATAAGATTTCCATTGAATCTAACTTCAATAACTTGTCTGCTGTCTCTCGTCATATAGGATAAACTTCTTGATCCTTCGTCTGTTACTCATTTACATGCAATCACACCAACTGTTGGATGTTTAATGACAGGCATGGTTGGTATGTATTCATACTTCGTTTGTCGATGTTGTTTTCAATGACTTGTCATTTTCGGTATTGTCTAGCCGATTCCCGTTGGCAAGTTCAACGTGCTCGATACGAAGCTGCGTCGTGGAAATATAAATATGGATTTGATATTCCGGTGGATGCTATCTGTCGTCGTGTTGCTGATATTTCACAAGTTTATACGCAAGAAGCTGAAATGCGACCACTTGGCTGCTGTAAGAACATGATTTGTTGCTTGTTGAGAAAGTTCTTGTTTGATGTTTAGGCATGATTTTGTTTGGCATGGATGAAGAAAAAGGTCCAATGCTATATAAAACCGATCCAGCTGGTTATTTCTGTGGATTTCGCGCAACTAGTGCCGGTGTCAAACAAACTGAAGCAAATAATTTCTTGGAAAAACGTATTAAGAAAAAAGCTGATTTAAGTTTCGAAGAAGCGATTGAATTGGCGATTTCAACATTAGCCAGTGTACTTTCAACTGATTTGAAACCCAATGAAATCGAAATTGGTGTTGTAACAAAAGATAACGTGAAATTTCGGTTTGTTTTCATTAATTCTAACTTGTTGAACGAAAAGAATCATTGTTGATCTTTACTTTTAGAGTCTTAACAGAAAGCGAAGTCGAACAACACTTAACACGAATTGCTGAGAAAGAATAAACTAAATTTTCCAATTCCCTTTCATGAACAATCAGTTCTAAAAATCCAGAAATTGTTGTTATTCGCACTTTTCTTTTTCTTTTGTTTTATTATTATTATTATTGTGATGAAGTAAAACATCCATTTGCCCATCTTTCATTTCAGATAAGAAAACGAACGAGCGTCATTGTGTATGGATGGCGACGGTTAGTGTCTTCTTTTTTCTGTTTACGGTCTTGTCATTCAATGCAATCGCCAGCAGTACATCGGGACATGTTCTCTCCAGTCGAAGCGATCCGTCTGTTCGCGATCGCTTGCCCAAAATTGAAATGAATGCTACTAGTCATTCAATTGTCATGACACTTCATCCAGCAACAATCAATGACGAGAGTATCAAACGTTTTCGTTTGCAATATGGAATCAATTTTCCATATCAACACACGATTTATATAAACAAAAATCAAACTTCATTATTTATTGATAAACTTTGTAAGAAACGAAAGAATCGATCGTTATTCAAATAAGTCGCTCTTTTTCGTTTAGAACCAAATCAAAAATATATTTTCTCATTGATTGCACTGAACGAAAATAATGATACAGTCATTCCCGAACAATTCTATGATTTTCAAATGCCATCCGAAGGTAATAAACCCTAAGATAGAACATCCAAAAGTAAACATGTGTTTTTTTTTCTTCATTCAGATGATGATCGTCAACCGCCGAAAACGCCATTAGAATTAAATCTAATTCCTCGTTCGAAAACGTCCGTTCTTTTGCAATGGACTGATGTCGATTATCCAAAGTCCAGTCGTTTACCATCATCACGTCGTTATAAGATTCAAGTGCACGAATTAGATCTGAATCAACAAATTGTAAAACAACAAGAAATCTTGACCAATAACGAACAATCACATCTGATTGAAAACTTAAAACCGTTAACAAACTATGAATTTGCCGTGAAGGCAATTGATGGTGATCTCGAAAGTGATTATTCGTTATCAATTGAGTATTCGAATGCGATCTATCCGATAAAACAGTTAAATATGATAACGAATAATGATCCGTCAAAGGTAACATTAACATGGCAAATGCCGGAAGATACAAGTGGAATTAAATCATTTATTATTTATTATAATGAACAAGGAGAAAGTGGACCGGAACAGAAAGTTATCGTACCTGCTGATTCTACGCAAACGACAATTTCAAATTTAAAACCGAATACAAAATATTTGTTTAGAATTGTTTCAGCTAATCAATTTAATGATGAATCAACACCCGAAACAAGATTGTATAAAACACCAAATGGTAAAACGAATTTCTATTCCTATCATCTATTTTCTCAACTGAACTTTTCATTTTAGTTGTAGACACAAAGAATGTTGAAGCGAATAAAGGTAAGTTGATTAAGTGATTTGAATGTTGACTTAATTTCCGATTTAGTTCAAAATATATTCGGCTGGCCATCGTTGGGATTATCAAATAATTCTTGGCTAATCATTCTGATTGTAATCAGTATCATCTGTCTATGCGTATTTATCACTGGTATTATGATTTGTTCTCGAACACAATGCTGTTTTTGTGTGTCAAATGATAAAAAACAAATTCACGATTCTCCAACACATCTCCATCAACGGCAATATTCTCCGACAAGTAACACAGCATCATCGTCGCTTATTAAACCAACTGATCTTTGGGCCGGAGCAGATTGTCTTTCACCACCGACAGCAACAATTCGGAATTCGAATGTTGGAGAGAGACACTATGAAACATCATCAACAGCTGGTAGTGGAACACTACAACGATGTAACCATCATCATCATCATCATCATCCTCTGTATCTTCACAATCAAGAAACGCAACCACTGACAAATAATCTGGAATCAAATATGGACCAACAACGACATTCATTTGTACCTTCAAACGATGGTTCGAGTTCGATTGATGGAAATACAAGTGGATTTACATTGAACGGAAAATTTAATGCTAGTGTCCGCTCAAGACCCATTGCCGTTGGCGGATCATTTGATCAGCAAACACAAAAGAAATCCATGAAGAATCTACGTAAGTCATCACATTCACTCTATAAATTGAATGAAACAATTATTGCATTTCTTTTTAGCAATGGGTACGGCATATATTATGAATCATACGAATATAGTTCAACAACAACAGCATGTCACCGTTCGACCTATTCAGCAAAAAGCTCAATATATTGTGCGACCCAGTGACCAATCCCATTCAATTGGATCAGGTAAGATCCGTTCGAACAAACAAAGATTACTACGTTCGTTCTTCTACTACTTTTTTCATTATAGGTCCATCATCACCCGACTACCAACATTCCCCGTCCAACAGTCATTGCAGCTCAAATCATAATCCACCATCGATTCAATCAAATTCTTTTCAAGGAACTGCTGTCTACGATAAAGTCTCCAATACAAATAATGCTAATGAACATTCCGACAGTCAACGTGCTCTTCTTCTCACTGCCAAACCGAATCTACGCAGTTTTACCGTTCCTGTTGCCCCACCAATTATTCCACCACCGACAGTTTCCGCTAAACAACAAGCAACTGTTTTACCGGCAAATGCTCAATGTAAGTATTTCTTTGCGTTCCTAATTGAAATTCTTACTTGTTTTCCAATGTTAGACAAATCGCCATTTCGTAGTCCAAATCGTCCGATATTGAATAATTATACAAAAGAAATTTCGTCTGATGAAATTGATGCCAATCCAGCTGATGTCCTCGAAGATGTACGCAATCAACTCGGCAATCTAATGAAGAAAGATTTTCAATGTTAGATTTACAACTCTCTCAGGAATTCGCTGATATAGTTTTTTTTTTTAAATATTGTCTCTGTGGTGCTAGATCTCAACTGTCTCTGTTCTTTTCTTGTTGGCTGACTTTCTTTTGTGCAAACATAATCATCTCATCTCTTGTCAGGCATTGTTTTATACATTGTACAACACTGATATGTATACATATAGTCATTTTGTGCGTGCGTGTGTGTGAATGTCGCTAATAATAATTACGTCTACAGATAGATAAGTCGGATGGTTTTTTTTATTTTAGACGTATAAAATCGTGTTGTTTTCTTTTTCAATTTCAGATTTCACTTCGATATGCCTCGATATGCGCAATTGGTCTTAGTAAGCTCGAATCGAGATGATCTTGATTGGATTTAAGCAAGATTGCGTTTATAGGGACCAGCCGGTTCAGGAAAATCGACCTATTGTAGTTCGATGGTGAAACACGGAGAAGTCGTTAAACGAACAATCAATGTTGTTAATCTTGATCCAGCAGCAGAACATTTCGACTATCCAGTGTTCGCTGGTAAATGCTAAAGCCAAACGTTTTACATTTCGAAAGATCGTGATTGATGTTTAGATGTACGAGAATTGATTGAAATTGATGACGCAATGGATGACCAAGCATTACGATTTGGTCCGAATGGTGGTCTTATTTTCTGTATGGAGTATGTTATTCGATCATTAACAGTGATGTTCATGAGAATTAATCTTTCCTAGATACTTTGAAAGAAATCTCGAATGGTTACAAGAACAGTTAGGCGATGGCGAGGATGATTACTTTCTATTTGATTGCCCCGGTTCGTTGATTCCTTTCAAAGTTATTCTGTTTTTTTTGAAAATCATGATTTTCAGGTCAAATTGAATTATATACTCATGTGCCTATCATGCGCCGTGTAGTAAACCAATTACAAAATTGGAACTTTCGTGTTTGTGGTGTATTTCTTGTCGATGCACAATTTTGTGTTGAACAGTCGAAATTTTTAAGTGGAATGTTAACAGCATTATCTTCAATGATTCAACTAGAAATTCCGTTTATTCATGTTTTATCGAAAGTTGATCTTCTTTCCAAACGCGATAAGAAACGTTTGAAAAAGTACGGAAAATCTCAATAAAAATTTTCTGATTTAAACTTTCTTTTGGTTTAGATTTGTCGATCCTGATGTATATCAACTAGCAAGCAGTGAAATATCGAATAGTTTTCTCGGAAGATACGGTCAACTAAACAAAGCCATAGCAAGTGTGATATACGATTACAGTCTAGTGAAGTTTTATACATTGGACATGAGTAAAGAAGATTCGATCACAGATCTGTTAGGAGAAATCGATTTATGTATGCAGTATGGCGAAGATTTTGATGTTAAAGAACCGAAAGAGGTGGAAAATAATGAATCGGAAGATTTTCATGATGATGAGTGATTCGACTTATTTTTGTTATTTGTTTTTTTTTGTACAAAGAAAATAAAGTAAAAGCAATCACGTTGTAACCGTAGAGACATTTTCCTATGACGTCATTCAATGGTGTAAAGAACGGAAAAGAAAAAATGTTATTGCACCATTGCAAATATAGTCACTTGATAAATGTTTCATCATACGCTCGTTTGTTTTTCTTTTTCAGATATGTCGTCAAAAGCGTGTAAATGCGGTGGAACTGAGATCGATATCGATCGTGCACGAGGTGTTAGCGTGTGTAAAAAATGTGCAGAAGTTATCGAAGATACATGCATTGTTAATGAAGCGGAATTAACGGAAACTAGTGGCGGTGGTATACAGGTTGTCGGACAATGGGTTTCGAACGATGATCTACGAGGATCGAGCGGTGGTGGTGGTATGATGGGCTTTAACGCTCGCGAATCTCGACAAATTACATTGCAAAAAGCTCGACGTGGTATTATGGATATTGCTGGTAGCATGCGAATGAATCAACATTGTGTTGAGGCCGCATTCAAAGTAAAATCAGATGTGATTTTCTGATTTTATCAGCTACCTATTTTTTTTTTGTTGACATCTAGATTTACAAAATGGCATTAGATCGTGGTCTCTCTCGAGGAAACAAAGCCAGTCATCTTCTTTCTGCATGCTTGTATATTATCTGTCGTACAGAAGGCACACAACATATTTTATTGGATTTTTGTGACCATGTCGATGCGGATATCAGTATTTTGGCACGTATCTACTTACGGTTAGCTCGAGAATTATGTATTAATGTACCGCATACCGACCCGTCACTTCTTATCCCACGGTACGCAGCCAAGCTGGATTTTGGTGATCGAACAAATGCTGTTTCTAATACTGCACTACGTATTGTTCAACGTATGAAACGTGATTGGTTGAATATTGGTCGACGTTCTTCAGGTCTTTGTGGCTCTGCTTTATTATTTGCTGCACGAATGCATAATTTCAATCGAACTATTCAACAAATTGTTGATGTTGTGAAAATTTCTAAAGCAACGATTATTCGCCGTTTACAAGAATTTGAAGTAACACCAACAGCACAACTGAATTTGCAAGAATTCGATACGATTGAACTTGAAGAAGAACAGGACCCACCGGCATTTTCAAAAGCAAAACGTATGACGAAACTTGCTCAACATGAAGAATCATTTAACATTGAACAAATCGAACGAGACATTCTCGATACACAACAACAAATTGATGAACAGTTGGAAAAATTACATAAACCACGTGGCCAGTTGGCTAAGTAAGAGCCTTTTTTAACTTAAATCCGTTCCATACTGAATGCGTTTTGTTCGCTATTAGGTATGCGAAATATATCGATATGGAGAAAAATGTTTTAAGTAACGAAGAGGATGAATTAATTCAAAAAGTATTAACAACGAAATCCAATAAACGAAAGAATACTGTCAAGTCCGATGATGACGATACTGAGAGTACGGCGGACTTATTAACAACTGAAACAGACACTCTACCCATCGATGAGAATGATATGAAATGGGCAGCTAATTACATCGAAGAGCAGCAAACCCAACTGATTCTCTCTTTATTGAATGACGGTGATAATAAATCAACAAACAATCACAGTGAACAGAACGAACTAGATCAAGAAGAAGAAGAAGAAGATTACAAGTGTCTTCGGCCATCTCTGGAAGCAATGGGCATTGTTCCAGTCAAATCATCATTGAATTATTCAGCAGACAATCCTCAAACAAGTACATCGAGTAGTGCAATCCGGCAGCACCACGTTGTACTAGATTTCCCTGAATGGCATCC
Organism: Adineta ricciae; assembly: GCA_905250025.1. Taxonomy (NCBI): domain Eukaryota; kingdom Metazoa; phylum Rotifera; class Eurotatoria; order Adinetida; family Adinetidae; genus Adineta; species Adineta ricciae. Next base: position 20,755 of record CAJNOJ010000091.1, read on the forward strand.
ATCGGTTGATTTAACCAATGATGAACTTGATTTAACCGGTATCGACGATAATGAAATTGAAGAAATGATTTTAACACGTGATGAAACGAAATTGAAGCTGAAATCATGGTTACGTGAAAATAAGGACTGGTTCTTAGAAGAGAAACGTCGTCAGCGTAATAAAGAAGCCGCTGAGCAAAAGAAAATAGGTTCAAGTACAATGACAGCTGCGCAACGACGCAAACGCAAGAAGAAAGCAGCGGCAACAACAAATGATTTAACTAAATCCGGTAGCGTTGCCGTCGGTACTCAGCATCAACTTGGTGGTTTTACGTTGACACCAGCTGGCTTAGCTGCAGCTGCGTTAGAAGCTGAAAAACATTCTCAAGATAATCGTCTATCCAGCAAAATTAACTATGATGTATTAAAGAAATTAACGATGAAGAAAGACACAACAGAACAAGTATCAACATCATCACCATTAACGACAAATACAAATGAAACAGAAAGAACTACATAAAAAATGATTTTCATTCTACCGACTATTTTTACATACCATTGTTACTCATTTCGTACTTCTAGACAATAATGATTTGTTTTTGTTTCATTTTCAAAAAATATCATTGTACAAAATATCTCAATCTTAACTCATCTGCCTTTTGCATAGTGAGAAATATTTTATCTGATATGACACAAGAGAAAAGATTGCATCACAAAGCCACAATGGTCTTTTTCTCCTGATGACTCATGAAGAAAAACAATCGTTTTGTTTTCCTTCCTTTTGTCTATTATGAAATATTTCATAGATTTCGCACGATACATGTCACATTTCGACATTCCCCCTCACGGATTTCAGCGACTATAAGAGGAGACAGATATCATCGATGAGAGCACATTTCACTAAGTCGTCTTCGTTATGGTTTGTTTTGTGCATCACCAACACTTCTCCAACAAATTTCATACTGCTGTCAATCAACTGCGACATTTGAAAGAATTTTCTCATCAGACATTACAAAACCTTCCTAAACATTGTTGTTCATGCTATAGGAAACAAAATGATGTTTTATCTTCGATAACAAAACGCTCTTCAACAAGAACAACGATTTTTGATGCTTTACGTCTGATATGTCTTCAATGTGAATTGGAACAATACATTTCGCTTGAAATGTCACTTGCTCCATTCAAAACCAAGCATTTTCTACGATTACCTTTCCCAACGTTACTCGATTCACAAGAAGAAACAAGATTATCCAATGAATTTATCGCCCGGCAAGACAATATTCAAGATTTAATTCAACACATGCAAAACGCTCACTTTGAATTCATTACACCAACAACATCCAAAACACTGTTATGCGATCTTACTCAAATGCGATACTTTCTAGTGTCAAGATGCTCGACATATACTGAAGCAATTCAAGCCATCTATGGTCTTTGGGTGATGATTTCCGTTGAAGATCCGTCACATTTCGAAATCATCAAGCATATTCTCGAACAACAGTGGATGAAATTTCTTGAAAACAGTAAATGGATATCTTCGCACAGAACGTTCAATTGGCGACAAGATCTTCCTCGAAAAATCATGTTTAAGAAAACCGAGAATGTTCGACAATACGACTGTGAATACGAAGCAGATGAAGATGATGCTAAAGAAAACAGTATTGATGATGAAATATCAATGTCAACACATCCATCGTTAACATTTCGTCCTATTCGGTTCAAAAATTCGGATTCATCACGTATTCGCCGACGACAACATCTTTTATTTTCAGCTACCAATATTTAACTTCTAATATCAGATGGAATTTTGTACAGTTTTATCATTATTTACCGTCAATCATAAAATAACTTTCGACCAGTACAAGTTTTTGGTGTAATATAAGCGTTAGAGTAATATTTTAGGGCAGCGTATGGAAACTTTGGTGTTTTTTGTATAATTGTAATTGAGTACACTATAGAAGTATGTCTAACAGAATGAGAATTTGTAAAACTTTTCAATGTTTGAAATAAACGCTAATTATGTTTTGCTATCAAAAACAAAATGAGCACTTTGCTTTTTTTCAGTTAATTTAAAAAGATAATTCTGGTACCAGCTTATAATAACATCTGTTCAGCACTACATCTCATAATGCCTTTCATTAATGGTGTGGTCATTATTGTGTGACTAATTTTATACTTGGTATTGTATGCTATTCTTCAGCTAAAACTGTGAATACTTTGTTTTTCGAGATTATCAGCAAATTCAATAAGTTTTGTGTCGCATTCCATGACGTCCATTTGATTCTCCACGGATTGACGCAGTTTTTGCGAACAACTGTGTCACTTTATTTCTTTGTATATAAATTTGTATCATTGGAGGGAAAGTGTCTCTTTTCACAATGTACCAGGATCCATTAGGATGATATTTAACCGTTCCGGCCAGCACGTTTCTATTGCAACAGAATTTTTTATCTCTAATTGGAAATATATTTCTTATGTCTTACAAAACCATCAGATTTTAATTAAAATCACGTCTCCTCATATTTGAAGGTGCACTGAAACCGATACGACTAGTTATATCGTCTAATTTTGGGTAGTTTTGTAGTTTGATCGTAACCAAAGACAATGCGATAAAACAACATTATTAGTTATGCTTGAATCGGTGATAATGAACTTTAAAGAGTTTCGTAGAAAATGTTCTAAATTTTCATAAGTAAATCTTTTTCAATGAAAATCAGTAATCTGAACAGTTTTTCTAACAGACGGGTATAAAAAATAGTAGAAATAAGTGTGTCAAGCGAAAAACCGATTTTCATGGACAATCTATTAGCGAACTGAAGAGAAGATAGTCAGTGGCTTTAACAACGCAAACAGCTACATGGGAATAAAGTAAAATGTAACTCAGAGAGAGAGAGAGAGAGAGAGAGAGAAGGACAAATTTCTATATATACTTGAACAATTGAAATAAAACGGGATAAATTATACAGGTAATTGTTAGGAGATATTGAATCGATCAATCGAAAAATCACAATATTTTGTATAGTGTTGCAGTGTATAATCACTTCCATAAGTCAAATAATGATAAACGAATTCTGTCGGCGTGTGGATGCAATTACAACGTTGAAGATAAATCCAAATAGGAGAACTAAGTTTGAAGAGTATTGCCGAAAACCAAATGGCCAAAAAATACTGGCAGTGCGCCAATCTTAAAGACACTTCCGTGTATATCTCTTATCGTTTCACAATATACAAAGCATTTTAGATTCGTATAATTTTACCAGAGCCAAATCTGTTTTAGCGTGAATGTGAGAAAGCTGAACTTAATTGTGACTGATACCTTTTTATCGATACATAAATGGTACTCGTAGTTTAAAATTTGATTCCGACTCGAAACTTCTGAATGTGAAAGTAAAATGAATAATTTTGAACTTGAATTATAACACCAAGTTCAAAGCATGACATGTTTTGACTATAGACTTTAGTTTTAAGGTAAAATTCAAGTATGACCTGTTGTTTCAAAGCAGTATCTTTAACTTTCAGAAGTGCACCCAAGACTGGGATTTCTATCCGAGTTTTGCTCATTTTCTTTTGATGTATTCAGTTGATTTTTTGTATACACGACCTTGAAACACTTGATTGCATTGTTCGCAGTCTTTTTGATACAAATAAATGTTCCCGACATAGCCTTTCTACACTTGCCGACATTATTTTCCATCGCCGAGCAAATCAGCAAGTGTATTCAGTGAAAACGTAAACAGAATACTTCTTTTGTATCGTTTCAATCAATCTTTGCACTCGACTTCAAAACGTCCACTCGTCACAAAAGCATTTCTAATCAACTTTTGTTTTTCTTTGTTGCCGATCGACTAATTCATTCTATTAACAAATAAATGTGTCTGGACAGTTCATTGTAAACAAATTGAATTTTCTCTCTTTTTTCCCAAGAGGAAAATTTTTCTGTTTGTCTGTCTAAAACCAATGACTAGTCAATTAAAACTGACACACGTTCAATTATATCGTTGATCTGTATCGTCCTTCCTCCTCCTTCTTCTTACAATAATAAACATACAGTTGAGTCTCAAGGGAGAAATGAGAAACGAATTTATATTGCACGATTGAAAAACAAAACTGTACAACATAGAAAATGAAGAGAAATTTGTTAGAGTATTTCGTCTTCAAATGATCGACTCATTTTGACGTATGTTGACGAAGACGAACTGGACAACGATGATGACTTATTTGCAGATAATCGATCAGTAAATGTTGTTAAACGAGTCGAATCATTTGTTGTTGTTGTTGATGATGTCGATACTGTTGTCATTGCGGTAAATTGTGGTGACGGGGAGGATAATAATAATGTGTCATTTTCCGCTTCATCGTTCAGTGATGAAGAAAATGATGGTGTCAAATGTGTCGTTGGTTTAGTATTTAAAGATTCGGTTCGTTCGCGTCGTTGTCGATAATAAAAACAGCAGCAAATTATAAATATAATGACAAGAAAACTTGCTAAACTAATCAGAATGATTGAAATTAAATAAATATATGTTTGAGGATGTATCTCTACGGATGATTTTAACGAATAATTTCGACATTCTGCTTCTTCATAAACAATAAAAACAAGAAAGTCTTTATAGATTGTCGTCAAATTTCTTGGTTGACCTTGATCGGTTAGGTCCAGATCGAATCTGTATTCTTGAAAGATTCCATCGAGAATTAAAAGACCATTTGGAAGAATTCGAACGTCTGAGGACGACGGATTTTTTAATGAAAAGACATTTTCTCCGTTGCGACCATCATCTGGATCATAGCCTTCTAATTGAATTTCGATTGTTTGATTACTATTTGTCAAATTATAAATATAACAGTAAGGCGATTGTGTTTGTAGTTGTGGTTTATTATCATTTTGATCAAGAATATCAATACGTACGGCGAGAACATCAGTATGAACGGAATCATTAGCAACAATACGAAAATGTAGCTGAGGGAGCATTTCCCGATCGAAGCTTCGTTTTGTAAATAAGAATCCAGTGGTTTTCAATTGGATCGAATGTTTTATTGAAGGAAGATCATCTGGATGGATGGAATAAACTATCTGATCATTTTTATCTTCATCTTCAGCTTGAATTTGTCCGATAAAAGTGTGATTCGCTTGATTTTCTTCGATTTGAAATCGCGTCAAATTCGCGGGGAATTTAACCGGATTATCATTGACATCATGGACATGAATGAAAACAGGAACGGATGTCTGATGTCCAACTTTATCTTCTGCTTGAATTGCAAATTGATAGACGGATTGTTTTTCATAATCGAGACTTTGCAAAACAATCAATTGATTTCGTTCGTTTAATTTAAACAGATGTTTATAATCATGTAGTGGATCAAATTGAAGTTGAAGTGTAATTTGATCATGTTCATCGGGATCATCGACTTGGATTGTCTGAAGGAGGAAATTGTCTTGATTATTTTCATTCAGATCAAATGTAAAATTGCTCGAATTAACAAAGTGCGGTGAACAATCGTTCACATCGATTAAATGTAATTCAAACTGATTTTCACTTGTTTGCTTCGGTTGGCCATGATCAGATGCGAATAATGTGAATGAATAGAGTGATTTCTCTTCGCGGTCAAGTTCACGCGTGGTTTTTAAAGCATAGGTATTATCAGTCACTTTTTCTAATTGTAAAATAGAAGTTTCATCAACGATTTCGACGGTGACACGTCCATTTTCACCTGCATCACGATCGGACACAGTTAGATAGAGAATTGGAGTGCCAAGAGAGACGTTTTCTAAGATGTAAATGATGGAATTATTGATTAACTGAACATCAGCTGGTGAGAAGGTAAACATTTCCGGCGACCAATCATTCTCATCGATGACCTAAACAGAAAAGAGAAGCTCCTTTGTTCACATTCATTGGCATTCCTACCTCGACAATGACTGTTGCATAAGTTGGAACAGCATTTGGTCCTAAATCTTTGGCTTGGATTTGTAATTCATAGTTGTTTCTTTCTTCATAGTCCAAATTATGAACGAGAGTAATTGAACCATTTTCTGAGTTCAGATGAAAAATTTTATTGATTGTTGCGTCATTGCGTGTCCATTTCGAGAACGTGTATCGAATTTGCCCGTTGAGACCTTCATCTGGATCGAACGCTTTCATCTGAATAATTTCCGTACCGACTGATGTCAACTCCGAAATCTTCAAAATCACAGGTGATTGCTGATTGGCTTGAAACTTTGGTGAATTATCATTAATATCCGTAACGGTTAAAAGAATCTTTGTGCAACACGAGCGTTTCTCGTTATCAGGGCCTTCATAAGCACAAAAATGAAAAAAGTACTTCTCTTGGGATTCTCTATCTAACGGTTGAACGATGATTATCGATGGACGAATTTGATTATCGAGACGAAATTCTGAGTAATTATTCGATTGAATTGAATACGATTGAACATTATTGGGTGTTTGATCAGGATCATGTGCAATTGGTAAAATGATTCGACTATTCAAACGGACGCTTTCGCTGATATTCAGATAATAAATATCATTGGAAAAATAGCAGAAATTATCGTTTTCATCGAGAATTAATATTGGAAGATAAATAATATGTGTGTAAACATCACTGAGAGCATTGATTTCAAGTTTGAGTAAACAATCCGACGAACACGAACATAAATTTAAACGACAAAGATCTTCTCGATCAAGTGGTCGTTTAACGGTTATCGTACCTTTCAGATCATCTAAGAGAAAGTACGATATCACCGATGTTCGAGTTAAAAACGTGAAACCCCAATTGGATGATGGAAGAATACTTAATAATTGAGTTATGGGCGTACCGATTGGAGATAATTCACTGCAATTAACAGATGGTAGACGGATATAACTTGATTGAGAATGAGTAATAAAAATCAAAAATTGATAGACTATTAACCATAGCCACGAGCAGGACATAGCAGCATGGTGATTACATCAATTTATAGAAATAAAACATANCATCTCGTCTAATTAACGATCACGAAATAAGCATGCAAAAAAAAAGAGACAGGACAACTCGCTATATACAAACATACAATCTATCTATCGTTGTATGACCGAAGGACATCGTACAGACATCATTTTGTTAAATTGTGTCACACCTATTCTTTATCTTCTACACATGAACATTTCTTTCTCTTAATATTTCATCATCTAGTAGAAAATGACGATGAAAAAAAAAAACTATGATTATTACCATTGATTGTACTCTTGTATAATTTTGAAGATGACATCATCGTCTTTCTCTCTCTCTCCCGGCTTGCGTTTTTATATAACTTTACTGGACACATAATAATAGTCGAAGACTAATATATAAATAGAGAATAACTCGCATGGTTTCCGATATTTCTCATATTTTCCGGTAGATGACCTTCTAGAACTAATATACCATTTGTACTTACAAAGAATTTTCGACAAACGGTCAAGGTGATTGTACGCAAAAAGAATTTCATCAATCATACGCAAAGACAATTCGCGCAGAAGAAGATTCTTTTTCTTTTTATCCAAGTAATGGATTTGCAGCGAAGTGTCTAAAATGAAAATGACAAAGACGATTTGGGTTTGAAAATATCTCGCGATTTCTTTTTTGTCTTCAATATTTTTGCTCAACGAAGTAAAAAATAATTTCCGGTTGGTCAGGTAAACTAAACAAATTCAAGGAATCGGTCTGGTTACAGAATGTAATTTTATATAAAGAATAAAATTTCTTCTCTTTTACACCGGAGAACAGCAGAACAACGAGTAGAGAACGGCAGAGAGGAGATGTCTCTATCTGCATACTAAATATTAATACGCTTTACATTTTGTTACGCATAATCGGGTTAAAAAATGTTAATCTCATATGGATTCATCATCGAACATACCGGGAAATGAAAGAAATCAGCTAACCTGCGACAAATATGTGTATTGGTTGGAGTGTCGGTGAGATTCATGGAAATTGAAGTAATATTGACTAAGGAAAAGTGTGAAAGAATATTTACTCTCGACCTTGGAACATAGTGTAAATGTGTTCAGCGATTATTTTTGTGTGAAAATCAGAGAAATTATTTCCGACATGCATATCGCGTAAATGTATGCTTTTTCTTCCCCTTAATAAATGCATTAGAAGGAGAATTCATCGATCTGTCATATGAATGCTTGTTTAGGATCCGAAATAGACGAGAAAAAAAAACGAGATCATCATTGACGTTTTTATCAAGAATTGATTTGAAAATTGATTCGATGAGAAAAATATAACAAAGTGTTTTTAGTAAGAATTTCATGATTAGAGATGGTTAATCACTGAAATTAGTCAATCATCTGACATTTACATGATAAAAGCACTAATAATTCTAACCTTTGACAATTCCGTGTTCTAATCTTCGATCAATCATCTAATAAAACACGTCATATAATCGAAAACATTTATGTACAGAAAACGCCAATTGTCTTTTTCCCTTCGGACATTCATTTTTTATATTATAAACGTATTTCTTCATCTGCGCAGAAAAACTTCAAACATATAATAAGCTTCCTCATGATTGATGACCTATATTTGACAAAATGTCTGATTGTACATAAAAAACGGTGAAATATTATTGATTTTTTGAGGAATTGACTAGGTTATTTATCCACCGATAAATCAACTGTTAACTGGCGACGTCTTGCGATTTATTTTCATTAATCAATAAAGAACGTATAAGTAAATCTGTTATATGTTCCATAAGATATTTTTCTACTCATATTTCATCACATTTTTGTCAACCAAACAAGTCATTCATCAAGGTAAAAATGACCTGATATTCAATTATGATTAATATTTTCCGTTTTGCTTTGTTGAAAGTATGCGCTTTAATGATATATATATATATATTTCAGTATATGCAGAGAGAAAGACACATTATAAGACGAGAAAAAAAAATAAAATTAAAATTTCATTTAAAATACAATAAATATCGCGTAAATGTTTATATGCACATTCTTTACAATAAAAATTTGTTTGTTAAATACATTAACAACAAAGAAAGAGAGAGAGAAATACTTGATCACAATAGTTATTCATGTTCGTTTGTTTCGATAAATGAATTATTCATTCGAAAGTAAATAATTGGTACCTTTCTTCAACGAATTTCGTTTGCCGAGATGTAAGGAGCGTCTTAATGTATCAAATCGTTGGGCAAAAGTTTGCTTTTTATGCGGAGCGTCATCTTGATCGTCATGGTGCTGATGATCAAGATCGTCGTCGAGACAATTTACAATTTGTTGTTGTTTTGCATGACGTTTTTTAAACAGAAGGGATATTTGCGCACGAAACGACCGATTAAATTTAGTTTTCTTTGTCTGCGAATCATTTGGAGATGAAATATAGCCAGATTCTTGTTGATCAGTTATGTTAAGTGTAGAACACTCAGGATTGGGCACTGATTTCCTAGAAGAAGGAGAAAAAAAAACGAGTGTTTGAAGAATGATTGATGATTAGTCATACGATTGATTCATATGCGTTGGTGCTAATGGAGCTTTTCGTCGTTTTGGAGGAAGTTTGGTGTTATCTGATGTATCGGTCGTTTTTTCTACTGGTAAAGTAATTGGTGATGTCAAACCTGTTGAGATTGGCGAGATAAGTGGATTGACTGGATGATTTTCATCGTTGCTTTTGAATATCAATCGTTTATTTGAATTGTTACTTTCCAGTCGTGAACGTTGTCGTGTTAAAGTATTTCGAAATGATTTTCGAATTTGATCAGTTAGTTTGTCAAACGGTCGAAGACGAGGATTGGAATTTGCTGAAGTTGAAAATGGGTCATCATCATCGTCCTCGTCATTGATATGGTTATTATACGGATGTTCACTGGTTTTGGTTTTGTTTCGATTTGGCGATGATGAACGCGGTGGTGAGGATGAATAGCGACGTCGTCGTAAGAAACTTTTCGATTGTTTGGATTTCACCAGATGCGAATTCGAACTTGTGACTGGATGGTCATTTCGCGGATTAATTTGATCATCATCACCAGCAATATCCTTGCGTCGACGAGAATTAAATGATTTTCGTAGGCTATATTTCATTCTTAAATAAAAAAGAGAATAGTAGATACACTCAATCATATAATTTCGTTAATCATTCAACCGTTTGACTGGACTAAGTAACCTTGAACACTCGCTTCTCTTGGTATATGTTATGTATAAGCAGAAAAAGAAGAAAACGGTATGAGACAGAAAAACATGACAATCAGAATGTGAAGAGAAAAAGCGAGTTTTAGCAAGGCCACCTATATTTTTTTTCTTTTTTTTTTCTCGCTCGGTTTTGTAGTCATATTAAATGAAAAAGAAAAGGTATGCCTGTGTATATACTTATTAGAAATTAGATTCTAAGTAGGAGAAAACGTGTGAGAGAGGATGCTGTTGCAAGAACAGCAGTAACTGGAAAAATATATGTGATGTATGCACCCGAAGTAGTAATTTAGATAACAATAAAAAGAAACCAAAGCAAAAGAGAAAAAAAGAAGAAGAAGAAGAAGAAGAAAGCGTAGGAGAATCAACGAGGATTGAAGAACGTAAACAGAAAAGAAGAACGAAGAAAGATCTTGTATGAAAACACTAAGAACGGGAACTCGTTATTTCTTTATTATAAGAGTAACAGCGACGCAACATGTCATGATTGTCGCATCTTAGAATGAACGTTTCTTTTCTCATAGAGTCTTCACTCGAGCATAAGAGGGAAGGATCAATGAAGCAAATGAATATGAATGAAGAAAGAAAAATAGGAAAAGGAAAAAAAAAAGAGGCGTGAGTAAAAGTCTCTTTCCAATAGATTCAGAGAAAAATGGCGTGATGCATACTGAAAAGGTATCTTTATTTCAACTTATGCTCTTGCTGACATGTGTGTGGGGGGAAGAAAAAGAGAGAGAGAGAGAGAGAGAGAGAGAGAGAGAGAGAGAGAGAGAAATCAAATCATCGGAAAGAAAATATGTGTAAAATACCGTCTACTTAACAAGAAGTGCTCGTTAAGCACGTCTTTTTACTAGAAACAGACAAGCATCACAAACGAATGAAGAAAATCGTAATAGTAAACGATTTTTCTTCATATTAACAAGTCAGAAGAAGCACGATGTACATGCAAACGTAACCTTTTCTTCTTCGATTCTTCAGTCATCTGTTATTCGTCGGCTACATCATCCTATCGATCAGATGGAAATGACAGTTGTCCTTGTTTTGCTTTTCTCTCGTTCGCCTTATTCGGAAAGAAAGAAAAGAAGAGAAAATGCGTTCGTTAGTTACTTATTTACATATCTATCGATACTTAGTTGTTTTCAATAAATATTTTCGTTTTATTTACACTGATTCGGTATATTGAAGAATAGAAATGAATGACTACAACGAAGCTGATTTGATATCACATGACGTTAATATCTGAAAATAGAATTGCCGAGAAATATTGAAGATATTAATGAGAATTGTTAAAAAAAATATTTCTTTTCATAGAAACACGTAAGTTTTTTTCTCTCTTTCTGCTTTTTTTTCTGCATGAAATTCAGGATGGCAGGAATAGTAATTGAATGAACGAGTTCCGGGAGCAATACTTCCATCTGACAATGTTTTAGGTTAAAGCTTCGAACAAAAAAGACTTTCAACTTACTTGAAAATATTAATCTCATAAAATTCCATCGAAATGGTTTTATTTGATCCGAAATGAAGATACACTATCACAAAGGACTGAACAAATGCGTTACTTATAAATAAGTCAATAGAGAAGAGCTGAAAGAATGATGTTCGAAATTAATCTTTGGGTCGGAGAAGAATAATTCATGAAGGAATCGATTCTCTTGAGTGCAATGAAACACTCTATGTTAACAATTTCTGTGTATTGCTTTAGACCAGCGATATTCTCAAACGTTTTTCCGAGCTCATGGCGGCAATAAATACTACTTCAGCTTCTATTCCACATTGGGCATTGAACGGCACTATTTATGGTTCGAATGATTCTTTTCTTTTATTGAATATTTTTCCAGCAGATGTAGCTGATGATCTCTTCTATAAACTACGTGATGAAATAGCTTGGAATGAGATGAGACAGAAAGGTGGTCGAGTGCCACGTGACATATCTATCCAAGGGACGATTGAAGTTAAGGATGGTGATGAATATGAGCCACTCTATCGTCATCCTGCCGATGAACAGCCTGAATTGATAATGTGGACACCAACAGCATTGATTATTAAAGAACGAATTGAAGAATTAATCGAACAAAAACTAAATCATGCATTGATACAGTATTATCGAAATGGAAAAGACTTCATTGGCGAACATTCAGATAAAACTTTAGATGTCTTACTTCATTCGAATATTGTAAATTACAGTTTAGGTGCTGCTCGAACCATGATACTTAAACATAAAACTCAAGCGGGTGTTAAGCAACGGTTCAAACTTCCGCACAATTCTCTATTTATCTTAGGCTGGAAAACCAATCGGGAATGGCTTCATTCCATTAAACAAGACAATCGTGCTGACATGGATAAAGACGCTGATGAATTGGCATTTTCCAGTCAACGAATATCGTTGACTCTACGTTCAATTGCAACATTTCGTAATCGTCGAACGGGAGAATTGCATGGTCAAGGTGCACGAAATAAAACCTTAGAAGAAATCAATCGAGATCAAACTATGGATACAAACGATGAACAAAATATGTTAATGGCATTTAGTGCTGAAAATAAACAATCTTCGGAATTCGATTGGGATCAGCAATATGGCGAAGGTTTCAATGCATTAAATTTTAAAGTTTTGAACTCTATTTTGATAGATGAGGAAGAAAAAACAAATGACATAAAAGCTTAATGAAAATTCCCATTAAACAACCCGAAATAAAAAGAAAGAAAAAAAAACGAAACCAAACAGAATAAAACTTGTCTTTTTCTTCGTAAAATTTTCGTCCATTTACGAATTGTGACTAACCGACGTTGCACTTGTTGTTGCTGCTGTTGTCGTTGTCGGAACACTTGTCGGGTGATTATCATCAAATGCATCAAGTGTATTTCGTTTAAATTCTTGTAATGTACTACTTAACTTATTAAAATCATCTTGTTTGGGATTGGTAAGAAATTCATTGACATCATACAAACGTAATTTACCTTGATCGTCACCTAAGATGATCTGTTGGCCATTATGTGACCATAGACATTTGTTTAACGCGACATTACCATCTAATGTTGTACTTAGTAAGGGTAATTCGGAATCATGGTTTAAATTCCAAATGTCGAAACGACCAGTTATATCACATGTTAAGAATACACTCGGATGAACTGGTGACCAGCGTACATCAGTGACGTAATCGCTGTTGACTTCGAATGAGTTGAGCGGTTTAGATTCTTTCAGCGACCATAATTTTACACTCCAATCAAATGAAGATGTCAAGAACAGGGAAGAGAAATCAACAGAGCCATTGACATTGTGACAGCTAAGACCTATAAAAGAGGGAAAGATAGAGAATTGTTTTCCGAAACAACTGACAAACCTGTAATTGGACCGAAATGTCCTTCGTAACTATCTTGAATTCCGGCTTTATTTCCATGTCTTGAACCGGAATAAGCTTGACCTTCTTCACTACCAATGACAAAGTTATTCACTTCGACACCAGGAAACACCATTCGTGTTGCTGCAACAGGTTTTGTTCGGTATGCTAAATCCATACTCTCTTGTGGTTGAGTCATCATTTCAATATTCCACGAACACATTTTGCCTTCGTTGGATATCGAGATTAAGTTATTTGCATTTTGTGTACCAATTACTTGCAAACAATACACCGGATGAGTATGAGACGATGCTGAGAGAGCAGTTCGTTGCACAGGCGTGCGTTTGTTCGTACGAGTATCCCAAACAACGATTTGACCACTATAAGTACCACCTAAGAGAATGTTTGGATGAAACTTACTGAAAACACAAGATGTCACCCATGACTGACAGTTGAACACATACTAAAATTAGAATTATCAGACAATTCTTCGTTATGAACACAATTTGCTTACTTCAGGAGTTGGTTTTGATTTGAATTTTGTATTCCAAATAAGTACAACACCATCGGATTCGTGTGTTGACTCATCATTTTGTGAATATGATGCCAGAACTAATTCTGGATGATAAGTTGATGTATCAATACAAGTGACAATACGATGGCGTGTCCATCGTTCATCGAAAAACTCTCGATCGAATTTAATGATTTCTCCAACATCCATTTTTTCATTTTGTTCGTCTGATTCTCTTCCGCTATAATCTTTGAATAAATCAAATGCTTGTGGACTCTCCCACAATGATCGTTCGATAATACGAGCTGAGCGCGAAAAGAAATCTTGAAATTGTTCGCTTTTTTGAATTTGTTCACGTTCTTCATTAGTTAATTCTTGTTTAACCAATGACGATTGACCTTGTAAACTAAATTGTTTATTTTGTTGTTTTAATGATCGAGTTCGTTCCAATTTTGCCACTGACGCTAATGACATACCAATCGATGGTTTAGTATTTTCATCAAAACTCATCGTATCTTCATCACTAACATAAACAAGTTGATTACGTTCACCAGCCGTTGGTTGGGGAAATTCATCATCCCATTGTAAATGCTCGTGTTGAATGGGACTTGCAGCAGGATCTTTATCACCTGATTCGATAGTTTGAACTTCTTTCGAATATGTTACTAATTCCTTAGGAGGAACACTGATCGTTGCAGTGGGCTGTTGACATATTTGTAAGGCGATGCTACTGGGAGGTCGCCGCTTTTGTTGCGATGATGACGCCGATGCGGATGCTCCTCCGGCTGATCCTGGTGAGACAGAAGGTGATGTAGCTGGAAGTGATGCTGTTTGAAGAATTCCAACTTCTTTAAGAATTTTATCTGGATCCGCATCCTCTCGTGTTGTCGTTAATGTCATTGCTGGTATCGAAGCGAAACCCGGGGTCATAGGTGTTGTTGGAGTGTTCTTGAGCATCTTTTCTTGTCGCATCTTCTCCAATTTCGCTCGTTTTTCTTCGAGCTCACGTTTACGTTGATCAGTCGACATTTTTGCTTCTTGATGTCTTCAAGGTCACGACGAAAAAACACAAAAATGAAATAGACAAATCTGCAAGGAAGAAGAACGGCAACATATGGTTCGACTATAAAATCATTATATATTTTTATTCAATAGAATCTGTGAGCATACAGAGAGTGAGCAAAACATCATCTGACTAAAGGTGTGTGTGTGTTGAAAAAAGTGCGAAACATTCTAAATAACAAATCCAAACTGATATTGAGCATTGAAGAGAAGTCATTCGAGAGAACAAAACCGGAAGAAAGAGTTTGAGATTGAGTAAATAAAAAGTAAACGAGAAATGCGCTAAGTCGACAAATGTCATAAAGCTGACAATAAAAACCAACTATTAGTATTGCCAATAAAAATACCGTTCGAGCAAAAGACAAAAAAATCTATCTGACTACTAGATTTAAAAATAAAAATTGAAGATAAAAATGAATACATGCACTGTTATTAAAGAAGAGATTAGAAAAACAATGAATTTTGATTACTTCACTGATTGATTGATAGATTCTACATCTACTAAAGGTTCATTCATTTTCGATGAATATTCATCGTCATCATATTCGACTGGAAAACGTGCTTCTTCTTCGATGTCTGATTGATTTCCAAGATTGTTGTGAACTAAGTCATCATCTTCTTCATCTTCATCGATGTCTGGGTTATCAGCAGATGGCACTTCGGGTATTGAGTGTATCAACGGAATCGTTGTTTGTTGAGATAAGAAATTGTCTTCATTGAATGAATTCGTTGTTGATGAGGGATAGAAAGTTTGTTGACGATGGGCTTGTCGTAGAAGGATCCGTTGGTGTTCATCACTAGAGCTATTCGTTGTGGTGCCATCGAGTGGAAGTGCTGTCGGCTTCTTTTTTATTGGTGGAGCTTTCGTTCGTTGAAAAAAACCAAGCTAAAACAAACGCATTCATAGAACAGTTGACAGAGAACTGGTTGGAATGAATAGAATAGTAACACGGCAAAACACAACGAACAATTATACCCGCGTGAAAAAATTCAAAGAAGAGGAGACGAGGGTGGTCGTCTACGGTTAAAAAAGCCGATCTAGAGTTGAGAAGAGAAAATATTCGTAGGAGATATTTGAGGCAAAGTGAAAGAAAATTTGTGAAATTATGACAAAAGACAAACTTACTAGACAGCAAACAATGACGATAAAGACGAGAAGGATAAGACCAGCCATAGCTCCGACTAGCGGTACCCAAAGTGGTAATCGTGGTACAATGATTTTATCCGATCGATTCGCAAACTCAACCGGTGTTGTTGCCTAAACACAAAAAAAGTTCCAATTACAAATTATGGTCGCCGCAAGTTCATTTACAGTAGCATTGTCATTGTCCGTTGATGTTTGATGTATAAGTACATCATTAATATGTATTGATGCAAATGATTGAATGTCAATTCGATCATATTTATCGATATATTCTTCGATTAATGTACTGTTCCATAATCGAGCACGAAGTTTAATGAAATAATAGTTTTGTGCCGAAAGACTATTGATATGACAGTAGATTGGATAACAACGAACGTTTTGATAGTTTGGATCGCAGGACAACGTTAACGAACGCATAATGGATGAGATAGGTGATGTGATGATTGTCGCTAATGAAGCTTTGGAGTCTATTCCGTTTTCTGAATTTTGTTCATCACGACGTTTTCGATTAGTAATTGACGTTCGATTAAGTGAATCAAGTATATGAATATGATCACGCCATTGTGCCAAACGTTCGCAATGTCCATCGATTTTCGTTCCGCTACTCGATAAACTTGAAGAGACTTCAAGAATGGGCTCGTCAACGAGATAAAGTAGAAGTTTTCCATGTTCCCACTGTTCATCTAATGTTTCATATGGCCAATAGATAGTTACATTATGCGAACGAACACTATTTGGACCACTGTTTATGATCTAAAGAAGCAAATTTCGTTCGAAAAGTGTCGAATTTGATAATGATGAAATTATTTACTGTGTAAACATGTGTTACTTCCATTCCAAATTGTTCAATAGTTTTCACTGAACTTAATCCGAGTGTTCCATCGCCCGTCAAGGAAATTTGCTCTGGTTCATGTCCTGCACGTAGACTTAAGTCAGTTTTCAACAAAACTTTGGCTGTTAATGCCACATTATTATTTTCCAAATTCGTTTCATTTGTTAATGTTGTCGAATGAAAATCAAAACGTAAAATATTACTCAATGAAACATTTGATAATGTAAAAATAAGTTCAATAATCGAAATCTTTTCTGGTGGAAATGGTCTATTGAAGAAATCGGTCATTTTACATCGAACGTGATTGCCAAGTATCGGTTGGCACGAATAACTTTTATCTTCCTAGAGTCAGAAGAGAGAAAGTTAGTTATTATCTCGACACTTCCGAAAAAAGAAGAATACGAACCATAATAGCTTGTGAAAACTGTACGAAGAATGCTGGGAAGTATACATCAATTTTCGTTCCAAATGCTGGATCTGCTTGTCGACGGTTGGGTTCGGCTGGTACATTGGCCAGAACAAGTCGAATGCGAATTTCTGAATCAAAGCCAAGTACAGGAAGATTCGATGTTCTAAAAGCAATGAAATGGGTTTGAAATGCATCGATTTAGATAGAAGATAGACGTGGGTGATTTGAGAAGCATTAGGCGTGAGATCTTACGAGTCATGGTGAGAAATGATACTTTTAAAAGATGAACAAATCACAGATAGTTGTTTTTCTTCCTCTTTTGATTATCAAATCTTACTTTTGTCCATTGACGAATTCTGCAGTTAATTGAAGATCAGTTATACATTGATCATTATTGCCACATCCTTTATAGAAATTCGCCTAAATTGCCAAGAAAATTCATTGGATTTCTGTAAATCGAGCTAACAGTTAATTCTCACTTGAAATTTTTTCGTTCGTTCATCTTCAGTTCCATTAATCATCGGAAGAGCAACATCAGCAAGAAATGTTTTTGATCGAAGTTCATTTCGATCTTGTGAAACATTATAAACCAATGAGAAATGAATTGGCGTTAAGAAATCATCATTTCCACTCTAAAATTTCAAAATTATTCAATTATCACATCGATCGCGTTTCATATTACAACACTCAATTAACAACACACACACGTCTTCGAACTAGTTCATATCCTTGAATTGTTTGCGAAAAGAGATCGAATTTCTACGCGATTCGATACTGTCAAATTTAATTAATTCAAACGAACATGAAGACGAATGATCTATTTGAACAAACCTTTGCAAAAAATGTTTGATTTTCACATGTATTCACAAGTTGCTTGGTTGTTACACTTGGTAAATGATTGATATTCGATAGGATTCGACCAATTGTGAACAAAGTATCTGCAGTTAATGTGTAAATAATCATTAAATTTTGTGCTAGTTTATCTTTGGATTCCACGCATATCTGAACGCTAAAACTAAAAGGAAAAAAAATGAAAGAAGATTGTTGAAACTAAAACGGTAAGCAACTCACCAAACAACTGGTGTTCCATCGATCGATTTACAATGGCGATCTTCAGTACTATAGCGAATCGCTTGCAGTTCTTTCATATTCTCAATTTGAACATTCACATTGACTAATGGATGAGATCTAGAGAAGAAAAGCGATGAAATTTGGGAAGATGTGGTCATTCGTATATGAACCTTAAATTATAAACCATATTGGCTTTCGGAACACCAATAATCAATGAAGGATATTCGATCAATATGGTCGAATTGGAAGATGTGGATAATGAAGATGAGAACGAAAGTGGAGAATTGAATGGAGATTGCGTGGATAACGAAAACCCAAAATCACTGATATTGACTGTTTGTTTAGTATTCAATAATAATTGACTTGGAACAATTTTTTGTGTGAATTTCATCAGTTTATTTGTTCGAGAACCGAGATAGATATAGACACTTCCGGTATGAACATCATCTTTTTCACTTGGTGCTGAAACAGCCAGATCTAGAAATTACTGTTGACATTAAACTGTAAAATGTATGTCACTTTGCACTTACCATCGATTCCATCTTTGTTTAGATCTGGTATGCAAACAACGGCAAAACCAAAACGTGATTCGGCTGCCGGTCCCTGCAATATCTCGCGTCGTTCGTCAGAAAACTGAAATAAAGATAGATCGAGTCTATAAATAAGAATTCACTCTTTACCCTTCCATTTAGTCCATAATAGATATAAACAGCACCACCGTACGAAGGTTTCTTCGAATAAAAAAATGGTGCACTAACAACAAGATCTGTATGTCCATCGCCATTTAAATCTCCCGCAGTCAATGTATGTCCGAAATAACTTCCAGTTTGTTCACCAACTAACATTAATGGTACAGATCGATTATTATTCATATGAAAGATCGGTTGCAATGTGTCATAACCAAATGTATGGGATGAAACAAAACGTTTTGTAAAAAAACGTATCTCTCCTCGACCATTGGAAGCACGTGGTGCCGATGCGATAAAAATATATGATCGATCATTCATATCCCGACTTTTAGTTTTGATAATTAATACCGAATAACCTGTGTTTCGACAACAAGAACGAATTTGAAAAAGAATGTCGATTTTTTACCACTTACCAAGATAACTGTAGGGTTGTGGTGTTGAAGAAGTCGATTTAAAAACGTACAATTGTCGAAGAAGTGTATCAGAATAATCAGCTTCAATCCGACCAGACCATTGAAAAGCACCAGGTTCACCAAATGCAATAATATCCGATCGCTGAAAAACAATTTATAATTATTTTCAATCAGAAACCAATTGGAACATCGTACTCCTCCTCCGGCCGGCATATAAGCTAGACTAAGACCACTCTGACAAAGAGCGCTTCCTTCGTGCAATAGTTCGGTTTCTGAGCTTTGTTCACAAAAATCATAGTAGGATATATCACGCTAAAATCAAGAAAACAGAATTAATCCCCGAGGCAAGCTTTCATCAAAGTCGTTTACACGATCTGCGGAAATTTTGAAACAACCGCCACGACTATCATATCGATCTATACTGATATTACGCATAAGACGATATCCGCATGTCTGTAGAAACGAAAAACAACAATAATTTATTTTAGTTTTGGATTCTTCTCTGTTTACGTACGACGAGTGAATCATTGGACGTCGCAATGACTGATGAACCAAGCCAAGCGTCATCAAGTACATTATGAAACGACGGCATTGATTGCGACAAGTCATCTTAGGAAAAAAAATTCAATGAAGAAAATTGACATTGAACAGACATAAGTTTACCTTCACTGAGTATGGCGCGACATTCATTTGTTCCATTACGACATTCGAAGACATTTCCAAATAAACGACCATTTGGTACTGTATTGGTACTATTGGCTATAACTGAAGTTGATCGTTGTCGAGCGAGTAGTGCTTGAGGTGCACCGACATAAAACCTTTGAAAAATAAATCAGATGAAAGAATGCCGTTTCAATCAGCTCACCACTGCTGTTTAGTTGACGATGATACAACAGCAAAGCCAAACAGAGAACCCGATGGACCTGTACGAAAATCAGGAGAAATTATGTCGAGGTTGAACATTTTGATCACCGGTGTTTTGGAAAAGATGAGTAAAATGAATAAAAATATTGCAAACATCTTTTAAAGCTTTTGAGCAAATGACCGCAATTGATTATTCATTCACATATTCACTGTTGATTTGATTAAATACAATCGGACGAACGAGGCGAGAACAAAATCTGACAAGCGAAGACGAAGACGATTGAATCATCAGTATACTAGTGGCCTTGTATTCATCAATTATGATTGGTTAGATCAGATACAGTTTCTATCAAGAAAAAAAGATCTTCTTATTATAGATGTCGCAAAAAAGTGATTGCTTGCATCTGATGAGAAAAAGGAAAGAAAGAAAGAAAGAAAGACTGTAGCAGTTCAACACAATGAGTGTATATCATTTGTTAAGACATTAGAATTTCGAAGAAGAGAATTGGATTTCTTCTTCCTTTCTCTCTTACGTAATAGGACAGTTCGAAATTATTTTATGATTAGAAGAAAAGAAATATTAACTCTGCCTATGCATTAAATCTGCATAATGACGCAAAAAAAAAGGAAGAACGTCTCTTGCAGAATAACATTATCCGAAGGATGAAACTATACGATCAATTCTTGTCATTGTAGCGCGAAGAAAATTTTTCCGGCTATTATCATTTGTTTGGAACAACGTTATGCTAATTCTCTAGTTCATAATGGGATAGAAAAAACGAACAATTTTCCCTCAGGCATACATCCATTAAACAGAACTTTTGGCTCACTTGTACATTATATCATCTACTTCATGAAAGATGTCTTATTCATTGAGAAATCAAGACAATATCGTTCTATGTGGCATTTTTTCAGGTCAAGATCAAAGATGACTATCAGAAGATGAATGACGGTCGATGATCTAATACGAATCACTGTTCTCGATCAAAATATCATCATCTGTTCTTGTGATCGGATAATTCTCCAAAGAAAGATTTGTTATCGTTATATATCTAATAAACAAAAGGTCGAAGAAATATCAATTTTAGACAAGAAAATGTCCGTTTTTCGTTTGATACTCCATGCCACCTGAAACTATTTATAGAATAGAAGTCATTTAGAAACTAATTATTTTTCTCTTCATGTTTGAAAGTAAATGTTATTGTTTCCATACCCTTTACGTAAATGGCAATTCAATGCGTCTACTTGTTAAAGAGATTTCATGGGAGAAGAATCAATCTGAATAACTTTCTAGTCTTTGATGTTGATTTAATCAGATTTTCAAATTGATTTCTTTTATTTTCAAGTATCTGTGTTTCATTCATCTGGAAATCTTTTCTTCAACGTTTTTTTCAAATTATATCAAACATTTATCATGATTGAAGGAATTGATTTCTTTTTTGCACAATCTTAAATTTCCAATTCAAACTCGACACAAATTGTTGAATTACAAAAGATAACAGTCAAACTCTGTTCTATGTTGCTTCTGCCGTGTTAAAAAGAAACCCTAGGGTTTCTAAACAGTAAAACAATCTTCTCTCGCTTCTTTTTCGAGGTATCAATCAACAAAAAACATGTTTTTTTTTACATTTTTTTGTTTGCATTGATGAGGAGACATCGGAATCTTTTTACGATTTACATCTCGAATTTTCGTCAGGGCGAGAAGCGAACACGTAGACAGTGATGGTGGCTAGCTGCACGAGATAGGACACGTATGCATAAACCTATTGAATCAAGCAAGAAGAAAAGGCTATCTTGAATTGAATCGATGGGAAGAGGAAAAAGAGGAGAAAAAAGATTAAAATACCATCTTCAACAAAAAAAAAGATATGAGAACCGAGGGAAAAGGCAAATTGAAAAGATTTCGTTGCATCTACAGCTTATATTGGCATCACGGAAGAAAAATGAGATAAGCGAGATAAAAAGACAGCATACAAAAAGAGGCATTTCGACTTACTTTGCACTACAGACAGACTTTCTATCATTTTCGTATACTCGAAGATCATACGAATACTTTCTTTTCATACGTATAGTCTTACGGACATTCTTGTCTATTTTTAGAATGAAATTTACTGCAGTGTGTATTGCTTTATTGGCGACTGTCTATGCAGTCAGTTCTCGAGTAATCAGTGAAACTGATTTAATCCAACGATTAGCCAAGCGTCAAGCTTACAATGGTAAGAAGTCGAGGAAATGGCCTATTTAACGAAAATACACATTTACATATTCAGATCCAAATTGTAATCCTCGAGCATGCGCTGTGCCTAATTGCGGAAGAGATTATGTTGCAGTAACCCTTCCAGGTGAATGCTGTGAACGTTGTGTGCCATGGGAATACGCTCAAAGTACTGGACTTGCAGTCAATCAAGGTCCGCAAGCAGTACAAGGACAAAGTAGTTTCCAACCTCAATATGATCCGTATAGTCAACAAAGTGGTGTTAGTGTTTACATTTATGGGCCTGATGAGGGTGCTCGTGTATCAAATGGGCAGAGTATTTATTTTGACTGTGAAGTCATTGCTCCATATAATCAAAATGTTCAACCACGTTGGTCGCGAGCTGGTAACCAAGTAAATAGAAAATATTGCATAGAAAGAGTTTTCATTTTGAAATTTCGATGTTTCGTTGTAGCCATTACCATATAAATCACAGAGCACAGTTCTTCCTGGAAATCGCAAACTTGCCCGTCTTACTATTCCTGATGCTACCCCTGCTGATGCTGGTCGATATGAATGTAGTGCTGGTACAGGCAGTCCAAGAGATCAAGCTACCATTGACTTACAAGTTAGAACTGGCTTTTCTCATTTCTATTTCATCATCTTACTATGTTTGACATCTTTAGGTAACCGAAGGTGGCTATTATCCTCGACCACAGCCACAACCTCAACCTCCAGCCTATAACCCATATAATCAATATCCTTATAACCAACCAGACCGTTATCCACCACAACCTCAACCACAACCTCAACCTCAACCCCAGCCTCAACCTCAACCCCAACCTCAGCCAGATGGTGACAACGAAGGCGAAGAGGAAGGCGAAGGCGAAGGCGAAGGCGAGGGTGAAGAAGATGGAGAACCCGCGCCAGGAGAACAAAATGCAGGTAAACCAGATGCTGGCAAAAAACCCGAACCAGGTGCTCCTGATGATGGCGAATACCCAGAAGATTATACCGAAAATGAATAAACAACATAAGAAGAGTATAGTCTTAAAAGCTGTTTACCAGTTTTCCGAACTCGCGTTCTAGCAATATTAGCATAGGTTCTTTTTTTTTCATTTCAAATCCGTTTTTTTGTCTACTTTCTTGTCTAATGCGGATTTTCATATAATAAACATCCCGTTTGCATTATCTTTAATTTTTATTTTCAACTCAACAATTACCGAAGACCTATAAACAATAGTATTCAAACCATATGTAATCAAACATAGATCGATCATATCGTGATAGACATCGATTCACCTAGTAATTCAATTCGTGTACATCTTACTATCAGATGCTCGTCTAATATTAGTTTGAAATCGATAAGATTACCATGATAACACTAGTTTTTCATTCAATAAGATTTGTAACCGCAATGCTCTTTTTTAAATCATCGTTTACAAAAAAAAACAAACTCAAATCGCATAGATTCTGATGGAAATTTAGCTACGTTTTGGATTTGTCGTTGACCCTATAATGTTAGAGTTAGCGGCGTAGATAAGGCCTGGCATGTCCTGGTGCCGCCAGACCGGCGAGGACTTATTAGAAAGCCTCTGAGAAAGTTTTTAGCCTTTTAATTTTTCGTAAAACTTTCCTGAGCCATCCATATAAGTTCTCTTTTCCATTTCGATCGTATAATTTCCGTTCCAAATAGGAACAGCTCGAATAAAATGTAAACATATTTGAGACATATAACCTATCAGATGTTTCGAGCACATCAACTACTCATAGACATAGATCATATCGTAAAAGAACGATCAAGTTATTTTTGCTTTTGCTTTTTAGAATATTAGCTAAACACTTTGCTTATACTTAGACTTACCCATGTGTTCTACTGCGATTGGGTTGCGACTCAGTCGTTGAACAATAAGCAATATCGAAACGTATATACACAAACTTAAATCTTGAGAAAACCGATGATAAACTTCGTCAAACGCAAAACAAACTGGCTGGCACAAAAAATGCACTGTATGAATTAAAAGATAACTTGGTGGAAGTCCAATTAGGATTACAAAAAAAAGAGAATCTTTGTCAGGCGAAATTGTTTTGCTCTGTGTTGGTGGATTCTTCTGTTAAAAAGGATAAACTAATTTTGTTTTTTTTCATATTCTTGATATAATATTGATTTTTTTTCTATTATTCATATTTCTTGCTTTAATAGTTATTGTAAATCTGTGGGATTAGAAAACAATATAATAAAAGGTTATTTCTTTCACAGTCTAGTATCCACTCAGCGATCTTTTTATATCCAATAGAGAAAAAAGCGAATGGGAATTTGAAGCGATAAATCGTCATTGGGAAAATAACTTTTGTCCACTTTATTTCAAGTCATTTTAATTGAATTTATAGTTATTAGTTTATTTGTTTCACCACATCTTTTTCCATACTTTCTATATTGACCGAAATAGATGCAAGCATTCCCTGATGTTGTTAACAATTGCTGCCAACGATTGTTACACATATGAATAACAAAAAAGTCGTTTTGGGATCTTTGGATTCAATGAATCTATTGAATAAAAACCGCAATGATGATTCATCGGTCTGATTTTTCTCTCGTTATGGCTAAGAGAAAAGTTACTCATTTCGCACCGCTTGCCTCTAAATAAATGCCATCATAAATGAATAATCAAATCGTTATTCATTCAAAGAACCGAAATGAGTAATTCATTCCAACTGTAGAAGAGAAAGCTTTTTTTCCAGTCATTTTCAAACGTATTTATTGCATAAATCAAGCTAGCCCTTTGTTGAAGAATACGTTGAGTACAAATATCTGATTCTCCTTTTTGCAGGTTGTTTTGTCATCAACAAAACCGTACGATAATATTTTTCTCGACTTTTTCGGTTATTACAAATGTAAATTGTCAATGTACTTTTTTTTTATAACGAAACACTTCACTGTACTTTGACAGGTCCCTTTTTTTTTCTATCGTCTAATCAACCGAATATCTATATTTGGAGTTTGAAACGAATCGATTTCGTCCTTCAACAAGCAGAACACCATAGAAAATGATAGTTTGTAGATTGATGATATGTATGCTTTTTATGCACCACACATCAAGGAGGACAAATAGAAACAAGGGAAAGCGAACGATAGGACCTGCACTGATGACGAAGAAAAAATTCCATTAACATTACATGTATAATGAAAACGAACATAGTGTTTCGTCATTCGATGGCGACATGTAGACATAGGTATACACGTTGAAAAGAATGAGACAAGGTACGAATGTTGACCTCTAAGTTCACGAGAGATGACAACCCTACTTATTGACCAAAATTCGCGTCAAGAAGCAGACAAACATCGAGAGAGAGAAAAAGTCGAGACAACTAACACACATTTTACCGTCTACGTCGACTACTCAATGAACAAATGATGAACGGATGACCAAATTTAACATGATGATTAATAAAATAGTGCATTGAGTTACATAGAAGAAGAATAAAAGAGAACGACGAGGGAGAAAGAAAAAAAAATACACTAAAAGAACTGTAGACATACTGAAGGATAGCAAATGAAGAAATTGAAAGAGAAAAAGCATAAAAGGAGACATAAGAGAAAAGTTTATGCGAATGCACAGCACATCCCATAGTTCGTTTTTACATATACTGTTCGTTGTCGTCGTCGTCGTCATCATCATCAGCTATTTTATGTCTGCCATTACTGTTCAAATACAAAGAAAAGAAGAAAAGAAATGAGGCAATTCGAACATTTTGGGCAGCAAAGTTTTTCCTCGTGTCCCTTTCTCTCTCTTCTTAAACACTTCTCATGCAACTTCAGATTTCAGATTTTGAGTAAAATCAATAAATTTATTCAATTAACATGGCCGCAATCTGGAAAACGATCATAACCATCGTTTTATTATATGTTATAGGTAAGTGCTGTAATTTCTCATTGTTCAATGCATGTCTTGACGAAAGCGAACGTCACCTTGATAAACGAACGAGTTTTAAAATGATGAATATTTTATGAATAATTGAGGAAAAACTCGTAAATATAAATAAAAAAAGTCTCGTTTTGATTTCATGTAAGATTAGAAGATAAAATAATTGATAATCTTTACATTCAGAATGTGTCAGTCAATGACCTTCGTATGAGATGAATAAGATGAAATTAAAGGTTAGCATCAAATGAGTTAAAACAGCAGACTTATGCTGACCTTTATTTGGTGTAATCAATGAGTTAGATCATAACGAAATTCTTTTTTTAACAGGATATGTTAAACTAAACCATTTGAAAAATATTTAAGTAAATAATATGCAAATGTTGAATGATCAATAACGTTCTTTCATTTTGTGTCCTTCTCGATTTTTAGTAATCGATGCCAATCGAGCTCGTCGTCGAAGACAATCGGGATTAAATCCACAATCAGCTAATCCAAATACGATAAATGCCGCAACCGATGCTCGCCAACAACCAATGCCACCAAATCCACAGATCTTAAATGTTCAAGGCCAACCACAACTTAATCAACAGCAACAACAACTAACCCAGGGCGGTATTGGCATACCACGAGATGCCAACGGACCGCAAAATCAAGTCGGACGACAATACTATCCGTATCAAAACCAACAATATAATTACGGATCACAAGGTTCTATCTACAATCCATATGGCAATTCAGGAGGTTATGGTAGTCAATACGGATCGAGTCAATGTAAGTGTAACAACAATGTTCTTTGATGATTGTTTGGAAAAATTGATTTTTAAGACGGACAGTATGGACAAGGTATGGGACAGTATGGTAGTTTCTATCAAAATCAATATCCAAGTTCGGGAAATTTCTATTCCGGCTCAGGTTATTCCGGTAGTAATTATAATCGTCCGGGTTATCAATCGAATTACTATCCTTCATCGGGTAATTTTGGTAGTTACTATTGGAATGCTGGCGAAAAGCAAATTATTAATCGATTTCTTGTTTTTCTTTCTTCATTACTTGCTGTAACTATTTGTTTGATTGTTTAAGAAAAACAAAATCTTTAAAGACAACTAAGAACAATAAAACAAATCAGAAGAGTGTTATTTAATTATCCATCAACTTGAATGGTCATATTTTTCCGTTTTGTTTTAGTGTAAATATAACCATTCATGTTTGATTCTTCACTCTTTCTGATTGTATCTTCTCACGTCTATTAAAAACTCATCCATTTTGCTTCACATAAACATTACCATTGTTATTCAATTCTTTCTTTTTTTTTGTATACAAGTATCTTTTCTTTTTATTCGAAATAAAACTCAATGAGTTAATTGAACAATCCAGCCGAATGAAACCTAGTCGAAACTCTTTCAATAGGTCGGTTCTTTCAACAAAAGTGCAAGATAGATTGGTTCGTAAATTTCTAATATTTTTGCAATCTCCAGGCAATATGCACATATCGAATGGCCTTTAGATATGCAGTAAAACATTTGATAAGACATACTTGGTGATTTCTTTCACACGATCTCTTTATAAGAAGAAAAAAACTATATATCAACAAGAAAATAATTTTAAAGAAATCGATTTTTTATGATGTGTAACACTTTTTATAACACAAAAAGTAACAATCGATAAAATCATTGCATTGATATATTTTTATAAAACTTCGAAGTAACTACAATATAAAATTTCGCGACATAAGCACCTTTATTTCGTACGTGAATTCATCCTTAGACTAGAATTTATTCATCTATATATCGGATCAGCAAAAACTGGTTCTTGAAAGAGCTGTTGTGAGAAATATGAAAGTTTTTAGACAAGAATGTATCTTCATTGGATGATATGTGTCTATTTGAAGGTTCTTCTTTGTACATATTTATACGAATTGTGACGTCCGTGGATTAAGAACAACAAAGAAAAATCTTTTGATCTACTATTGAATATCATTGCGATCAACTGAGAAGAAAAGACTTGTTGAACATTAAATTTATTCTATTTAATAAGAAAAAATATATGAACAGAAAACAACGGAAAGAAAGTAATACTAAAAGGAGAATATGAACAATCTGACACTTGATTTAATCAAAATTTACAGTTTATGTTTTCAATTCATGCATGCAAGTTGTTGTTCAATATCTCTATTATAAAGAAATGTTAATCATACATAGTTAGTGACATTTATTGAACAGAAAAGATTAAATCTTACCGAAATGTTACCAGTAGTTCATTACGTTTCTGAATTAATATATTCAAGATTTCATCATTTGAATAATCAACATGTCCATAATCTGCAACGATATTATTCAAAAATTTGCTTTTTCTTCGATATCACATAAATTACCTTGTTGAGATTCGTCGATGATCGTAATGCTGGTATTGTCTCGATATGGTTCATGATTATCAAGATTAATTGGATGATGGTGATGATTATCATTCAACATAATTGAGGTCACTTGTGTTAGAGTACTATCTTGCGATGACTGAACAGTATTTGATGGATAAATCATTGATTGTTGATGATGAGAACTGTCTTGGATAGTAGGATGGCCAGCGCTTACAACTGGACGAAAGGAATGATGATGATGGTGACGGTGGTGGTGACGCTTGACGGGCGAAGGTGACGATGGTGTCCGTGTAAGTTCACATTTGGAAGGTAGAGATGGTGGAGGACGATGCCATACTGATGACTGGTGATTTTCATCTCGTGTAGGGCAAAGATCGATTTCATTTGTCATGAAATTTGATGAAGAGAGAGAATGCTCAATAGTCGGAGATGTTTGAATACAAGCATCCTATTAAAAGAGGAAAATGGTTTCGGCATTTTATAGTGAAGGTTTGAACATACTTGTAGTGTTTGAGTTGCTGCTTCTGAATAGTGTCGAATCGGAATAGGGGTGGTAACATGTTGTTTGACAGGCTCTGAATCGGAAATAGTAATTAATGGTTGTTGTTGTTGTGTTTCTATCGGCTGTGGTGACAATGGTTTTGTCACTGATGATATTGGTGGAGGAGGTGGTGTTGGAAGTGGTAGAACCACTGTAGGTATTTCGATAGGTACACACGGTAGAATTGAACGTACAGGAGATAGATTAGCTCTATTTGCTATCTGAAAAATATAGAAATTAAGATATGGGTGCGTGTCAAATATTTTATGGTTACCTTTGACGAAAAGGTTATGGGTTCGCCATTCTGTGCTTGCTCTAATCGTCTTCTCAATCGCCATTGATACAAGATGTCTTCATCACCGCCATCACTTTTAAAGTCATATTTTGAATCAGCTAGAATCAAATATTTGAAATAAGCTATAGTAGTAGTAGTAATAGATCGACTCTTTCCGTACTGATTCGTGTAAACAATGGTCGAGCTGGCTGTTCTCGAATAGGAGGTTGAAAAGTGCTGGTGGTAGTGGTTGTAGTCATCGTTGTTGATGGCGTCGAACCAATTCCCACACTTGAAACATGACCAACGTCAGATGAATGCGCGCTCATAGTTTGATTAAGAAGTAACGACGCTCGTTTACTCAAATCATGATCAATGTCCGTCGAAGGAAAGACCTAGGAGAAGAAGTATGCGTGAGAGAATGTCTTGATCATTAAAATAAAAGACTTTACTTCAATAAATTCAGGAATATTTGCCTGAGACCCATCATCCCGATCAGTGTTCGAGCCATAAGTATTTTTCAGTTCATCTAAATTTTACATGGCCAATCACAAGATTTGATCAATATTTTCTGAAAATTTTACCATGTAGCCACCAGAAATCAGAATTAATTGATTCGCGCTCTGGCCGGGCTTGAGGTTCATCATAACGGAAACGATCAACAAGTCTAAAATTAGAATCCATAAGTGTACTGTTTACTTCTGATGATTTTATAAACAAACTTCTTTAACGTCGCCGGATCATCTTTCGTTTTTGGCGCTGAAGTGTCAACGGCTTTCTTCGGTGAAGAATGAGATCTAAATTATGCATTACCTTCGAATCTTTCTGTTCAGTGAAAAAGTCGATTTCTTACACAGGTGGAACATGAGCTGGTTTTTTACTTGCTAACCGATTATTTGCCGGTGGTGTGATATACCGACGTGTAGTTCGATTAGCAATTTGCATATTTTCTTCTGAAAAATCACCGTTAATCAATCGGTGACTTTGTGGCCATAATCAATGACGTTTTTGCCATCCGTTGTGAAGCAACTAATATTCAAAGAAAATATTCTATTTGGAATAAATCAATTGAAAAAAATATATTCTCTTAATAAAATTTACTAGAAAAATTCATTAATATTTTTTCAAGATTATCGGCAGGTGTCGCTAGCTTGAGCGTCCTATCCATTGGTTCATAAAAGTGATATTATTTGTTCGAAGTTCTTTCCCATTCGCCCGTTGGTTATTCAGATTTCTGTTCGCGTCAACATGTCGAAACAAATTTTCTTATTTATTTTTCTCTTCTTATCAGTATCTATCTGAAATCATAAGTACAGCACACTTTATACATACATTCGCTTAAATTATCAAGTCAAACAATTTATTTAGTACGAATATGAGTCTACAAGAACGTGTGAAAGAAAAAGTCGATTGCATCTATCAACGTCTACGAACCCATGTTACAAATATTGGCTCATCGACTGGATCTCAACGTCATGTATTCTTTGTTTTTGGAGCATCGGTATGTTTTCCATCGATTTCACTTTCGAAATGAAATTACTTGAAAATTTTAGGGTGATCTAGCAAAGAAAAAAATCTATCCAACCCTATGGTTTGTAACAAACAAAGACCTTTGACAGGGATTAGTTTGATTTTTATTTGTAGGTGGCTTTATCGGGATGGATTTGTACCAGAAAATACTTGTTTTATTGGTTACGCTCGTAGTCAATTGACAGTGGAAAAAATCTTTCAAAATGCCGCTAAATATATGAAAGTAAGGAGTTAAAGTCAAGACAAAAGACCTAGTCATTGTGTACCATTCTTCACATAGGTCCAAGATGATGAACGTGAGAAATATGAGCAGTTTATCAAGATAAATTCGTATGTACATGGTTCGTATGATAAACCGGAAGATTTCGAACGTTTGAATGAGGAAACAAATAAAATATCCGGACAAGCAACTGCACATCGGTTCTTCTATTTGGCCCTTCCACCAAGTGTTTATGGAAGTGTGTCAGAAATGATAAGCAAACATTGCCGACCGGAATCGTATGCAAATCTTTGTCTTGTTGATCAGTTGATTATTTTTGGAGTTTTAGGCCTGGTTTCCTACGTTTAATTGTGGAGAAGCCATTCGGAAAAGATCTTGAAAGTTCAAATAAACTATCCGAACATTTGAGCAAATTCTATTCGGAAGAAGAACTCTATCGTATTGACCATTATTTAGGAAAAGAAATGGTTCAAAATATAATTGTTCTACGCTTCTCGAATAAAATCTTCTCACGCGTTTGGAATCGTGACTCTATTGCTGCTGTGAACATTATTTTCAAAGAAGATATTGGTACACAAGGACGTGGAGGATATTTCGATGAATTCGGAATCATTCGGTATGTACTCATGAAAAAGCAATTTTCATCACTCATGATTGTTCACTTTTAGTGATGTGATACAAAATCATCTCATGCAAATTTTGTCCATTGTTGCAATGGAAAAACCTCGTTCAACAACAGGTGAAGATATTCGTGACGAAAAAGTCAAAGTATTACGTTGTATAGCTCCAATCAAGTTAGAAGATGTCGTCATTGGACAATACATCGGTGATAAAGATTCCACGGATCCTGAACGACAGAAAGGTTATTTAGATGATGATGGTGTGCCGAAAGATTCGAGAACACCAACATATGCACAAGTTGTACTCTTCGTCAACAATGAACGATGGGATGGTGTGCCTTTCATCTTACGTGCAGGTAACTGATACACGACACTGAACTTTTTTGAATCGAGTGCATTTTGTCGACATCAACGATGAGTCCTTGAAGGAATGATGTTTTTCTGTTTTATATATATTAGAGATATCGTTTCGAGTATATCATTCATTTTTACACCTATGTGTTATTTTTCCTTTAGGCAAAGCATTAAATGAGAAAAAAGCTGAAATTCGTATACAATTTCGCGACGTTCCCGGTGGCATGTTTGATGAAGAACTAACAGAGCACGGTGTAAAAGGAACATTAGCTCGTGACGAGCTCGTCATTCGCGTCCAGCCCAATGAAGCTATTTATCTTAAAGTAAACACAAAAAGACCCGGCGAAATGGGCTTCAGTATCGAAGAAACCGAATTAGATTTAACCTACAACGAACGTTACCAAGATGTGAAACTACCTGACGCATACGAACGTTTGATACTGGACGTATTTACCGGTTCGAAAATCAATTTTGTCCGTTCCGATGAGTTGCAGGAAGCTTGGCGCATTGTCGATCCAATTCTTGCGGAAATTGATAAGAAAAAAGTTCCGGTCATACCGTATAAGTTCGGCGCAGTGGGCTTACGTGAAGCATTTGCCGGCGCTGCTATGCATGGTTATATTTATACGGGCACATATGTTTGGAAAGACGAACGATCAGGATCGATAGGAAGTTCATCTCAAGATAAAGAACGTTCAAAATCTTTTGGCAAAGAGAAAAAGTGAAGTCATTGTGATGTTACTTCTGTCCGAACAAACTTTCGTTTATGTACTCAGCGTAATTCGTTTTGTCTCATTCATAGATATTGTTTCGTTTTTATACTGTAGAGTGACGCTTAAGCATTTAGGTGATTTAGCGTCTTTTTGAGAAAAAGAACGCGTAGTTGTATACATGCTTTCATTGCTTATCATTCTAATCAGAAAACGATTTTTCTTTGTAGATATGAGTTTAACAGGAGGTTATCATCTTCCAAAAACCAATGGCAATATGCCACATGATGATCTTCTGATGCTTGATGCGACTTCAACACAACAACTTCAATCTCAACCGCAACGACCATCACCTCCATTTTACTTATTAAGCCACTTCCCACTCGAATCTCCACCAACCGGCAGTACAAATCTTATTGATCATTGGGGCTTACGACGTGATTTTGATAGATATGTCAAACTGCCTATTCCACCATCATTAAGTGACTTTTTAACAGATATTCCACTAGTTGAAACAGCACAACACAAAGCCGCATCGTTTGCCGGCGATATACATGGTGGTGTTGGAACATTACGTCCTTTATTAAGTGGTCCTGTCATTCCCAAAGAGATTATTCCACTTACAGAGCAACAATTAAGTGCATTTCGTTTACTTCGTGAACCAATTCTACCTGATACGTATCAGATCTATACAAGTTCACCGAAAGAGACGCGTTCTGTTCCTCCTACAGACATTCTTCTTGCTCCCTCAGTTACCAGTTCACTTCCCGGACCATCTCCACAAGTCCAACGTGTTCTCAATGAGCAAACTTCGCGTGTATCACCAGATGTTAAACGAAAAGCACCGACCGATGCGGCACCTGTCATTCAACAACAAACAACAACACCAGTTGCTGGAATGTTAAATCGAACCACAAATAACAACACACCAACATTGGCAAACAATGCAAATCTCCCCTCGACTAGTGGACATTTGAACGACGATCAAGATGAAATGAATTTATCGAAGAGAAAACCCAAAAAAACCAAGAAAGAAAAAAAACTTTAATATTCATCATCTCTTTTTGCTATCGTTTTCTTTTCTATTAATTGTTAATATCATTACAGCAATCTCGAAAAAAAAATTTTTCGTTCTAGATTTTGCTTCTATCATCCATCGCTGATATTTCAAAACCATGGGTAGTCGAGATAATCTTCCAAGAGTTGCTGATGCTGAACGAGAAGCACAGTATGGTTATGTCTTCGGTGTTTCTGGTCCAGGTACAAATCAAAAACATTTTTATAGACGAAGTTAACTCTTTTTTCCTTTCTTTAGTCGTCATTGCCAATCATATGGCTGGTTCAGCAATTAACGAGCTGGTAAAATTCGCATTCATTTCTTCTTACTAAAATTGTGCGCTTTCCTTCACTTTTAGGTTCGAGTCGGTCATGAAGAACTGGTCGGCGAAATCATTCGTCTAGAAAATGATTTAGCGACAATTCAAGTCTATGAAGAAACATGTAAGAATTCGGAGACTTTGTTGAAATTTCTATTCTAACTGTTGCTTTCTTTAGCCGGTGTTACGGTTGGTGATCCAGTTTTACGAACTGGTAAGCCATTATCGGTTGAACTTGGTCCTGGCATCATGACAAGTATTTTCGATGGTATGATTTAATTCTACTCGATAAGAAAATCTTCGAATTATCGAACAATATTGAAAATAGGTATTCAACGACCATTGGAAGTTATTTATGATCATACTAAGAGCATTTATATTCCACGTGGTATCAACGTACCAGCGTTAAAGCGTTCAACTTCATGGCATTTTACTCCAGATAATCGTCTTCGAGTACGAACGTTTTGTTACGCAATTTGTTTTTCCCGATTGTTTTCTTTTCTTTTAGGTTGGAGGTCATATAACTGGTGGTGATATCTTTGGTACTGTACCAGAAAACCAAATGATCATACATAAAATTATGCTTCATCCAAAAGCGAAAGGTACAATTACCTATATCGCACCAGATGGCAATTATACCTTGGATGTACGTAAAGGACAATGAGATTGCTTTGATAATGTCTTTTCTTCCTCGTTCGTTAGGATGTCGTTCTGGAAACAGAATTCGATGGCGAAAAAACTAAACATACCATGTTACAAATCTGGCCTGTACGACAAATGCGACCAGTCGCAGAAAAACTTGCTGCTAATCATCCATTGCTAACTGGTCAACGTGTTTTAGATGCATTATTTCCGTATGTGTGAATTATACAGATCTTATTGGTGAAAATCAATATCTTCTCTGTTTAGATGTGTCCAAGGTGGTACAACAGCTATTCCAGGTGCCTTTGGCTGTGGCAAAACTGTTATTTCACAATCATTATCGAAGTTTTCTAATAGTGACGCTATTGTTTACGTTGGATGTGGTGAACGTGGAAATGAGATGGCTGAAGTCTTACGTGATTTTCCTCAAGTACGCTCTTATTTTCTTCGTTAAGAAAATTTATTCTAAGGTAATATGGTTTTCTCTTCTAGTTGAAAATGGAAGTTAACGGTAAAGAAGTATCTATTATGGAACGAACAACTTTGGTTGCAAATACTTCCAATATGCCTGTCGCTGCTCGTGAAGCTTCTATTTATACAGGTAAATGTCGGAGATTTGTTATGCTTTACCAAACTTTCTATTGCAGGTATTACTCTATCGGAATATTTTCGTGATATGGGTTACAATGTTGCTATGATGGCTGATTCAACTTCACGTTGGGCCGAAGCTTTACGTGAAATCTCAGGTCGCTTAGCTGAAATGCCTGCTGGTAAGTTTATCTGCTAAGAAAACAAACGATTGATATTGTTAACAAACGTATTCTCTTTTCCCCTATAGATTCGGGTTATCCAGCTTACTTAGGTACTCGATTAGCTTCGTTCTATGAACGTGCTGGTCGTGTCCGATGTTTGGGTAATCCAGAACGTGAAGGTTCAGTCAGCATTGTCGGAGCGTAATTATCTTTTGAATTGCTTTCGATACTCAAATCTGTACAATTCTTCTCTTTGTAGTGTCTCTCCACCCGGTGGTGATTTCGCTGATCCAGTCACAGCTGCAACATTAAGTATTGTTCAAGTCTTTTGGGGTTTAGATAAAAAATTAGCACAACGTAAACATTTCCCATCGGTTAACTGGCTTATTTCATATAGTAAATACACACGTGCACTTGACGATTATTATGACAAACACTTTCCGGAATTCGTGCCATTACGTGCCAAGGTAAATCAATTGTTGATTATTTATCTTGAAAGAAGAAAATTGTAATCGATTGGGAATTTATTTAGTGTAAAGAAATTTTACAAGAAGAAGAAGATCTTTCGGATATCGTTCAGCTCGTTGGTAAAGCTTCTTTAGCTGAAACAGACAAAATAACACTCGAAGTGGCTCGTATAATCAAAGATGATTTTCTTCAACAAAACGGCTACTCATCGCATGACAAGTAAGAACAATTCTTCTCACAACGAACTCATCGCATCTGCTGTATCTTTCAAAGATATTGTCCATTCTATAAATGCGTTTTAATGCTTCGTAATATGATTTCGTTCTATGATTTGGCTCGTCATGCTGTCGAAACAACAGCTCAATCAGAAAAGAAAATAACATGGAATGACATTCGTACAAATCTTAATGATATTCTCTATGAATTAACAAGCATGAAGTTCAAGGTAAGTTCAAATTAACGTTAGAGTAATGTCAGCAAGGACTTTTTCGTTTATAGGATCCAACGAAAGATTCCGAAGATAAGATTAAACGTGATCTTGATGATCTTAACGAACGTATGCAAGCCGCATTCCGAGATATGGAAGAAAATTAACTTTCATCATTATTTTCTATGATATTTCTTAGTATTCTATGTTGTTACATTCCGTTTATCTTTCCTTTCACTTTTTAGTCAAAACCCCCCCGTGTAAACCAATTTCATTTTCTTTTAATTTATTTCTTTTGCTCTTGTCGAAAAAGAACAAAAACGAAATTTTCTGTTCTTTCTTTTTCCTATTATTATATACCGTATTTATGTGCAATAACATTTCGCTTCTCCTTCCACCGTAACGTACAGTAATATGCATTTTTCCTCTTTTATTGATTATCGAAGACGAAAAGAACAGCAATATGATAGATCCATTCTTTCGTTTATTTTTATTCGTATCGTAAAACAAAATGACTGAATTTGAATTAACTTGATATTTTCTTCTCAAATTTTAAGATATGAGTCAACTAGCTGAACGAAAAGGCTTTAAAATCGAATCCACCTTGTCAGAAAAAAAGAAGAAATCCAAAGATAAAAAGTCCAAGCCAAAAGTTGCAGATCAAGTTAAAATTATCGATGATGATGCATATGTACCATGGAACGCAGCGCATGAACCAGCTGCAAAACTTGCTGAGGAAGAACCCGACCTAGTTGATGATGCTCCAGTTGTTGTTGGTATGACTTTCTCTTGACAATTGAAGAAGTAAATTGAAACTATGTTTTTAGGTATCGTCGATGAACGTCCACCTTCTCTTCAAGAAAAAGAACGATTCAAAGATATGAAACGGTGGAAAACATCAGCGTTTGATGAGGTTCCTGAACCCGGTAGTATTGGACCGCAACCGAAACCACAAAAATCTTCATCTGCATCGCGCCGAAAACATAAATCATCTGATGATAGTGATCCCGAACTGGATCGTGATTCTTCGAAGAAAAATGTTGATCCTGATCTATCGCCACCACGACGTAAAACTCAGCAAAAGAATGATGACGAAGATGATCCTTCTCCTCCAAGAAGAAGAAGAAATCAACAATCAGATGACGATCCTAGCCCACCACGGCGTCGCAATCTGTCACCTCCCCCAAAAAAAGAACGAAAAGATAATGATGATGATCCAAGTCCACCACGACGCCGCAATCCGTCACCTCCACGAAGAAAACAAAAACATGATGATGATCCAAGTCCACCTCGGAAACGTGATTCTTCCCCACCACGACGTAAAAACAGATTCGATAACGATCCTAGTCCACCTCGAAAACGTGACTCTTCTCCACCGCGACGAAAGAACAGATTCGATGGTGACTCCAGTCCACCACGACGACGAGATCGATCTTCGCCACCTCAGCAAAGAAACGATAGACATTCACGACACGAGTCACCGCCAAGTCACCGTCGAGTTAAACAAGAATCGCCTCCTCTACCCTCACAACCTGCTAAATCTGAACGAAGACGATTAGCAGAACATAAAGAACAAGTTTCTGAACGATACGCACAATGGGGTCGTGGTTTAGCTCAAGTTCGACAAACGGAAGACGCAGTTAAAGATTATTTAGAACAAGCAGATAAACCATTAGCACGTTACCGTGATGATGAAAGTCTGGACAAATTGCTCAAAGATCGAGAACGTGAAGGTAAGTAATCTCTATCTCATTTACATTAATATCAATTCGAATCTATTTTTCTTTTGCGAATTAGACGATCCAATGCTCAAATATCTGACTAAAAAAGGTCCTGATACAAATGATCGATCAACAGGTGGCAATGCTGCTCCACCAAAACCTCGCTACCGAGGACCTGATCCGCAAAAAAATAGGTATGAATCGTATTTTTTTCTTCATTCTATCGATCATCTATATGTTCATTTACATTCAGATTTGATATTTGGCCCGGTTACCGATGGGATGGTGTCGATCGTTCGAATGGTTATGAGAAGAAACTCTTCGAATCAATTGCCAACCGACATGCTAAAGCACAAGAAGCATATCTGTGGAGTGTAGAAGATATGTAAATATCGTTGTATCATTATTTTTGTTTCGTGTTCGAAAATAAAAGTGCAGATTTTGCTATTTTGCTTTTCTGTAAACTAAATCAAATTGAGTAAGAATCTCGTGTTTGATTCTAATCAAGATCTACTAATAAACTTCTCGATATTTTGTTCTTCGAATGTTTCATCATGAACTTGAAACATCTACTTATTCTTCATATATCACATACTTTGTAATAAAAGAAAGCAATGTATGTTATGTATTATACAAACAGCTTAATCAGAAGTGACAGTGCCGAGAAGATTTCCTCCATTGGAATAGTGGGGCAAAAAAATTAATTTCGATGACATGCCATGATTTTCCATTTGGTATCATCTCCTTTTTCTGTCTGGCGATGATCTATTGTCTCGACAATCTTTTTCAATTAACTATCCAAAACAGATTTTTCGAATCTGTATAAATTTATATGATGTCTCTTCGTTGTCGTCATCATTACATCTCACCGCGTGAAACATCAACGGTTATTTCATTATTCATGTCATCCGTCAAAAGTTTCAAGTGACTCGTGAACAAATTGAAAAAAGAAGATGTTCACCATGCGTGTCACGTAAAGAGGTTGTAGATGATGACTACTCTTGAACATATTCATTTTCTTCTCAATTCTCCTAACAATCAACTCAAACTCGGTTACCACTTCATTTACACATTTTAATCCTATTCACTCGACAGTGACAAACAACACCAGCTATTTCAGATTGTTCTCTCTTCGCAGGCACTACTACAAAATTCCATTTCCTTTCTGTTTAATATACCGATTTCCGTTTTTTTATCATTCATTCTTGAAGAGAGAACAAGGCGGTGAAATAAATAGCTTAACATCTAGGTGACTTATCAATATGAACTAATGAGTTTCAAGGTAATCAAGCATATACAGTTCAAGCATCTCTTATATAAAATACAAGATCACAGGAGAATGAACAAGTTCATGTTCGATAGAATACGACTGATTTATTAAAAGAAAATTGACTTTGTTTTCTTCGAAAATGTCTATATAAAGATCTTTTTCAATCGATTCACAAATAGAAATTTAACCTCTTCCGTAATCGTTTACCGGAACAAATGGAAAGTAGAAAATCAATCGAGACAATACTAAGATATATGATCAGATGGAAATGAGGAAAGGCAAAAATGTTCAGCGATGATTGGAAAGCAAGTTGCAATTCGATCCTTCATCATTATTGTGCAGCTATTTCATTTTAGTAAGCAAGAGTCTATTTGCCTGGTAGCAAATTTGCTTTTTCTATGTCAATCACTCGAAAATTCAAAGTGCTCTTCTACGCTCCGATTGGCAGTATGAAAGGATCGAACGAAAGAATCTTTTTTACCATTTAATTCCCAGATTTTTCTCTTTTGAGAGGAATTTCGTAGAAGAGCTGATTGCCATTCGTGATTGATGGTTAAAAAAAGTAGAAAATTTGCTATTGTTCTTTTTGAGTATTGTTATTATCATCATCGAATAAACGACGCCCATATAGAAACAAATTTGAACCAATCAGAAATTTTCTCTCTTTATTTTTAATTGTATCAATTAAATTCATTCGATTTTTTTCGTAATTCTTACTTTTTCTCCTTTTACTTATATTGTTTGTACATCTTTATAATACATTCTCTTTCTTTTTTCTCCTCCCTTCAATTCATATACGGATCAGTTTAGTTTCATTCATCAATGCCGCTTTTTATTGAGTATCGGGCCTCTTGAGCGCACACACACACATATACATATTAAGTTGGCAAATGGAGGGAGAGAAAGAGAGAGAGAATTATATTTTTACCTGCAAGCGTTATGAATGGTGGATGATTGTCGTCATTTAGTTTTCTTTTTCTTTCTCTCTCTCTCTCTCGACAATGATTGGACACTAATGGAAGCTGATCCGACTCTGCATTCGTCGAACTAATCGACAAAATGAGAATTTTGATTGCCTGCCTGACATAAACACACACACGCACAGACATACATTCATATATATTTAGAATATGATGATTGACGCTGCATGTCGCCAATCTTCCTACTTATTACCATTATTAACAAATACAGGTAACGGTTGTAATAAAATGAAGAGAAATTCAGCAAATGATAATGAAGATGAGTTAACATCAAAATCGGATTTGGAAACAAAAGCAAATAATCATAAGAATATTTTACCACCACGAAAGAAACTTAAATTTGGCGTCGATACTATTCTTGAAACACATTTAGATAATGAATCGAAAGATGAATCAAAACGTGAAGGTACGTTTCAAAGGTTCACTAGAATTATTTATAGTTTTCTTTCTATTTAGTTCGCGCATATGTTGCCTCTCCTGTTTCTCCGAGTTCATCGGTATCATCAAATGAACCGTCATCAGCTAAATCGCCATTATTCAAACCTCCGTTCCCCGCACATCACAATAGTAGCTCGCCGATATCGGATCAATCTTCTTTACCCTCTTCAGCATTACTTCGCCATTCTATTTATGGATCATCAATGTATTTACCATTCAACTGTTTCACATCAAACAATAATAACAATACCAACAGCATCAGTGGCAACAACAACAATAACAGTAATAGTATTACTGGTTCAGAACGAGATCATAACAATGAACAAATGCATCAAAGTCTTCTTCAAGATCGTCTTTTTCTTCAAATGGCTTCAGCTAATCGACAACATCACTTATCATTCGATGGTCATCCTTCGCCACCCAATGGTTTATGGCGCCCTACATTACGACCATTTATAGGTACGTAAAAAGTTTTCTTTCGTCTTCATTTTCTTTTTTACTACTTGTAAAATCCGTTGTAATTCGATCCTATCAATACTCGTCACCCGCCTAGTCACAAGTAATTATAATCGCTTCATATTGATCGCTCTCACCTTCCTCTTTCTCATTCTCTACCTTATATTCTTCAATTAAAAGTCAAAATGTGCATAAATACACACACACACATCCGAGCATAATTGAATCTTGTTCGTGTACACATTTATTCTAAAGAACATGTTCTTCGCCGTTTTCTCCTTCTACTTCATCTCTCTCTCTTGTTTCATCATCGAAGTGCTTGCTTATATGTACATCTCAATTACTTGACTACATGGGCAAACATATACAACAGGTTTTAATTCGATGATGATCATGATGATGAGAACAACTACCAATCAACATTTTTATTTGCTAACTACCTATCAGATTTCACATGAGAATTTCAAGTGTGTACATATATATGAAATGATAAAACGCAGGTGGATCTAAGAAGAAATAAATATCGAAGATGCAAGTTCTTGCCAAGAGGCAATACGATCCCTTTCTTTCTCTCTAGTCCTTTCGGCTAGGTTGTTTTGATTTCTTCACTTTAGGCTTAGTTCTATTGTCTCGATGCATATTTGTCTCTAATCACATTATATTTTTCTCTTATCGTCGTCTATCAATTCAATTAGAAAAACAATAGACATTCAATTTATGAATGAATAAATGCATTTTTGTTGATTCTGATGATTTTCTTCTGTGTTTTTTTTTCACATAGGTAATCAACCAGGTAGTTATTTCGGTAATAATGGTTCATCGTCTGTACCTTCGTCAACACCGTCGTTGTTGAATGGCGCGGCGCAACAGAATGGACTGTATCTTCCTCCTCCGCCTTCAAGTATATTTTGGCCATTGGGTCTTCGAAGTAAACCACGTCGTGGCATGCTGCGACGAGCTGTTTTTTCTGATCAACAACGTAAAGGTTTGGAATTGGCATTTATTAAACAGAAGTACATTAGTAAGCCTGAGAGAAAAAAACTAGCTCAACGCCTCGGACTGAAAGATTCTCAGGTAAGAATTGATTTTTGAATGAGATGAAAGAAATGAATTTTCGCTTTTTTTTCTTTATCGCCATCATCAAGGTTAAAATATGGTAAGTGAAATCGATTTGTCGATTATAAATGCACAAAAGCGAAAGAGAAAAAATCTTTGTGTTATTTTTAGGTTTCAAAATCGTCGAATGAAATGGCGAAATACGAAAGAACGAGAATTACTAACATCAAGTTCAACCAATAATAATAACAATAATAACTTCACCGATGGTACAGAGTCCACCTCATCCACGAAGAATTCAACTAGTAATGATAAGAATGATCTATGCGCTTTGTCAAATGATTGTTGTGATTGTCAACAACAACATCATCCTCATCATTTGAAAGAAGATTCGATGAATTTTCGTCCTTCGGCGAGTGTTCATGATGATGAAACGAACAATTCCGATATTGATGTTAATAATGATGATTCAAGCAATTCGGAAGATGATGAGGATGAAGATGAGGATTCCAGAAGACAATAACTGAAGATTATTTCGTGTATCTGTCTTGATTGGATATCGGTGATTGTGTCTAAGGATGAAGTTTATTGTATCTAAATTGATGTTTTGTTTTCGATTTTCTTGTTTTTTTTTCTCCTTCTTCGCATTCATTTTGTGTTTTTTTTTGTTCGTGAGCATTTTTTCGTTTTCTTTTCACAAATTTCATGTATCACTCGTCTGTTTTTCTTCTTTTCCCAACAAGTATTCAATTCGATTTGCAAGAGAGAGAGATTGTGAATATTTTTTCTTCATTTAAAATAATATAAATATACATATATGTCTAATTATTCTTTAAATAACATTATGATCATATAGGTGTCAGCAATTTCTGCGTTATCACGATCTGTTGATCTTTAAATGTCATGTCTTTCAGTTTCACACGATGTCACATGTTGAATCATGTGTTATTCTAAATTGGTACTTGTAAGAAGAACGTACCATCAGTAATTTATGGTTAATCATAGGATCCAATATATGAAACAAATGAGAATATTCTCTGGAAAGGAATGTTACACATACTTTTCGTTACTGCCTCATTTTTTTACAATTTGCTGTTGATTTAGAATAATTATATATGAAAAGACGTAAGTCAGTCAGTATGATCACTGAAAAACTTTGTTACAACACAAATAACGGATCTAAATCAAGTCAATTAGAATGAACATCATCACATGTCATTACCTTTTATTTCATGTATAGTTCCATCTTCGGAAAAGGATTGCAATTATCGAAGCGAT
The DNA here is from genome assembly GCA_905250025.1 of Adineta ricciae. Taxonomy (NCBI): domain Eukaryota; kingdom Metazoa; phylum Rotifera; class Eurotatoria; order Adinetida; family Adinetidae; genus Adineta; species Adineta ricciae. The sequence continues at coordinate 64,831 of CAJNOJ010000091.1, forward strand.
AGACTATATAAACTCTAAAAATAAGGTCGGGCTTCCATTCCGATAGACATGAACTCCAAAGGTACGAATATGCCTAGAAGGATATCTTCATCGTTCCTAGTCTTGTTGTGAGGTGTTACTTATGTGAATGAAATATGTTGATGATAATGGGATTAATAATGTTGCGTCGTAGTGTCAAGAAATCTCGCGAAGAGATTTGGTATATACTTTGTAATCTATTTTATATATAGGCTTTGGAAAATCTCAAGAAAACAATGAGATTTATTTATTGATTTTGATTTCAAAATTTTGGATATTCATGTTTGATAATTACCTATTCAATTAATATTCTTAGATATGCAACCATGATTGGTCGACGTGGGAATTTTGCTTTAGGAAAAGGGGAGAGAGATTACTTGTACTTTGCAGATTCCATAAATGTCAACTGATGAATAATCGGATGACAGCATACTAGAATTATTTTATCATATAATAATACTTGCAAAATTCTTTTGATAAAGTACATTTGAATTGAAAGACTATCCGAATTATGGCATCTTGGGCAGCTATTAGTCAATCATATGCTCGGTACGTAGGTATACCTCAATTTTGTCTTGGTATTTTGGGCAATCTAATGAATATATGGATATTCATTCATGAATTAGCTCATCGTCGAACTCCCTGTACATTGTATTTGTTGATGGCTTCTGCAACTGGTTTAATACAGCTGATGAGTGGTCAGATTCCACGTTTTCTCATTCTTGGTTTCAATGATGATTTAACTCGAGTGTCGTTAGTCTGGTGCAAATGTCGTCAGTTTCTTATTGCCACATTTGGTGGAATAGCATTGACGTTTCAATGTCTTGCTACCATTGATCAGTTCTTAGTTACATCTCGCAGTGCTCACATACGACAATTCAGTCAAATCAAATGGGCTTATCGTATTTCAATCGGTGTCTTCGCCGTATGGATTTCTCAAGGCATTCCATTTTTAGTATTCAATCAAATACAGTAAAGTTATTCTTGTTCTCTTTCTTTCATTTATTCTATTTTTAATATTATAGATCAGGTACATGTATCATTGGTAATTGGATTTTGAATATGTATTGGTCGTATGTTTACTTTCTTGGCCTTCTCACGGCTATATCTATTACTGTAATGGTAACGTTTGGTGTTCTTGCATATCACAATATGCGTCTGTTAAAAAATACTGCACGATTATATAGTGCTGATCAACAGTTGACTACAATGATTTGTATGCAAGTGATTATTGTTGTATTTAGCATAGCAGCGTATGGTGGTTATAATGTTTATTCATTAGCAACAGCGAGTACACTCAAAGATGCAGAACAAAAAGGAAAAGATTTAGTTGCTTTCACAGTGACAAGTCTTTCGGCTTTTTTGAATTATGGTGTAAGTGAGAGATGATTTCTAGAGTTTCACTCACTTGAGATTGATATTTGTTTTTTTAGAGCAGTTTCTATATATTTTTCGCTTCGTCAAGTCATTTTCGTCAACAAACGAAAAAGTATCTTTGTTGCTGCTGTAAATTTCAGCAAGTAGCATCAATAGAAGTGGCCACTACACACATAACACGTCGATAAATTTCAAAAATGTTTTTTTTGTTCTCATCTGTACTCAAAGGAGAATATACTTTTACATATCAATTTGTTTCGTTTGTAGTTTTCGAATGTGATGAAGGGAAATAAATGATCGAGGATCCCTGTTTATCAACGTCAACATCGATTTCCTCGTTTCGAACAGATTCATTTGTGTCATATTGAGTCGAATGTTTTGGTTCGTGTGAAGTTAAATACGAAAAATTGTTATTTCTCATATCCTTCTCAAGAGAAACGATCGTTTGAAAGATTTTCTTCATCACGGATGATCCTACTCACATGATCATCACTTTCCGAAGTTGATGATTCATTTAGAGCTGATCTTGATCGTGGCATGGCGGATGTTTCTTTCGCTGGTTTAGTCTTTGGTTTTGGATCATGACAGACAAAGACAAAATCTATAACACTTGATCAAAATCGATCGATTTCGAAAGACGATTTTACCAGAATAACAATTCCGGTCGGCATCTTTAGCTGCAATCGGTAAAAGATCGCCACTCCCTCGATAGATGACAACACATCGTCCATGAATCAATTTAATTGTCTTTTTCAAAGCTTTTCGTTTGCATTTTACTGTTGTTCGGCAATATCTTGAATCAACCAAATATTCACTATCAGATTCCGATGTTGTAGAAAGTTCGTTAAGATTATAAATATTCATAATGAAAACTTAGATTTCAACATGCATGTTTGAATAAAAAAGAAAGAGAAACAAACAGTCCCGCAACTAGTTGTCAAGACAATCGAAGAGTACTGACATCTGTCAAAAAGAAGAAAAATGATATGACTTCCAATTAATTAAAAGCGTGTTTAATGAATTCGAAATCATTAGTGAATGTTGATTAGAATCGTAGTTAGTAGATGGAAGAATGGGAGATGTTATTAAATTATTGCTTAGCAACTCGGAAGAGAAAAATGGAACAATGAAATAACAATCGAAAAAGAAAGTTAAAGAATCAGAAGAAAAATCGCTCTTTTACGCTTAGTTTTATTTTGTTATTTGATCAATCAAATCTCATACTAAGTAATTAAAAACTTTCTGTGCATGAATCAGAAACTAGATCATTGATATTCTCTCGCTTCTGTGAGAAATCTCTCATAAAGTTCTTTTCATTTTTTTTAGACGAAAGAGTTGAGTGTGCGGAAGTTTTGTTTACACATTCGCTCTCTCACTTGTCTTTTGTTTCTATACTGATAAAACAAGACAGCCACTATGGGTTGTGGTGCCTCCGTTAAACCAAACGCTGATAAGATCAATTCTCCGAAGTCTAATGGTCCACAGAAGAAAAATGATAAACCAATTTCCGCAGGTTCGCTTAATTTCTAAGGCTTCTTTCTTTTTTCATCATCGAAAATTTACATAACACTATGTACAATATCTTAATTACACGTTTCTTTTCTTTTCTAGTTCCCAATCTTACGGTTTCACTACAAGGACACGGCATTACACAAAACGAACATGATGACACTGTTCTAATTCATGTGATCGAAATCATCAATGGATCATTTGCAGAAAAAGCATCGGGGCTACGTATCGAATGTGACAACATTGTGGAATTCAAAGTCAACGGAAAAGACGAATATGATATCATTCAAGTTTATAAAGATGGTAATGATTATTATCCAGTTAAATATGGTTGTCAGTTATTAAACATCAAAAATCGAACTGCGCCGAAACAACGGCGAATTCCATTTTCATTCGATTTGAATCAACCGGATATCGAGTTATATTTCTGTGTTATTCCTTCATCTCAACGTGAATCTATCATCAAAGGTCGGAAATATCCGAAGATCTACTGTGAAAAAAATTGCCTTAAACTTTATCAAAATGATATTAAATTTCGGTTAAATGACGAAAGACAAAGTCAGAAAGTGTACATGCATCAAACAGATACTGTGCAAATCGAATGGACATCTCAACGTCTTTACCGAATCGAAGAGAAAAAATATTGTCCGGTATCCGGCGGGTTTTATACCGTTGAACAACCGAACGAGAAGAGATTAAATCGATGTTCGACAAAAGGAAGTTTTGTGAAGACATTCAATGACTTGGGCATGTCATTTCTCATTCGTTATACCGAACAAAACGAAATTCATGATGTTATCATATGTATCATCAATGAAAAATACAAAGTGAAACATGTGGAAATAACGGATGAAGATATTCAACCGAATATTTTGTGGATTGAACAAACAGATTGGGTGGTGTTTGATTGGAACACCAAACGGAAACATTCAATTGTTCAAATCGAACCATTTTCAGTTGACACGAACACGAATCGATCAATTGAAGTTTGTTTCACTGTTTTAAACAAACAAGTTTGTTTCTCACGATATATTTTTAGCTTAAAAAACCTGAAGAACACTTTTTCTGGCCAAATGATTCAACACGTCGAGGTTATATGCTTCATCAATTTAACGAAACTGGTGTTTTCTGCTACAAAACAACAAGTAATCAAATTGGTACGATTATTGTCGAAGCACGTCAAACTGTGCATCAAATACCTGTCGTTCCCGACCAAAAAAGTAAAAGCAAAACTACGATTGTGCAATCTGACAAGGATTTTACTGATTTTGCCTTCTAGTTTATGAAATGAACACGAATGGTGTCGTACAATTCAACTGGTTAATGGATTCATCTGAAGACAAGACGATTTTATTCACTCTAGATCCATCGTCATCGGTTACACCACTTGCAAGTAACGGTGTCGATGGAGTATTCAAATGTGGTGAGTAAATTTGTCAGTTGTTTGGATTCTCTTGAGTTTATTAAGTAACTAATTGATTTAATTTGTGCCGAGAGATATTCAGTACGTGATAAAAATATTTTTTTATTATTCATAGTGTAAAATAAGTCAGAAAGAAAAACATGAATGTTGTCCTTTAGGAGTATGTAGCGAAGAATCGATTGTCATAGTAACTATATTGAGTTTTGAATGCTTTTACATTTTGATTCAATCGAATCGAAAAACGGGCTATTGTTAATAAAAAAAATAATAGTTACGGGTGTAGACTGTTATAATCACGTTTCTTTTCAACTTATGAGTATATCTTTTGAGATAATTTAAGAAACTATGTCGACGTATGTTTACATCTTATTCGGGCTTTCCGTTAGAAAAGAAAAAGATAAATATTGGCAAGCCGGAAATGACATTGAACAGCTATTGTCTGAATAAGTACACTAATTTGTTTCTGTAACCTTGGAAATATTAAATAAAACCATAGTTACTCTTAATCATGTACATTTCTAGCTGCACATAAATGTGTTCGAGCCGACGCAGTGATTCAACGCTATCTGTATACATGTGAAACATTACTTCTCAATATTCCTCAACATGGCCTTTATAATTTTGCTTATTCGGAAGATCCAAATGTGCCTCTTTTGAGTATCATCGTTGAAAATGACATAGATGTAAGATATATCTCGAAATTTATACGTATATTTCTCTCGCTTTGATAGAAACATACGGTTGTTTATAATGAATACAATGTTTTCGAACCTCCAACATTGATCATCAATCGTAATGATCAAGTTTGGTTTGAGCCATCATCAGCAGCGAAAGTTGAAACGATTTATCAAACGGATGAATTCGGAGAGGAACTCGTAGTTGACCAACCAGTTTTCCGACCTCAAGAAAAAAGTGTCAATTTCTTTATGAAATCATTTCCAGAGACGGGCATTTTCTATTTTTCAACGGCGAATGATGCGAAAGACGAAACCCATCCAGTCGCAATTATTGTCTTACCGGACGTACGTTTTCATTATCGAACGGTCGGAAAGAACTCGTTCGATAACAAACCAATCATAACTGATATCAATGATTTTATCATTTGGAAATTCGAAGAAACCATCTCTCATAATGTGGGTTATATCCAGTCAAATGATCGATTACAAGATTTAATCGCTTGCCACGATCGAGCTGTTCCGGGACGATATCGACAATGTCTTGGTATTGAATGTATTCAATCGGGAACATTCTTTTTCGCTAATCCAGGTTAGTTTAAATAATGTCCATTCTTGTGATATGTGTTTGCTTTTAGATTTCGAACGTGTTACTGGCTCGACTGAGGTAAAATCTTTTTCAAACGAAAAGAACTGTTTTGATTACGATGTTCTGTTAAAAGGATCGACTTGTAGCGACAATTATTGTTGAACCACATTTTAGTCAAAACTGCTTTGTGGTTGGTAATTACGATTTTGTGCCTTCTGTTCTCCATATAGCTGAAGTAAGATATATTGTTTATATGATGGAATCAGTAACAACAGTGATTGCTTTAGAATGATACTGTTTCATGGGTATTAGCAAATCCTGCTCAAACTGATCGAATCTATGTCAGATCGGTTGATGATAACGAAGAAGTTGATGATGTAAAAATGAAATCGAGTATTGAGTCCTCAGTAAACTTTTTTCTGCTACTTTAGAACGCACTGATTAATCGAAATATCACGAAATTCATTCATAGTGTTCAGCATTTACATACATTTCACCAAACAGGAGAGTACATCGTTCGATCAAATCGTTTTCAACAAACAGCTACTGTCTTTGTGCATTCAGAAAAAACAATCAAAGATCAAAGTAAATGATGATTTGAAAGTCAAAATATTCTGTCATTCGTCTTCGATTTCCAATAGAAAAACGTGTTCTACCGCCGCAGTTCACCGAAGAACTCGATACGATCAGTCCACTCGGTGCACGAGTTCATCTCACTTGTCCTAGTCGACATGCGAGTATTTATTACACATTGGACGGAAAACCTCCGACTCAGCGTACTGCAAATGTTCATGTAAGCTCTTATTCGATGAAGATATCAATGATTATCGTTTGATTGTAGCGATACGACGATGACGAAGGAGTTATTTTGAATGAAAACGGTCTGCATGTCTTACGAGCGTGTGCAGTTGAACCTCAAAGAATTTCAAGTTTAATTGTGACAAGCAGGTATGGAATTTTCGATTGATTTCACGAACAGCTTTATAAATATTTTGGTTCGTGTTTTAGTCCAACGTTTATACTGGATGAGTCAGAGAGAGACGAGCTGAGCGTAAGTTTTCCCCTCGCATAAATTAATTAGTACAAATCTTTTGCACATATTAGAAACGACTCGAGACACAATCATCGAGTGATCATGTTACTCCGGAAGATATACCAACTTCATACAAAGTTATTCTTTCTTCTGCATTGAAATATCCGAATAAATTATATGGAATGATTGAAATTGATCCAGCTGATTACATGAAACATATTGATCATTTCGAATTGTATATCAATGATGTTGCACAAAAGGAAAATATTACAACGCGCAATACTCAATTTTCAGCCATTGGCTTTGCAGCGGGAGAACAATACGAAGTTTATGTTGTTGCTCATCCGAAATCAAATGCACCCGACGGACGATCGATCGCATCGAACAAACGAGTAACTCATTAACTTTCGTCTTAATTAATCACATGGTGATATTTTAGACATTTGAAGTGCAACGAGAAACTCAGGACGGTGCACCACTCATTAGTTTGGCTATATCGGAAAATCAAAATGTATTAACTGTCATGTGGGCACATATTCACGGTCCAGTCAGTGAATATAATGTTTATATCAATGATAATAAAACACAAACAGTACGTGGATTGGTATAGAATGAAACTTGTCTACTGTTTTTTTCATCATTGTTTAGATAACCAAAAAAGATTTCAACGATTTCTATACTGTTCGATTTCAAGACATTGAACATGGTCGAAAATATTTGATTTATGTTGAAGCAAAGATGGAAAGTATGATCGAATCGTCTGTTTCAATTGATTTTCGCTATTTATTCGTTGTATTTTTACCTAGACGGAAAAGAAATTCGTAAATCAAATATCATTCCTATTACTCCGCCGATCAAAATGACTGTCAAAGAGTCAACCACAGACCAATTCTTTCCATATATAATCACCGAATACGAACAAACACCAGATGATGTTCCTCTTGAAAGTAAGTCTACTGTTTCTGTCGAGTGTCACTCGTAACACCGAGATCGTTCGTCACGCTAAGTAGATAACGCTTCTTTTCTTAAGCCCTATCCGTACGTATTGACGAAGAGACTCGCAGGAATAGAACTGAACGCACTGTTATGACTACTGTCAAAACAAACTTTTTTTTTGTTCGTTTTCTAGAGGGTTCGAAACGGTTATCTGTTCCAAAATTATCTGTTCAAAAATCTCCCTCCTCTACTTCTCCGCCTTCTACTCCTGAGGTCTCTTCGTCACAAGGTACCCATTTAACTGATATGGTTAATCCAGTAGTAAGCACGAGTGAAATCCAACCCCAGAAAGATGGTCAGATCACTGACAGAACTGAGAAGAACGGAAACGACCAACGAAAAGCGTCGACTAGTGATGAACTACTAACAAAAGAAACGTCGACATCAGAACGAAAAAAGTGTAAACAACAACCGAAAGAAGATTTGGAATCGTCACAAACCAATGATTCATACCTTCGAGCAAAAATTCTCCTGAAAAGATTGACAAAAACGATCGATGATCGTAACAAACAACACAATTCAACCTACGCAGACTCAGAAGCAGCACCAATTGATCATCAAACTCTATCGCCTCAAACTTCATCAGCATCTGACACCTACACAACGAAACTTCCACCAAAGCCTCCACGTCGGTCATCTAAACTGAATAAAACTGCTCAAAAACATGATTACATCAAATCTAATGACGCTTCTTAGCTTGACATTTCTGATTCCTCTTTTTTTTTTCTTATTGCATTATTTAATCGCTTTTGCATCTATTAATTTATTCCTACATACATATAGCCTCATCATATAAAGAAAATGCTTCAAATAACGAATTTGATCATGTTTATGCATGACTTTCTCTCATTTTTGTTTCGTAGGTACTCCAAGTGCTGAACCCATACAACGACGACCAGAATCGTTTCGATATGCAAGGGAACCAATTGTATGCAGTTGATCTTCAAAATCAAAATCTATATTGTCATCTTGTGTTTCGTTTAGCCTGCTGCTGTGGGAGATGCAGCTCCAACTGTATCCTACAAACTAAATCCTGGTGGTATTACTCTTTTCTGGAAGAAGAAATCTCCATCAGCGCATGATTCTGTGGAAAACTATCGAGTACGATGAAAACTACGCGTGTTGTATGGATACAATATGTGTTGTTATTTAGGTCGTGGTTGACAAGAAACAATATGGCGAATTAGTATCACCATTGGCTGATCCAAAAGTTCAAGTTAATTTACCACCAGGAAAACATGAATGTTATTTGGAAATTATTCCTAAAAATAAAAAACATGAGGGTTATACATCAAATATTCTCGTACGTTATTTCAGTATGTGTTTTCATGTGAATTTATGGATTTTTCTTTACTAGAATGTGGAAGTTCCACCTGGAAGCGGATTGAAACATACTACAAAACAAAAATCAGACCCATCGGATGAATCCATGGATGTATGTAGATTGATTTATTTCTTTCACTCTCTTCATTATTTGTGCGTCAACGATATTGTAGAAAACTGTCGTCGAGAAAGAACTTCCCATACCGAAATTGAATGTTTCTACCATCAGTGGAACAGCAATTCGTGCGAATTGGTATGGAGATCGGCCACTTCCTGCTGGAGTGTTCGTTGCAATCAATGAAGTTCACGTATGCGGTCCTGAGTTCTCGGAAAATATCAAAAGTGATGAAAGGTAAGTCACCGATTATCTCTTCGTTGATTTTTCTTTAACTATATCGAAATAGTTCAACTGATGAAGATTATATCGAGCACATTTGGAACGTTTCGAATTCTCCGTTAGAAATCTCTGGCATACTCGATCGACATGAATATTTGTAAGAAAATTCGACGAATCATTCACGACACGAAGATAAATTATTCTATTCTAGAGTGTTTGTTCGAACTTATTATCATATTCAAGGATCCAAGGATACAAAATATCTGATAACAGAATCGAACAGAGTGAAAACTAAGCGAATTGATCCGTTGATCGAATTGTTGACAAGACCAGTATTGAAAGTTACCAAACTTGGTGTACAAACGGCGAGTCTGTCATGGAAACTTGATGATACGATCGATCCATCGTTAGTCAAAGGTTATCGTATTATTCTCAATTCGAAACCAACAGAAATTCTCTCAGCTACTCAACACGAATATGAATTGCGTAATCTAAAAGCAGGTAAACACTTTTCTGAATGAAAACGGCGGAAAATTACTATGATTTGTGTCTGTAGGTTCGACAAATGAAGTTCAAGTTTCAGTCACATCTCATCCGGACTTTGTTGATGAGAAAATCTCGGAACCAATCCGTATTGTGTGTCCGAAGCATCCTCATCCTCCAAAGATTCAGTCGGTTATCGCCGAAAAACCATTTTCAATTCGTATCCAATGGGAAGCCGATAGTCATGAAAGCGACGATATTACAGCCTATCGAACATTCCTTAATGGAAAACTTCATGGTGAAGTGGAAAACGACGGCCGACAAACATTCACATTTGATTTTACGAAACTAGAAGCTGATGACAAATATTCGATTTATGTTAAATCTCTACTTGGACAGAAGAGATTAGAAGGAAATCGTTACCAATGTGAGATCGAATCGAATAGTTCCAATGAATTACGATTGAAATGTGCTGTACCACCCAAAGGAACAGTACCACGCATCGAACGAATGCATTCTAATGGAGTTGATATCATTTGGGAAGCACCGGAAGAATATGGAGATGTCAAACTCACTGTATGTTATAAAATTTCATGTCGATGAAATCGAAAGGAAATTATGATTTCTATAGGGTTATCAAATATTGAATAATGGCCGATCGATTGGCAAAGCATTGCCAGTTGACCGACGACGGGCTTCAATCAGTGACCTGGAACCGGGTCAACGGTATTCACTACAAGTTGTACCAATAACAGATCAACCGGGTGGAGTTCTATTTCGAAAAGGAGAAGGTAAAGAGAAAGAATAGATTTCCAATAAGTAGACTGAGACTGATTTTATTCTCGCATAGAATACGATGCTGATCGTCATGGTCATTATTTACCAAGCGAAAAACTTGAAATCGATTTTACAGATATAGTTCAACTTCCTAAACAAGTCTGGGAGGAACAGATCGCAGGTCGATCAGCACTAATTTGCTGGTTACCAAGTAGGCTTTTCTTTTCTTTTTACGATAATCTTTCTTATCATTATTCTATTCAGTTGATCCGTCAACTCCCACGGAGTGTCAACCAGATAGCTACAAACTGATGGTATGGAATAATAGTGATCTACCACGTGATAAACCAAGAATTGTTACACTATCAAGTAAAGGATTTGATTAAATCACTAAAATCCAAGTATGAACTCTTCTTTGTCATCCTTTCTTTTCAGAAGATCAAACCAGTGCACTGCTAAAAGATCTTCAATCGGATACAAAGTATGAATATCAATTAGAAGCATGTAAAAAACGACGTCACACAAAAACGAAAGGTATATTCTATCCTTTTCTAATATCAATGCCTGAATGATAGAGACATTTTTTCTTTTGTAGATTCATACAATGTTCTTACAACCTCAGAAATCGGATCATTCACTACAGGCTCACCACCTGATCCACCGATGAATGTGTATATAATCGCATGTAAAAATGCCGATGTTCGTATTGGTTTCGATCCGTTTGTTGAACATAACGCGGAAATCAAAGCTTTACGTATTCTATGTGAACCTGCTTCTCCAGAAACGAATGCTAGAGAAATCGTGCAGGATTTCATGCCAGATTCTACCGAATTCATTATTACAAATCTTGCTGAACGTACCAATTACAATGCGACCATCTATGGCATTACGCAGGAATATTTAGACGATAATCGCTGCCGAGATGTGAAACAATTGCCTAAAAAATTGAAACCATCCGAATGGTTACCATATAAAACCTTTCAATTCCAAACAAGTGGTTATGAACCGGCAAGTAATATCAACGTTACTCAAGCGAATATCGAAGCGATTAAACTCGAATGGACTTTGGCGAAAGTTTATGGTTCAACTGAATGTGTTCAACAAGTTCTTCGTTGGCAGTTAGAACCGGGCGGTAAAGAACAGTCGCTAGACTTGGACCGAAACACAACTAAGGCAACGATACCTGGACCGTTGATATCGGGTCTATATAAAATCTATCTAGATACAGTCCTTAGTGTAAAAATCAATCTTGAAGAGGGTGATGATGAATCAGATCGAAAAGAAACTCGTTTGACAAGTAATATATCAGCATCCGTACGTTTCCATGCGCCAGGAACGTGTGAACAACCAGAGATTTACTTAACTGGCTATACAATGAACACAATTGATTTAGCTTGGAATAAACCAGGCATGTTTGACGTTGTTGATCATCCGGAAAGAACGAATGAACAATTGAGAATTCATCGACGATTGATTGGATATCGAATTGATATAAATGATCGAAAACATAATGAATTAGATGAAGATCAACGGCAATGTGTTTTGACCGATTGTCATCCAAATGAAGAATACAAAATTCGATTAGTTGCGCAAACTATTGTTCAACAGGTCAATATGGGAAATATGGTAGAAAAAGAAAAACTACAATGTACTGAAAACTCTTGTTGTTATTTTTAATAGATCACTGATGAAGACAAGAAAGGATTTGAACCAGACGAAACCCCATCGAAATCATTGAGTGTACGAACATTGAAAAGTGAAGGTACAGCGGAAGGGAAAAAGAGATTTCATTATGAATTGTTTTTTTTTTATTTAGGTTTTCTTCGATCGTTTCGAGCTAATTTTGAATTTTATCACGACAATTCAATGAGCCGATCACTTGTAGATCCAAACAATCCTTCACCATTAGGAAAGATCAATGTCGAATGGAAAATCGGCCGTTCAAAGAATATCTCACATTTTATCTTACAATGGCGGTCGTCAAAAGATTTACGTATTCAAGAAAAAACCCTCGCTTGTAACGAAACATCCGCTATCATCGGTAATTCACACTCTACACACATCTTCCAACTGAATCTTCTTTCTTTCAGATGCATGTGATGAAAAACATTTCTACGTTATCGATCTGATCATTGTGACTGATGATGGTAATCGACATCAATATGAACAATTAACTGTACCTATACCTGGCGTACCCGACGCACCGAAATTGTGGCTTGTTAAAATAAATGATACGAATTTCACTGTCGAATGGTCTGAACCGAAATCGTATGGAATACCGATCATTGGTTATGAATTATATATCGAAGGAAAACGAAATGGTGATATGATCGAAGTGAAATCACATCAGATTGACATACCATCACGTATCAATCGTACTTATCAAGTCAATGTCTGCGCAATTACAAATCATCCGCAACGTTCACATTCAGTTATGTCTCAAACATTATGTGTAATAACGACACCAACAACCGATCTTGTGCCGACAATTTATTACAATAATGACGATGGCAATGCATTGACATTGGATCAAAATATCGCACGCATTATTCCAGTTCAAATCGATTCGATCAATGAGGAAAGACTTCATGTAGACTGGACATCATTTTTACATACACCGTCAATACGTGCTTACTACGTACACTATACTTGTTTGAATAATGGAGAAGTTCAAGCAATGAAAATTTCAAAACGACATCGTCATGCTGTAAGTAGATAGAATTTATGAATGTGATCAAGAGGTAACAGTAATTTTCTCTTCTGAAAGGTACTGCGCGGTCTACGACCAGGTTTTACTTATGGAATTATGGTCATGGCTGTTGATAAAAATGGTGCAGTTTTATATACATCAGATAAATCAACTATTCAAATGAATGCACCACCAAATGCGCCAATCGTAGCGATACTGTAATCAATTGATAAAAACCAAAGGTTTCTTAGTTTTTCATAAACTTTTCTTTTGCAGGGAACGAACACGCACCCGTGTGAAACTCGAATGGCGTGCTGCAACAAGTTACGGCGAGTTTACTGTTGTCGGTTATAAAATATTTGTCAACAATCGCTTAGCAGCTATTCTCTCACATGATCAGTTAACCTATACATTGACCAATGGTATACCATGTGATGTTTATACTGTACATGTTCAAGCATTGAGCAGTGAAAAGAATGTTGTTAGTCCAATGTCACGTGGTGTACAATTTACATGGCCAGGTATTCGAGCAGGTGCTCTCAGACGTGTTGACGATGGTCAAACAGGAGCCGTTGTTGTTGCATGGGAACATCCACAATTAGAAGACGAAACGGAAAAATTACTTTCATTTGAAGTATGTAAAAATCTCATTGAATTATAAAGAAAGAAATTCATTTGTAATGATTTTCTAGTTGTTTTCGAAAAATCTCATGACGAACATTGTTCAATTACATGGTAAATACGATGCTAGTACACATCAAGCAACCATCAGTGGCTTACACAATGGCAAATATACTGTTTGGGTGGAAATTCAAAGTGAACATTACCGTGTTCAGTCTCGAGCTATCACTGTTCTATCAGGTCGATCTCTCACCTTATCCAATCGTTCGCCAATGATAGAATCCGCGAAATGTTTCAATAAAAAACAGCAACGGTAGATCCAATCATAAGAAAGACCATAAAAATGAATTGAATATTTGTAGATTTCGTTCACCTGGACCGAATGCGTTATCGAATTCGTTTCGACACACTCAGTACTCTTAAACTTAATCCATCAATGTGATATTATCTTGATAAAACTTCTTCTCTTCCATTGAACTATCGGATCTTATCAATTCTTTCTTTTTTTTCCCTTTCTACCAAATGTATTTCAACCAAAATAAACATTTAGATCACTTTTATACAAACGTTCTTCTCGAAAACATTTATTTTCGTAAATTATATCTTTGTTTGTGCCTTTGTTTGTTCTTGTACGTCTGAGTGCTTCTGGGCTTTCTTCTTATATTGTATTAACAACAATAAAAACAAACGCACCCAATTTTTATTCCAGTTCTCTGTCAAATCAGACAAGTGTTTCTCGATAAATATCCAACAGATGTGTTGATTAGCTCAAAAGCATTTATACGGATTTGTCATGAATAAGTCATATCAAAGTTCAATGTACCAAAAGACTGTCGATGATTTGTTTAATGCCAGAGATTTATAACTACTTTCTTTCTTTCTCGCTCTTGGCAGTGAGGGTGTGGGTAATGGAAAAGACTCGTCCTGTCGTTTCTTTCTCGTTCTCTTTCTTTTCTTCTTTTCTTCCACTTTTTATTTGTTCTGTGTCGCTTTTTGGTCATATATTCCGAGCGTAGTTACTGCAACTAACGTCTATTTCTTCAATCATAGCCAACTTTTTTCTTGCGGATATAGAACAACTAGCGACAAAAACACATTTTCCAGCTGTGTTTCATCCAATGTAAGTTTGAGGATTCGTTCATTGTTAGTTCCATCATTCTGTTCTCTTCATTTGTAGAAAAACAAAACATGACTCAACGTAAAATTCTCTTCTTTGATTCGAAATCGTACGATGAAAAAACGTTCAAAGACGCTTTGAAAGCATTGAATGGTCAAGATAAACTGCATTTCACATTCTTGGAAAGTAGATTGAAAGAAGAAACAATTTCCGAAGCACAAGGTTACGACGGGATCTGTATTGTCAACAGTGATGCACGAAACTCGAATGTTATGGATAAAATCCATGAAATATGCGAATCAGTGAAAATTATCGCCTTACGAAGTGCTGGTCACAGCGGTTCATCAGTGGAAATTGTTAAAAAATATGGTCTTCATGTGTGTCACGTGCCAAGTTATTCGCCGCACGCTGTGGCTGAACATTCAGTGGCGCTTTTACTGTCATTAAATCGAAATATGCATCGAGCGTATTTTCGAACGAAATTGCACAATTTCAGTTTGGATGGTTTGGTTGGTGTTGACGTATTTGGTAAAACGGTGGGAATTATCGGTACTGGAGGCGTCGGTATGTGTGCAGTGAAGATTTTTCGAGGTTTTGGCTGTAAAGTATTGGCTTTTGATATTAAACCCGATGAAAATTTTGCAAAACAAAATGGATTTGAATATGTTTCGATGAATGATTTACTTCAACAAAGTGACATAGGTAAAATCTCGATTTCATTTTCAATAGAAGCATGTTTATTCTTTCGTTTAGTTTCATTATATGCTCCACTTAACGAATCAACCTTTCATTTAATTAATAAGGAAGCATTGGACAAGATGAAACCAGGGGCTATGTTGATCAATACAAGTCGTGGACCATTAGTCGATTCGAAAGCTCTTGTTGAATGTTTGAAAGCAGGCAAATTACGTGGTGCTGCTTTGGATGTTTATGAAAATGAAGAAAAATATTTCTTCAAAGATTTTAGTCAACAAGTATGATGCGTCTGAATGCATTATTTCATTTGAATATGATCGTTTTGTTTAGGTTATGGACGACGATACTTTGGCGTGTTTAATTTCAATGCCAAACACGATTGTTACATCTCATCAAGCATTTCTTACGGAAGAAGCCTTGAAAACCATTGCTGAATCGATCGTTAAGAGTTTACTGGAGTTTTTCAAATGATACCTAAACGAAGATGTAATCCAATCGCAAGTATATTCTATGAAAAACATATCCCTGTCTACTTATCATTTGATGTATATACCTTTTAAATTTCAATCTGTAGCTGAAATCTTATTTAGACAATAAATTATTTATTCATCGACCATGTTCATAATGTTTTATTTCTTAGTTTGAGTAAATGCCATCAGAGAGATAAGAATTGTCTGTTATTTAGGCGAAAACATCGTGGTAGAATGAATTACCTTCGAGAATTCGATTTCAGACAGAATCGTTTAGAACAAAAGAAGTCAAGTTTTCATCATAGATCTCAATAGCAAGTGTAATTGAAGACTTGAACAGGAGTACAGCACAACTGTTGATAGGAATGATAATGAATCGCTATTTTTTACTTCTAAATCAATCTTTCGTGATGTATTAGATTATCTCGAGATACCTTTCAATTTAATTTGATTTTCTCATGAAGATTTTCTTTGAGAAAGAAAAACGTTTCTTCATAGGATCCATATGTAGGCCAAGATTTTTCTTGGTAGAGTGCTCTAACTCTATCGATACCATCCTTCTTCATGTTAAGTACATTTCTTTTCTCGTTCTTCGCCACAACAACTATTCTGTTTCGTGATGTTTTCAGACACGACGACAATATTCCCATAAACGACGTCATCATCTTCCATTTTGGTAGTACTTCTCCAATAGAAAGCGAATGAGAGAATTCGATTGATATGATTCATTTTCTTTTTCTTGTAGATTAAACAAATGTCACTTCGAAAAGTAATTGTCTTCGATTCGAAATCGTATGATGAAAAAACTTTTAAAGCTGCATTGAAAAACTTAAATGGGCAAAATAAACTTCGTTTTACATTCTTGGAAAGTAAATTAACCGAGGAAACTGTTGATGAAGCACTTGGTTACGATGCTATTTGTGTTTTTGTCAACGATGTTGTTAATCAAAATGTTATCGAACAGCTACACAAAACATGTGACACAGTGAAGATGATTGCCTTACGATGCGCTGGATTTAACAATGTTCATTTGGAAACAGCGGAAAAATATGATCTGAAAGTTTCACGTGTACCACGTTATTCACCGTATGCTGTCGCAGAACATTCAGTTGCTCTTCTGTTGTCATTGAATCGAAATATGCATCATGCGTTCTTTCGAACTAAACAACATAATTTCAGTTTAGATGGATTAGTCGGTATTGATTTATTTGGCAAAACGGTGGGAATTATCGGAACTGGAGGTATTGGAATGTGTGCGATTAATATTTTTCTTGGCTTTGGTTGTACAGTGCTAGCATATGATATTTATCCAAATGAAAACGCGGCAAAGGAAAAAGGTTTTGTATATACAACAATGGACGAACTGCTACGAGAAAGTGATGTCGGTATGGAAAATCACCGGATTCGAATGTAATATAGATATATATAAGGACTTGATTTCATTTTTAGTTTCAATCTATGCACCATTACTTGATTCAACATATCATCTGATTAATAAGGAGGCTTTGGATAAGATGAAACCGAGAGCGATGTTGATTAATACAAGTCGAGGTGGTTTAGTTGATTCGAAAGCTCTTCTCGAATGTTTGAAATCAGGCAAATTACGAGGTGCAGCATTAGACGTTTATGAAAATGAAAAACAATATTTCTTCAATGATTACAGTCAACAAGTATAATCAAAAATATCTCTTCGAAAGTCTCCTGATCAGTTTTATCTTTTAGGTTATGGAAGATGATACACTCGCACGTTTAATTTCAATGCCGAATACAATTGTTACATCTCATCAAGCATTTCTTACGGAAGAAGCTTTGAAAAACATCGCTGAAACCACTGTACAAAGTTTATTGGATTTCTTCGATGGCAAACCATTGCATGAGAATAATGAAGTCAAAGCACCGCCGAAAAAATGAGAACAATTCATGACAAAGCATCTTTTCTCACACTTGATCATCATCGACTGGCATCAAGCATGACGAAATTTAGCATTTTTTTTTTTTAACCTATCATAGATTTCGATTCTCGACTATCAAATACCTTTTCCTTTCTTCGTTAAACAAACGATTTAGTTTTATGTTCTATTTAATCACAATGACACATTAATAAATCTTTCTGATGAATTTTTATCGGATTTTGGATTTCTTCAAACAAGATAAAGTTGATCAATTGAATTTAACTGAACGTTTTCGATATCCAAACCGCAACTTGATTGAAATAAGAAATAAAATCTTAGATAAGAATGGTATATTAAAAAAATCGCTCGATTTGATAACATCCCTTCCGTTTTATCTTCTTCATGATAAGAGAATTCTGATATATTCAACAACGATATAGAACAGAAAGAGTCGTTCTTGTGTCAATATTGTAGAAATTGATTCATGTCAGATTCTTCAACTTTCTGACAGAGTATTTACCTTGATTTGATGATTTTTTTCTATTTCGTAGTTTAATATTAGAAAAAAACTAGATTGTACGTGTATTTGTCTAAATTAAATACGCATACCTGGAAATAATAGAAAGAATTATACACAACTCGATAACCTTATGAATGAAGTAAACATTCTACTTGGAGATCTCTTATGACATTGATTTTGTATTTACTACGAGGAATGTCTATTGAAAAATTCAGATTGAATTAAATAATTTCTCACTGGACCTAACGTACTTTCAATGAACTCAATTTTTACGTTCAACATGAAGTTATAGAACAACATTTCACTTATAATCATTGATTTTCTCCCGTTCGCATCAAGACTACTTTTCTCGTCAGATTCTCATAGAAAACCTATTGAATAGCAGTGATTTTTCCTTTTTCTCAAAAGTCGTTTCGAGAAAAATACTTTCTAATTGCGTTCGTCGTTGAACATTCTTTGGATGAACGACGATGCACATGTTGAATTCGTTTTTCTTCGTAATATCGAAGAGAATTGTAAGTATGTACGTGCTGGAAAGTCGAAATCGAATGTCGCAGAATGTATTCTCACTTAGTCACAATGATCTTTAGTTACGAAAATATTTTCTTTTGATTAGCAGAATGACACATTCGTAGGTAATATCAAAAGAAAACAAATAAATTTTGTAAAATTATCTGCGCAAAAGAAATGTATTTTAATTTTCAACTGTGTTTTGTTTTTCTTCTTCTTTATCATTGATAGAAATCAACATATTGGTTAGAATTTGCATTAGCGTTGGAAATTGAGCGTGCTGACAAGTTTTTCTTTTTCTCTTTTCTTTTTTTCTCTGCTAATTTTATTCTATTCGGCTTTATCGACGCAGAATTGGTTTGTATGTTGTAAAAAGTAGACCGTCCTCTCCTCATTGTGACAACATTCAACTGATTGTGTGAAAAAATTGAGACGAGAGAAGAGAAAGAAAAGTTTCGTATTTCAACTTTGTTGTTTTTCTCTCGTTCTGCTCGCATGCCAACCACGTCTATTGCCATGTATGTTCCACCTCGTCTCCATGTTCCAACGATTAACTTTCAAAATCACAATGATCATTTTCTCTTTTCGTGTGACTTCACTATACATCTTTTGATTTACTAGACTACAGCAGGTCGATCACCTGATTGAAACAGAAACATTATCACGCAGGAAACTTTTCATAGTTCAACATTTTTCTTCTTCTTCTTCTTTCTTAATATTCTCAAGCTTTTTTTTTAATCATCGATGAGATTGTTTGCACAGGTTGCTATTTGTTTCTACGTCGATAAGTATGTATGTTTATATTTCAGATGTAGGTATTGTATAGAAAATAAGTTTTCATATGTATTTATATAATGGCGATTAAACGTAAAGATTTTCAAAAGACATCATCCATTATACTCGAATTTTTACTTAAACTACCTGATGAAGAAACAAGTTCACGTTTACGCGATACACTTCTACATGGTCTTCATTTTCTTCAACAATACTATTTGATCTTACAGAAACGTGATAAAGAACAAAAACCACTACAATGGACGATTGAACGTGGTCTCAGTCCTCTCACACCATTTCGTGAAGCGCCCGATAAATTCGAATGGCCATGGATTGACGTCGAATCTAATAAAGTCAAGCAAACATTGCCAAAACACTCATTAAATGATTTCGTTACCTTATCACCGATAATCATGGCTGTACGGGAAGGAGATTTACGCTATGTCAAAGAACTATTAAATTCAAAGCCGGAACTAATCGATCGTGTGGATGCATTCGGTCGGGATTTATTAACATATGCTGTTCAATATCAACAGATTAACATTCTACGTTATTTATTGTTGGAATGTAAACCATCGCCGAATATAAATACTCAAGCAAACGATGGCTCAACATGTTTACATCGTGCATGTTACAGCGATGAGGCCCAACAATGTAATGTAGACATCGTTCGATTGTTATTGGAAAATCATGCTGATGTGACCAAACAAGATGTACATATGCGGTCACCATTGCATTGGTCAGTTCTTGCTGAAAATACAGATTGTTTGAGACAGTTGGTGGAATTCAATGCTGATGTACATGCAAGAGATGCAGATGGAATGACGGCAGCGATGTGGGCTTGTCATCTCGATCGGCATGAACACTTCAAAGTAGGATTTTGACTTTGATAAAAATGAATTGAATTTCCTGTGACTAGGAATTATCACGACATATGAGTGGAAGATTAGAACAAGATAATGATGGTCGAACATGGATTCATCATAGTGTTCGTAAAACTGAACCATTGGAATGCTTAAGGTCGTTGTTATCAGCCGAAGCGATGCAATTACGTGATAATGATGGACGAACATGTTTACATGTTGCTGCTGAACAGGGTTCAGTACATGCATGCCGGCTAATCTTTGATATGAATGCTCAGTTTAATAACCCGACATCTATACACGATGGAGATAAGTACCGTCAGACACCACTTCATTTAGCAACTAAAAATGGTCATGCACGTGTACTGAAAGAACTTTTAGATCATGGTGCTGATCCACATCTTCACGGTAAGTGACAACATTTGACAATAGTTTCCACGTTTTAATTTTATTATTTTAGATATTCATGGTGTATCTGCATTTGATTATGCGCAAAATCGTGGCCTTTATTTTTGTCGTAGTGTGTTTGAAGTTTATCTGCGCGATAAGAATAACAACAACTATGACAGCCAATCTCTGCCAACACGAAGTTTTGATAATGCTGTAAGGAGAAATGGATCTGATGTGGCACCGACGCCGCCTGTGAATGGCCACGCAAGATTCATTCGTCACAGTAATCGTCGTCCGATGACACAGTCATTGCCCCAACCGATGCGCTCATCACCCACTCTTTCCAATGAACAATTTACGCACACAACAACAGCAGCAACAATTCAGCAAAATTCCCTTCCTACCACCGTAATGTATCTTGACGATGATGATGATGCGGATAATATCAATGATGAAAATAACCATGATGTCCATCGACAACGGTATCGACCACCTTCTTCGACTACAACGAATTCAACAATGGCACCTCCAGTGAAACCACGGAAAAGTTCGACAACACCAAATAGTTCACTTGTCAACACATCCAAACCACGACGAAAACAGGAGCATCACCATCATGTTATAATCACATCTGTTCATTCCGATGGCGACGAACCAAACAGTCTCGAAGGTTATGCCGGTCAAAGTGACTTCGATGATGACAATGACGATGAACAATGGCAATCATCTTGGCCTTCTCGGCCCACTTCTCGTCTATCGTCACGTCATCACGAGGATCGGTTACAGCAACAACAGCCTCAATCCAATACAACGTTTCGCCGACCACATTATAAACAATCGAAACGCGTCAATCGACCATCGATCCATGATGAATATCGTTATATTGAAGAAGAACAACAACAGCCACCACAACAAGCTGTGACATCCGCAAGAACCAGACAGCGAAACCGTTCAGCAGCTACAAAAGATTTTCCACAACCATCATCAGCTCGTCTTGGATCTGGTAATAGTAATCCACCAGGAACAAGTCGATTAAAATCTGGCTCCAAAACAGGTTCGAATGAAACTAATCCTACTCTCGATTTAACCGTCGCTGGACAAAAAGTTTTTCGAAATCGACAACAAATGGATACCTATTATTCACAACAATCTATTCCACCGAGTAACATGCGACCACCAAGTGGTCGCCTGAAACCGATTAGCAGTGCTAAATCGACTTCGTCCTATACCGATGAATTATTTTCTCCCATGTCACCAAAAACATTAGAGGACGTTACGAATAATATCAAACCAACATCAGCACTGCCGACCAGATCACATCTTTATAAGAAACGACTTGCTCCATTGACGAATAGTAATGAATTAGTGAACAAAAAACATGCAACTCGTTCGTCAATGGAACAACCGACCTATACGGTTGATGATGTACCATCGGATAGATCCGAAGAAACAAGTGGTGGAACAAGTGCAAGCGGACGAGACATTCGATCATTAAGTGGTAGTGATAAGCGCTCAAGACATCAATAACATTTATTTATTTCAGCATTCTTTTTTCATGCTCTGACTTCGCTCCAAATCACCGTCAACAATAAGAAATTCCGTCCAAGTTTCTTCTTTTTGTATATGTATTCTTGATATAACTAAAAGTCGAATAACAATGAGTGAATCAAATGTGTGTTTTTCCTTCGTTTTTTTTTCTTCTTTCTTTTCTTTGTATGACAGAATTTGAACAATAATAACAAACAACAACAACAAAATAAAATCTTATCTTTCATTTTTTTTTCTCCTCTTCCTTTCTGCAGTTGTTCTTATCACATTGGTTATCATGAATAGTGTACCAAGTAGTGCTGACTTGTGCACTGAACGCTACACCGACGAGGCACCGATATATCGTGCCAATTGCTCGTGTAGAGTAACATCAAGTTCAACGAATAACTATCAGCGTTATTCTCATATACCGTCCACTCAGGAAAATACTGATTCATCGCAAAAGCAACATTCATATACTGTTAATCCACGTCATGGACATTTCAATAATCTTAGACAGCACATAAATGTTGGGACAAGCAGTCGTTTGTATGGAAAATCGTTTTCGACTGCGTATTACGATCGTGTTCGTGCACAAGTCTACTTAAATACACCAATGCATTCACAATCGAAATCAGCCTTTCTTCCACCTAAATCTTCAATGCCACAGGAAACACTGCCTAAAAATGTTTCTGAAGCGTCTTCAGATAATGACGATCCACCTCTTGACTATCTCAATTACACAATTGATTCACTTATTCAGCGATTAGTGCCAACGGACACTTATAAACCCAAGGTTACTCCAAATATTTTAGTTTTTTCTTTGCTACTTTCAACTCAACATGTTTTTTTTTCTATTAAGGTGACCTTTATCAATCCAATGCTCATGTGTTCGAGATTACATATTCGACCAAGTGTACTGTTAAATAAATTAGCATGTTTGTCGATAAATTCATTGAGAAAATACACTCCTGTATACTTTCAAGTTAATGTTGAATGTGTATTATTTTCAAGATGTCCTTTTCTGTTTAGGACCAAGGTGTACGAATAATGACAAATTTCCTTGAGATATTATCGCACTGGACTGAAACTTTTCCGTATGATTTTCGTAATGATGAAATGATATCTCAATTCGAAGAACTTCTACGAAAACTCAATTCGTACGAACCAAGTTTTCGCTCAATCACAAAACGTATTGACAAGCAACTGCGTTCGAAAGTAAACCAACGAAAATAATGCATATGCATCGATTCAGATTTTCTAGCTGAGCAAATTAGACGATTATGAAGATTACATTCGACAATTGAACAAAATGTCTTCGAAATCTCTCAATCAAATAGCTCTCGACGTAAATATTTGTTATTCAATGAGTTTTCCAGTTGCCCTTCACTTTTTTTAGACAAGCATCATTGATCGATGTTCAACACCGATTCTATTTGCCGAACAAGTCACTTATATTGAACTAGTATTCATCGAAGTTAAATCCAACTACGTTTTCACCTTCTTTTTCCTTAATAGAGTAGATTAAAACCAATTGGAGCAGAAGAAATACTACAATACTTCATAACAAAATCTGCAAGTGAAGATGCACGAGCAGAGACCAAGGAAACCAAAGCATCAAGTCAATTAAAATCTTCACACGTAGCTCATGACATCAAGTTAACATTTACCTTTGAAACCTACATCCAATGGTTTAATCGCTTGACTTTCTTCGTTGCCACCGAAATTGTCAAACATACTCAACGACGTTTACGAATACAACTTGTCACCTATTTCATCGATGCTGCGTATCATTGTTTACTTTTAAACAATTTCAATTCCATGTTCGCTATCTTGGGTAAATCAAAACATCTTATTCTACTCCCTTGACAACATCATGACAGTCCGAGGTCTAAAGCTTTCATCAATGTTCTTGTTGCACACTTTAACTTACCGGTCGTAGACAGGATGTCGTGTTATTCATAAAGGGTAACACGCTGTCGACCGGAAGATCTCAGATATGTCATTATGGATTAATTATTTTCACCTTGTACTTATCTGGTCTTTTTCGTTTAGGTGGTTTGAACATGCAACCGGTGAAGCGTTTAACACGAACGGTAAAGCTTGTCTGGTTTTTGTTTGTGATTGTGCTTGATTATGATTTGTAGTGGGCAAAAGTTTCACTGGAGAAATTCACTCAACTCGAACAATTTAAAAATGTTTCAAAGAATTTTACTTATTATCGTACTCAATTGAAAAGAGCGATGGAGAATGCACGAACTCGTCAATGGCAAGTCGATCGTATGGTCATTCCATTTACAAGTTTGATTTCTCAAGATGTGTATTTTATTAAAACGCGTAGTAAAAATTATACAACCGAAGGTGGAATTAACTTGCAAGTATGTTTCAAGAGGTGAAACAAGTGTATTTTGAATAACATCTTGCATCTTTTTTTAGAAATATTATTCAATATCGAAATGTGTTCTAGAAGAGTTCATACAATGTCAACAAAGTAATGTACGTTCGGACATTTTATTTTGCTAAAGAAGAACGACAAAAATGTTTACTATCTAGTGTTCATTTCAACGAAACGATCAGATTATTAATTTTATTATCACATCTCCGACATTCAGTGAAGATGGTATAGAAAGCATTTTTTCTACTTTTATCGTTTGACTATTTTCGATTTAGCTTTGATGCTTGCTTCATTCGAATGTGAACCGGCGACAACAACATATGAAATAAAGATACTAGCAGAACTTCAAAGTAAAAATCAATAACATCGAGTCCGATTATTCATCCGACTTCGATTTTCAATGCTATTTGATAAAGAAAAACAAAGCATGCCAAGTTTTTTTTTTTCGTACGAATCAAAAAAAAATCCAACGTCCTATTTGCTTTCTGTATATTTCATAAATTTGCTCAAATGACATTCTATATGCTCTCGTCTTTCCTTTTGCTTGAATAGTTGATAAACTGCATTAGACGGTTTTATAAGTCGGTTAGTGTTGCGTATGTGTACATAGTCGAAGTGAATTGCCTATTCTACCTCGTTCGTCTCCTTTATAATACGCTGTGCTATTCAATAAACCGGAGAGAATACAGACGACGATTATTATTCTGTCTTGTTCAATGGAATATTCGTTTTGTCAATACATGTCAATGTATGTATATATGAGACGTTTGTCGCATTAAATTGAATGTTTAGGAACAATCATGTGGTGGTCTTTTCATGTGTAAAGTATTGTTGACGAAAATAATGACGACCTATTGTGCCGAAAGAACGGGAGAACAACCCACCCATTTTTTTTTCTTCTTTCTCAACATATAAATATACATTAGAATAAAATTAATCGTTTTGAACCATATCCACAAAGAGAAAAAGAGAAGGACAGGGAGGGAGAGAGAGAGAAAGAAATCGTCAACAATAATATATATAAGACGGATCAGGTATGTATATATATTTATATTCGAGTAGTAAAGGACACCTTCTGTGATCGACAACAAATGTAAAGTACGAAATTTTCTTTTTCTCTCTTTTCAAGACTGTATTTGACAATGTTTATTGATGAAGCGAACGCAAATGTAAAACTTCGTTGAATATATGCTTCCTCACCTTTATCAAACTATGATTACTTTCTTCGCAGATGTGAATGTGTTTTTCTCTTCCCGAAATCAACTTGATCGAATTGTCTCTTTGGTATTCAATCTCTATGACTGTTTTGTTCAATCTCATAAAGCTTGAATATCGGAGGATGACTCGAACAAAATAATGATGATTGCAAGGAAAATACGATTAGATAGAACAAGTTTTTTTTTTCTTTTTCTTACTTATATACACTTAGACGAACAAAACACACATGAA
The DNA here is from genome assembly GCA_905250025.1 of Adineta ricciae. NCBI lineage: Eukaryota > Metazoa > Rotifera > Eurotatoria > Adinetida > Adinetidae > Adineta > Adineta ricciae. The sequence goes on from CAJNOJ010000091.1 coordinate 91,283, forward strand.
TATGGCAATCTAATATGAGATCAATGGTAGACACATTGAAAAAGAGAAACGATTGGCTTTGTTGAGATAAATATATATTTTTTGTAATGTTTTTTTTTTCTCTTTGCACTTCGACTTCTTTTATTATTTTTTTTCTCTCTCTCATATGATGATGATGATACCTTTGGATCTTAGAGAATGATCAAAGCAAAGGATTGTTTTAAACATTGAACTTGTTGATTATAAAAATGATAATACATAGGTTTTGAAGTATGGATTCGTTTCTTCCGAAGAATTTCATTCAGTATCGAATGATGGAACCGAGTTGACCAACGAAACATACGCTTGAATTTGTTGACAATATCGCGAATCAGGGTAAGATTTGCAAAGAAGTTCAATTCGAGGAAATTGCTATAGAGAGAAAAAAAAGTGAAGTCGATGTGAAAATTTCGCATTTCTCTTCTTGTTCTTACTCCTTGCTGAATCTCTGAGGCTTTTCGTTCGCAGAACTGATTCATATCAACTGAATTCTTTCCTGTTTCTATTATACACATTTGCATAATCAATTCTTGTTCGAGCTAAAACACAGAAATGGCATTTATTCAATACTTTTGCACATTCCTCGAATAGAGTACATACGTCAGGTTCGGTATTCATCTCTTGATCTTCATGAACAGTGCGTGCAAGTCGTCGAAAGAGGAATTTCTGAGAAAAAAAAGAAGTTAATTTTCAAAATCAATTATCTCGTTCTCGTCGACATCAATCATGAAAATTACTTTAGCTCTGGCATTTTGATTGATAACCATTTGTCGATTGAGATCCTTGCAATATCTCATTCCGGCACCGCTTTGCTGGCAATAGTTGGTCAAAGGTTGGAAGGCCTAACACAAGAAAAGAAACGGTAAATAACAATTAGAATAATTAACTGCAAAGATGCATTTGTTAACAACAAATGAAGATTTCTGTCTTTCTCGAAAGCTCCGGGGCATAGTTTTGCCAGAACCTGCAATCACGAATGATTACAGAGGAAAGAAGAAACAAAAACAACACTCTCCAGGATAACTTACACCCATAAGTGCCGATCGTAATGTTTGATCACAGAGCTTCTGGAAAGGCTCAGCGGTATTGTCTGCTGAACATGTTTTGACAATGTAGTCGAATAACTATGTAAGAAGAAAACGAAATCATTAGGAGTAAAAAAAACAAGCAAAAAATCAACATACAACATCTTCGGTTATTTCACGTTTGGAAAGCCGATACTAAACACAAAAGAGAATGAGAAGATGACTAGATTGACATAGAAATTTAAATAATTTACTTGATGTGTTGGTTGAAAGAAGACAACACCCAGAATAAGTAAAAGTACAGTAAATAATGGAGAATTCATGTCGACAGCAAAGATTTTGACGACGAAGAAATGATAATTATGACGAGGAAATAGAAATGCAAAAAAGGATGAGGATGACCTATGATATAACAAGATAACAAAACGTAGAAATGATAATTTTAATTATTTTATTCAACATCAATGAAAGCTACTTTAACATGACGTGAATAGGCGTGTTTAACTAGGAGAAAGAAAGACATTTGATGATCATTTGTCAGCTAAAGTTCTTTCTTTTCTTGTCATTATATATGAAGTTACAAGTTCGAATTGATTAGCTTTCATAATGAGTTCTGCAAAGGAAAAACAAAGCGAATCAAACTGGAAAGACTTACCCAAGAAATAGCGATGACAAGAGTCAACAAAAAAAAACGGTATTATGTTTCAGTTACTATCGATTTGAACACTGATTAGTTCTCATCGGTTGTTCTTTTGTCATTTATGTTCGTGTTTAATGTTGTGTAGTAAAAAGGAAAAATGAGAAAACGGAAAGAGATGAAAGAGAGAGAGAGAAGAAGAAGAAGAAGAAATGTGTTTCTCAATTATAGCTATTTGTCGATTTAATCGACTATATATCTTTAGTTACTCAAAGAAGATAACGAATAATGGAAATTCAGGAAATTCATTAGTCTGAAAGTGATCTTCGTCAAGTAATGTTTCACACATACTTTCATATCAATATATAAAAAAAAAACAAGAAAGAGATAGTCATATTCTCCTCACACATAGATCTTTTCCTGTATGAAATTCTATTCTCTGATGCATCGAAAGAAGAAAAGGCCATATTAAATATTATAATAATAATTGGAATATAACAAATGTATTCTTTTCTGCTTAACATACTAATATTTGGAAATACAGAGAAGACGATTGTATTAATATCCGATGTCGAATTCTCCTACGTAAACAATTGACGTGGAACTAGGCGAAAGTTGACGAGATTGAACTCGTTTAATAGAGAAGAGGGTAATCGATATTTCTGGCAAAAATCAACTTCACGAGAAGTTATGGTACTTAACTTAAATATATGCTTTCGAAGAGTTCGAAATTCTACTTGAGTTAACAATCAACTGAGAGACAAAAGCAAGTCAATGTGTTTTCTTCTTTTCCTCGGCAAACGTTTTTGTCCGTTTCTAATTGGGACTAGGGAAAGTGTCTTAGCAGAAAGAAACAACAACATCAACTACACATTTCTCACCTTTCTTTATTCTTGTGTACTATGAGCAAGTCAATATTCGGTGAATGTCGTTTGTGGGTTGATCTATCGAGTTCTGTCTAATCATATATTATTCTTTCTATGCGTTTTTTTTTAATAAATGAATATTAAGGGAATAGGACGAGTTGATCATAAATAAAAAAATTCCCATTATATAGGACATTTTTGTTTCGTTTCCTCATTGGAATTACCGTAGAAATTTGTAGGAGTACCTAAATTCATTGACCACAATGCAGAAAAAAGGCTTCACAAATGTTGTGGGCTGTTCAGTAACAGATAAGATCGAATTCTCTCAAGATTAATGGAATTAGATAGAAAACAAAAAACAAAGAGAATATTTTGAAAGAACAAATATTATTTTGTAACGATAGGTTTACTTTTCTACCTAATAAACTATTGATATTTATTGTAGATGAACTCATTATTTGATCTAAGTGAATACTAACCTTGATAAAAGATAATGGAGATTAAGATGAAAGAGCGTATTCGAATGATGAATTTCAATGAATACGAAGAGACTAGAGGAGTTCCTAAACGGAAAAAAGTCTTAAGTACATATTTTTTTGAAGAAGATGATGATTAAAAACAAAGTTTTTTCTCTCTCGCTCTCGTTCTCAAACCGAAGACTCATCGTTGGCATGACACGTGAGTAAGATGGATGAAAATATGCGCGACTAATTGGAATTATTGTCATCATCATCTTTTACGTGCGTGCTTCAATGGTTATCTAATTGTGCACGCGAATAAGTCGTCTTTGTCCTGCTGTTTCTTCGAAGAAAAATGTTTTTTTTTCTCTCTTATTCAAAGGATTATCTTAATTAATATCACACAACCACAGACCACCTAAACACAACGAAAAACCTGAGATGTCTGGATGTATCTTGACTGTCAATAGAGATAAATCAATTGTTTAATGATCATAACACATGCTACGCAACCCTCGATGATTCTAGTCAGCGTAATAATGGTTTCCTATTGCTTTCTTAGTAGTTGTAACAGTTTGATTTTGATGAATAGTTGCACAGATTTCAACCTAAGAATATGTGATGCTCTAACTCGAGTATTTTGTTATTATAATGACATATTTTTTAAAGTGGGATAAACGTTTTCGATTATAGGATATTTTCCGTTGAGATTAAAAGATTTCCGGACTGAATTCTTGATATAGATGAGATGACGCCAACGCGCATTGACACGAGTCTTTTTATAATTTTATCAGAATGCACAAGTGAGCAGTTTACGCAACGTGAAATTCTCGAATAAGTTTATAAATACACAAGAGCATTCTGTGCAAATGGTCATTGCAATTTTGAAGAAAAAAAAACGAGACTTTTGTCAAGTATCTTCCACATCAATTCTACTTTGTACTCATAGAAAACTCATTGATGTTTATTTTTGCCTTGTGTTTAAAAATATCCTTTTCATTGCATACTATGACGTCAAATTGCCACGCGCTGCTTAAAAACGCTGAAATAAAATCCAATTTAATTTCCATAGTACTGAATTACAGACAGATATGATTTTAATAGAGCATCTCATTTCACTTGCTATTCGCTGAAAATTCTTTTCAAGACTTGTCTGAAAAAATGAATCAAATCTAAAATAAGTCAAGTTTTGAATTGTCTCACACGTCTAAGAAGAAAAAAAACTACACAGTTCAATGATTACGATAATTTCTAGTAATGAAGTTTAATGATTATACGTCGAAATATATTTGTGTAAATTACGTGAAAGGCTGTTAGAAATTCTAGTAGAATTTAGAATACTTTATTCTTTTGATCATAATCGGCAAAATTTATGCGTAATTTATTTTTCGCTATTCTGCATTTTTGAGATTAACGTGCTTATAAATCTTTTTCTGATCTAATTTTCATAATGAAATATAGAATTGGTCGCAGTATAAGTAAGAATTTTTCATCTCTAATTAAATTAACAATCGTACGTTATCTACGCAAATCACTATCATAACGTTTGGAACGTTTTATGAGATGAAGAAGTACGTTCAATCATAATTCTAACTATGAAAATAAAAAATGTCAACAAAATGATCATTATGTTGCTGTTCAATATTGTTCATTCTATAAATGTACTCCCACTCGTCTCAGAAATCATTAGTTAGTGATTATGTTCCATAGAGAAGATATTTCCTTGAAATGTCTTTCAATATTAATCCGTTTGGAGACCAATTCTTTCGAGAGCTTCTTCATGTTATAATCTACAAGAATTTGTAAATATAATTAGTCACTTGTTGACTGATTATTTCATACTGCTTAATGTTATGGACATATTCAGAAAACAATTCTATTCTATTACATTTACATGAGCTTAACTGTTTCTGTATTGATTAGTAATACAATGTATGGTCTTGCATTCTATAGCACAATATTTTGTGTATCTATTCGTTAAGGTTTCTTGTAACTTCTTCGACGATATATTCAATATAAATATTTAAGATGTTTGAAAAGAGTCTAATATCTTTAAGAGACTGCTTGATCTTTCGAGTTTCGTTGTTTCACAAAACATTAGTGGATAAGATGCTAAACAAGATAATTTCGTGAAAAATCATACCATGTGACATTATGAAATCACTAATCAGCAACTGATGAATTAAGTTTAGTAATTAATAAGCTAGAATCTAATATTTCTCAGAGGATATCCGTGAACAGAGATTGTAGTCTTTCATAGATCGAATCAGGTATGTCTAATGCAAACCTAATATGAGAATCATCTATGATCAGAAATTTAGTTGGTTTAATTCGTTCACTGGTTGATCTACTCATTTATCAATACATTGCTGAAACGTTGTACGTAGCTACTCGTTTTGAAGTTTATGCTTACTACTATAATATAGACTATTTTGGGCTCTTGTCTTGAGGGTGAATATCCAAGAACTGTTCAGATATTTTATTTGATAATGAATAACATAATTCAATGTACAGAAGTGTCATTTCACATGATTATTTTGCCAAATCTGTTGTAAATCAATTTCGGATATAAGACTCGCTCGATGATAATTGTTTTGTGTCAATGATAATCTCTGAACGTTTGGATTCAATTCTTCGATTTGTTCATTTTGTCTGTTACGTAGAATATGTTTTCTCAATGTTACAAACGATGGATTACGTATTAATAACACTGCTAAATACCATTTTCGGCTTGCTTTTGACGAATAAGTTTTCATTTTCCGTTTATCAGTTATTACTGTTGATGAAACTGAATTATTCAAAACATATTGTTCAGCTTTCATTCGTCCATAGACATAACTTGCGAAAGCTAACATAATTGGATTTCGATGAACAGCTTCGATATGAATAAAACCACAATAAGCAGAAAATCCTGCATCGAATGTTTCAAGTTTTCGTCCCATAGGAGAATAATCCAAACGAGACATGTATAAACATCCGCCAATAACACTTTTGATGATTCGGATAATTGATGAAACAAAGCCAAGAAATGCATCAAGAAAGAAGTTAAAATATAAAAAGATCATTAAAATCCTCCGATTATTAATGGCTAAAATATCACCATAATGCTGCAAAAACACATATCTTGCTAAAATATTATTAAGATATTGTTTAAATATGATTAATAACAAAATCGGAATGATTTTCTTGAGAATATTTTCAAGAAATCTCACACTACCGTATGTAATAAATGCATCTATGCATATGTACACAATAAATGCAAATGTTGCAGTGAGAATATAACCCCAGATAACATAACCAATAAAATATCCAGCAAAATGAAAATTGCCAGTTGTATATGATAAATAATTCGATTTATTTCGTTGAGGTATTTCGGAAACATCACCACGATAGATTTGAAATAAGTTTCGTCGAATACTTCCTAACAGAACCAATAGCTGAATTGTTGTTATGACAAAAGCTGTTAAGATCGCCAGAACATACGGAAGAAATAGTTTCGGTATTGGAAAATCTCTTTGTGTCTTGTTTACGTCATTAAATTGAGTAATTGCATCGACCAGTATTTGAAGTGTGTTTTCCATTCCAGATAAATACGGCACGACTAGAATGCAAGCTTGAATTGTTAGAAATATTAATAGAAGAAAGACTGTGGCGTAAACTGAAAAGATTCGTGATGAAAATCGATAATCGTCTCGCCATTGATAGATCATTTTCGGTATTAATCGCGCAAGAAACCATCTGGTTGTTGAACGTTGAGTTTTTGCTCGAAAAAGATTTCGAATATACAGCATTTCAACAGAATGTGGAACAGATGAATGTAGAAGAATCTTTTCTTCACGAGTTAAACATAGATTTCTTGAACGATTACCGTTCTTTCGTTGAAACCATTTATAAATTTTCTCAACTAACAACATCGGTAGTTTAATGAGGATATAAGACCAACATAGATATTGAGGGAGATCACTAATAACTTGAATAATAACCAAGTTTTGACCAGTACCATAAAAGGAAAACAATGTCATAAGTTCTGTTCCATTTGTATCATCGAAATTGTCATTCGAAGGATAAAAATCACTTTGACATCTACTATAATGATAAACTGATACACAAAAGTTCAACCAAGCATAGAACGTTGCACAGGTTAATGCTAAAATCGTGTCCATATAAGCTGCTGACAAAATAGGATAGTAACGAAGACCGATGACAAGAACGGATAAAATACGTAACAGATAAACGATGATTACACCTAAATAAACAAACTATACTTTCACAAGAGAATTCTCAAACACGAATTTGTACCTTGATCTGATGAACTATTGTCAGTGATAACTTCCATAACAATCGACAAAAGTTCGTCTGCAATAATCGCGAATACTACAGCAGCAAATTTTCTTTTGATATGCACATAAAAATCCAATGGTATAACTGGACCAATGTATCCTTTGAATTTATTTCGTAAACATGACGTTCGTTTCGAAGAAATGATAAAAATTAAAATAGCAAAACAAGCGATTGGAAAGGTTAACATATTGAAATTCTTGAAATCAATTATATCACAAATGGGTTCTCTCTGATAGAATAATGAATTGTTGACATTGTATTTCTTAACTAATTCATTGTGAATCGGTTGAATTAGTAACCATTTTACAATTAATGCAATGATTGTCAGAATTACCATGAGAACAGCAACAAAACAGGAGGAAAATCGAGCAGATTCTTTCACATTTGTTAGTGCAACTTCTTTTAAGTTCGAATTTGCATAGTTATTTTCATTGATTCGAAGACTACATGTACATACAAGAAAAACGAGTTAACTATATCTTTTCTTTTCTGATAGAAAAACTTCAATCTACTTTGGCTTCTCCTTTTTTGGTTGTTGTCTCTTTCGACGAATTGAACAACCGATTGAAAGTCCGTAGAAGACCGCAATGAGAACAACTACCAAAACACCAAGTGTTATCACTTGAATACCACTACTGCTTTCTAAATATATGAACACTTAATCAGTTAAAAGAGTCATGTAAAAGCATAGTCGTTGACTTTCATCACTTCTTCGAGTTTCCGACAATATAATTTTCTGTGCGATTATGCGTGACCCATATCTGAAGACTCGTTAGTGAAAGAACCTATTTAACCTCGATAAAAATAGTCTAAGCGTTGTATGTAATAATGTTCATATTTGGTTTTCTTTCTCCCCCACAGTAAACAAATGTCGACTGTTTATTTATTCATTCGATATGAAAGCTAAAAACTTACGTTCAGTACAAACAGTTCCTGTCCACCAAAACTTGCATGTACATACTGAATTTCCATTCAGATCATCGTCACAATATCCATACGATCCACATGGATTGTAAGTTGAGCAATCTAAAGGATTTCATAGACCACTGAACATTCGTGTTTGTCATGTGCTTACTTTGACTGATAGTAGGTGTTGAGCATAGGAATAGAAATAAAACGCTTAACATGATAGCCAAAGTCATTTTTTCAAACAGAATTTTCTTTTTGTGAAGTTAAAAAATAAAGATTGTCTATTTAAAAAATAGGCTTTTATGCAAAAGTGTCAGTCTTTTTTTTTTCCTCGCTTCGCCGACAAAAACAATTGGAAAAGGAAGAAGGAAAAGTGAGATGACAACGACTTGAAAATGCCGTGTTCTCGTATTTTTCAAAAAAAATATGTTTTCAATTACATGATAAGACAAAGGAGAAAGAAAGATTTTTTTAAACACAATCATGACAGGAGTCTCCGTCGTTTTCTGAAATTCATTTAAAGAGAAATGACAGGTGTAAAATCTTATGATAGAGTATACTTATTAAAGAAAAAGCATGTTTAAAGATAGTAGGCTAACCGTTTCACAAGAATGTTCTTCGAGCTGTTAGTAAACGTTCTTAGGTTACTTTAGTGTGTATTCACACATGAATAAAATGTGATACTTGTTGCGTTTTTAAAATACCTTTTATACAATTTAGCATTGATTTCAATACCTACAACACAGTTTTCGGGATTATTCAAGAAGGAAGCGTAAAAGTTAATAGAAGGTCTTTTCAATCGTACTGAAAGTGTTGTATTTTATCATATCTGATGCATACCTGAGACTAGCGGTATGCGACATCGGGCAATTATACCGCATTCCTATGTCTTCATAGAATGAGCCTTCTCATAGTGGCAATCGGAACAAGAAATTATTATTTCTTAATATTTTATTCACATGGTTTGAATTCTTAATTATTTTATCGAAAACAAGATAGAGCTATAAATGGGACTAGTAGATCAGCGGCAGTTTTTAAAAAAAACTAATCATGATCATATATAAATAATCAATTCATGTCAAAAGTTGGTCTAGAAACACGATTATTCGCACATGTTTTCTGGGTTTTTTTTTCATCTAAGATAACATTGCTGCTGAATGAAATGTATAATATACAGATGATTGAACACTTTCGGATTGTGATAAGCTTTAAATGACTATTCGCGATCATCCAAAAGGTACAAATCCTCATAATCATTTGCTTTTGCTCTCAAGTTCGACATCAATCGTACTGTTTAGGATTTTCAAAAATTTGAATCTGCTTAAGAACATTTATTCGTTTCAAAACACTACTACATTTGTCAGTTATAATGACTGAGATTCATTTGATGGAAAAACTATCCTAATGTATCTTTATTTGAGATCTCATCACCTTCTCAAAAATTGTCAGATTTCTTAGTTCTCATTCTAAAGAAAAGAAAATACTCAGTAGTGCAATATATATATAAATCTGTTTAGTATTTTTACTACAATGATGAGGGTGGTTTTCGTGAAGTTGTGCAACGATGTATATCAATCGAATAACATCGTGTATTCTTCAAAGATCTTTTGAAACATGTGCTCATCAAATTCTGTTCATTTATTATCAATATTCTTTGAAAAAGAAATCAACAAAATATATAGATCAGAAAATGAATTAGAACATCTCCTGGAAAAACATTCAAAAATATGCTGGTGGTACGGTATGCTACTAATAAAAACAGTAGATAGAACGAGACAGTACCGAAATTTTGCAATATCATTCGCGGTCTCTAATGTATAATACTCCTTTCAGTATGAATAGCAAAAGATATTGTAAGCGATCTAATTTCCATAATCTTCTCTATTCATAGTTAAACTTCTTCAGTACCTTATGATTATTTACAATAGTCCAATATTATCCAATTTATCATTCAATGATTAAATCAGATCGTAGCTTACGTCGAATTTCGATATTTGCAGAACAAGTACGCGCACAAACATTCCTATAGATGTCGCGTTTCATACTCTAATAGAGGTACTCGTTTAGCAACATATTTTCATATACTAGCAAATGATGAATGAAACATGCAAACATCTAAGTCTAACTATTCGATAGTCAAATAGTTCCTATAATCAACAATGGCTACAATGGCAGCATCGAATACACGTGACGTAGGCCCAAAAGATTTAGGATTACGTAATAATTCTTCGACTAAAATTGATCTGGCGAATATTGCTGACGTTCCTTATTATGTTGAAAGTAATTTCGAATATCTGAGGTGTATCTTTTGTCAACAAAATCTTTGCTTGTAGAGCGATATGTTCGTGCTGTTGATGAAAACGGTGATGAATTTCAATATGAAGAAGTGCCTGTTGAAGAATTCTATGATGATGGTATTTATCTCAACACAAATCGATTATCTACATCCGAAAAATTCATTTCGTTTTAGACAAGGAAGAAACACTCGATGCATTGATTCGAAATGTCAAAGATCAACAACGCGAATCGCAAGTCATTCCAACTACAGTATGACAGTATTTCGAATATAAAATCGGTTAGTTTTGAAACATTCTTTTCTAGACTTCTGCATCGATTTCTCGAGGTTCATTGACAACTGAGCCTGAAGCTGTTGATGATTTTGTTCGTAATTTTCTCGTTCGTATGGGTATGAAAAAGACCATGCAGCAGTTTCAAGTCGAATGGCATAATCTGTCATCATCGGGACGAATCAAAACCAATGAAGCTGGTTATTTACCTGATGTTGTTAAACACAATGAAGAATTGAGCGAAAAAATGAGATTATTACAATCAGAAGTTGATCGTTATCGAAAATCAGCTGAGTAAGTTCATTGAAAGGATTCTAACGAATTATTCTTTCAATATTTCAGAAAAGCACGAGAAGAATTTATCAAAATGAAGAAAGAACGTGACTATCATCGACAACATCACAATCGCATTGCACAAGAAAAGAATAATCTTGTCACTTTTATTAAACGGTACCTACAGAAAACGTTTCTCATATAGATGCGCATATTTATTGTCTTTGCGTCTAGATTGAAATCCCATCTATCGACTTATGAACCACAATTAGATGAATTAAAAACAAAATACGATTCTGCTGTTCGAGAGAAAATGTTGTATAAATTGGAACGGGATAAAATGCAAAGTGAATTGAATGCTCTAAAATTATCTACATCAACATCATACCAAAGTAAGATATCGTAGAATATCAAAAAAATCGATTCGAGTATATCTGTTTAGATAATACAGAAGGAAGTTTAGGATCAACACAATCTAAACTTCGAGAACTACGATTGAAAGAAGAGAAGAAAAAGGTTATGATAACTGATGAACAAAGACGATTAACGGGCTCGATGGACGATACAAATCAATCGAATGCACAAGTTAGAACACACATTTCTTCGAGATTTTGTTTTGAAGCAAATAATTCTTCATAGGATTCGGAATTTCCAACGGATACAGGAAATAATCCGTATTTAAATCGATTTGCTGAAGATGCTTTCCATCGTTCGACATTAACATTAGCGAAGGAACTATTAGCACATGAAGGTCCGATCAGTTGGTAAGAAAATCGAAAGATTTGTATCAGACATTGACAATCATTTTTAAATTAGTGCTGCTATTCATCCACGTAAACATGTGGCTATAACTGTAAGTAAAACGAAAGTGTTCATCTCTTTTGAAAGACGCTTTGCTTTTCTTTAGGTTAGTGACGATCGATCATGGAAAATGTGGGCCATTCCCGAAGGTGATATGATTATGAAAGGTGAAGGACATGCCGATTGGGTGTAAGACGTTTCAAGATGAATAGTGATAAGTACAGAATTCCTTGATTTTCAATAGATCTGGTGTTGATTTTCATCCAAGTGGAAATAAGATGGCTACATGTTCGGGTGATACGACGGTTAAGCTATGGGATTTTTCGCAAAAGAAATGTGTTCATACGTTTACCAATCATCTTCTACCTGGTAAAAAGATACTATAAATGTTGGATTAGAGTCATTCATCTGTTTTATTTAGTCTGGTCTGTTAATTTTCATTCATGTGGAGATTTTATCACATCAGCCTCTCAAGACAAAACTGTTCGATTATGGGATTTGAATAGGTAGACATTTTTTCATGAGAGTGTATTTATATCTGTTTGTTGGTTTTAGTCTCCGTTGTCGAATGGTGATGCGTGGACATCAAGATTCAGTTCATTCGGCTGAATTTCTAATGTTTTCCAATATAATTGTATCCAGTTCCGTTGATAAAACTGTCATGTTATGGGATGCACGAACAGTAAATAATAAATTCCAAATGAACAACTCGATATTCACACTTGTTTTTTGATGATCGTTTAGGGTTTAGCTGAACATACTTATGCTGGTCACGCAAATGCTTGTAATCAAGCAACATTTAATTTACGAGTAAATAATCTTTTGTTGCGATGAAAAATTAAGAATAAACGATGAATTTTTGTTAGGGTGATGCAATTGCATCGTGTGATACGAAAGGAGTAGTGAAAATCTGGGATGTCAGAACAGTTAAAAGTATTGTTACGTTAGATTTTGGACCATATTCAGCGAATAGTGTTTCATTTCATCCAGCTGGTAAGTAAACATTCATTTGTCAGCTAAATCAATCGATTACTTTCCGTTCAAGGTCAATTATTAACCACAGCGTCTGGCGATCGAACAATTAAACTCTACAATATCGGTTCCGAAGAGGTGAGACCTGCTAGTTGCCATTTGTTTTTTTTTAATTTAAATTTCACTCGTTTCTTTTAGTTAATTCCATTAAGTAGTCATACTGATGAAGTTCAATATGTTAAATTTGATCTTAAAGGGCAGTATATGATTTCTACTGGTCGCGATCGAACCCTACGTATTTGGTCTTAAATTTGTAGAATTTTATTTTGTTTTTTTTCTTCTTTGATAAGAATATATACAAAAGCACATTTATTCGACTATAAACTTTTTCTTTTTCCGAAAATAAACATTTCAACTCTGAAAAAGTACAACACCGACTTCTCTGTACTCTCCAGTGCATATAGTAATGCATCGTATGTTGCCGATGGATAATCGAGAATGATCGATACAGAAAATTTCGAGAATCAAATGGATATATTTCGTATGCTTCGTCATTCCACATCATTCTCTATCGAGGGTTAACGAATATATGTAAATCGTATATCTCTCGTTCTATGTTTCTTCCTTTGTGTTCAACAAAGGGGAGAGTGATAACTATAGAACTATGTTGTTCGTTCATGAGGGCCTGGTCGACGATGGCGACATTATAAATAGTGTTGTTGTGCGTTAGTTTACTTTACAACTCCTTTTCTTCAACCATAAAGATGAATGTATGTATAGAAAGTCGATCGTGTAGTTTCTTAGACGAAGATTTCTTTCTGTGTTCTAGTGGTCTTTGATCATTCTCGGTTTGGTTGCGTTATCAAGCGTAGCCATTGCTGAAAAGTAATCCTTCACTTGCGAAGTTCAACATTCAATAAAATCTTCTGGTTTTTCTAGTTCGTATCTTATTATCGCACCTAAACTTCTCAAAGTTGGGTTCGACAATCAACTTTCCGTTTTTATTGCTGCGGCTTCACAACCAGTTGAAGTCAAGTATGAATTAATTATCGGACAACAACGCGTCAGCGGTTCAACCACAGTCAAAGCCGGTATGTTCATTTCGATTTCGAATTTCAGTTTTTCTCTCACGGTTCTCTTCTAGGTGAAACACGTAATGCCACCATTACCCTTCCAATGGAATTTCCAGTTGGTGCTGCTGAATTAATCTTCACAGCAACTGGCGGTATTCGTTTCGAAGATAAACGTGACGTTATTGTCTATGACAACCGTTATGTTCTTCTCGTTCAAACATCATCATCCAGCTATCGCCCAGGTGATGATATGGAAATGCGCCTCATTGCTACCAATGAAGAACTTCTTCCACTTGAAAACTCAGCTGCTGAAATTGAAATCTACGATGCTAACCTCAAACTTGTTGGTGAATTTCCAATTGTCCCAATTCGTTCTGGCATTTCAGACACAATTATCTTTCCAATTGGTGAACACTGCAATGTTGGTACATGGCTCGTTTCAGCTACTATTGGCAATACCACATCATCTGTTGAAGTAATGGTCACCCGTCCAATGACTCCATCATTTGATCTTAAAGGTATCTTCCAACGATTCTTTCTCCGTACAGACAAATTCCTTCGTGGTGTTATTGAAATCGACAACGACGAAAACGAACCAATCTTCGGTCGTGGTTTAATTGCCGTCGGTGCAATCACTGAAGAAGATGTTCAAAACATGATGAAAGAACAAGCTGAAAAAGCAGAAGAAGCTCGTCGCAATCCAACACAAAAACCTAAACCAGAACCAGTTGCTGAAGAATGGCGCAAATGGAAATCCCAAACCATGGACATTGCTGGCCGTATTGAAATCAACTACGATCTTATGACATTATTCAACGTTGATATCACAAAAGTCATTGCTGTTCAAGTTTACGTTCAAGTCACCGATCTTGAATCAGGCCAAGAACGTTTCATTCAACATGTCATTCCAGTGTTTTCACGTGATGTTGTTTATGACATTCGTCCACTTGAATTCGAAGCTGGATTCGAAAACGAATTCGAACTTGTTGCCAAACGCCCAGATGGTAAACCAGCCAAAATGGAAGATGTCATTGTCACACTCACAATGATGATTGGTAATGAACAAGGCAAAATCCAAGATCAAAAAATGGTCGAAATCAAAGATTTCTACACACGGTATGAATGAAGATTTCCTTCGTATCAGTTTATTTATATTGATTTCTTTTTCAGTGGTCGCAATGATATTGCTTTCTTCAATGTTGAAATCCCAGAAAACTGCATTGGTCTTCTCATGACAGTAAGTACTATCTACTTTCGTTTTTTTTTTTCATTTCTTATATTTACTCTCTTTCGCTTAGATTACACCATTGAGTGAAGATGGTAAAGTACGTGGCTATCGTACACATGCTATTCCACTTATGCCAAAACCACGACGTGGTGTTAGCGGTGGTAAATTGACAATTGAACTTTTACCAGCAATGACAGCTCCAGTTTCAACTGATGCTTCAGTTATCAGCTCGCAAATCTCAACTGTTGGTCGTACAACAAACTTCTACATTCAATTAGTTCCAGCTAAGACAATGAAGAAATTTGAACCATTACCAATGTCCTTCGTCATTTTAACCAATGGTCGTATCACACGCACTGGTCAATTTTGGATCAAGCCAACAAAAGAATGCGGATCAATGAAACGTGCTATCAAAACAGAAGAACCATCAGCTCCAATTTGTGTCTTCAACGGTACATTACCAGTCGAAGTTACACGTGATATGGTTCCATACTCAACTTTACTTGTCTATACCTTCCAACCAACATTCGGTTTCAATGTTGCTGAAACATACCGATTCTCAGTTGCCGGTCTCTTCCAAAGTACATTAACATTGAATGCTACAATTGTTCCATATTCATTCACAAACGCAATGGTCGGTAACAACAAAGATGAATCAGTCGAAGATTTCAGTTCATCAGAAGATGTTGATCTTACCTCGGTTCCACTCTCCAAACTTGCTCAAGACAAAAAACGTATCGAACTTTCATTCACCGGTACACCAGACTCAACTGTTGGCCTCAATGTTATGGAATACGATGCCGTTATTCAAGGTTTATCAACTCGAATGACCAAAGAACGTGTTCTCCAATATTTAACATCATACGAACAAGTACCTATTCTCGGTATGCCAGTCATGACACCAACAGGACAAAGCGGAATGAACAAACGTCAAGATGGTACACATGATGATGAGGATGAAGAAAACGATCAACATACACGAGCTGTCTTAAGCGAAGAAGGTGAAGAACGCAAGATGATTCAAGAACAAATGGTATGATTGAAGTCTTGCCTTGCTGACTATTATTATTATTATTCGAAATCATTTCTTTTTTAGGGATACAAAGTTCGTTATCCAGTCGAATGCATGATCTTCGGTGACTGCTCATCCCGTCAAACAAAGACAGTCGAAGGTGATGATGCTTACACAACATCAAACATGGGACAATTATATGGTGATGTTCAATCTCGAGGACCACAATCACACTATCGCCGCCGTGCTATGAAATCAAGCCAATTCGATGCTATTGTTGATGACAACGCCTACGTTGTTGCTACAAGCACTCCACTTGTCTTCAAACCAACTCCAGGCGCTACACCCATGCGACCAGAAGAAGAACGACAAGATAAAGACGATGTTGAACTCGAACAAGGACAATCACGTCAACACGGTACTCCATCATGGTACGAAAAAATGCACAGCAAATTGACACCAATCACACAAGAAGCATTCACCTTCATGCAATCAGGTTTAACAGTTGTTTCTGACTTCTCTGCATTAAACCTTCCAGCTGAAATGCGACGAACAAACTTAACCAAATTATTCTCACAAATGCGTCAACGATCATTTATTGATACTCAATCATTCAGCGTTCGCGATGAAGCTCGTCAATTACTTGAAGAATACCTCGCTGCATCTGACTTGACCATGATTCCACCACCAGCTATGCTCGAAGAACAATCCCGCACTGGTTATTACCGTTCAATCTTCTTCAACACAAGCCGTATTGAAGCTCAAGGTACAGGCAAAGTTGTTCTTCCACGAACCAAACCATATTCAACATGGATTGCTACTGGATTCGCTCTTAACGCTAAGAAAGGTTTAGCTGTTGCTCAACCAGTTCGTCTTCCAACCAACCAAGGTCTCTACATTCTCGGCAGCTTCCCAGATCAAGTTCAAATCGGTGAACGTGTTCTTTTGACATACGGTGTCAACAACTACCTCGGCAAAGATTTAACCAAAGTCGTCGTTCGTCTCCGTTCATCAAGTGACTTCGAAATCATCGAAATGAACCCATCTGAACGTAGTACATCAAGCAACAGCAAAGATTACACAATGACCATTCCAACACTCCCAGCCCTCGGATCACTCACACGTCATATCGTTCTTGTACCAAAACGCGCTGGCGTTGTCAAGATCGTCCTTGAAGTTGAATCAGAATTCGGTGGTGATTATGAAGTTTTAACAAGCTACGTACGTGAATCAGGTATTGAACGTCAAGAAATCATTGCTCGCGTTTTCGACTTAACCAATGGCAAGGAATCATCTGGTAAAATTGTTGAAAAAATGACCCCATCACCATTCCTTCGATCAATTCGATTCTCAGTCTCAGGTAAAATATCTCTTACCTTTTGACATATTCCAAAGATATTTATTCAATTTGATTTTTTGTTCAGGCACTGGTCTCGATCGTCTCGTTGAACGATACACATCTGAAACCAACTCATTGATGGGTATTGACATTGCTCTCATTCGTCTCTGGCGTTTAACTGGTCTTGCTCGTTACCTCAACGAAACAGCACAATTACAAACACCACTTGCCATGCAAGTCGCTGGAAATATCTCAGCCGCCTATCAAAAACTCCAACTCTACAACGCTTATGATGGTTCATTCTCGTTCATTTCTGACCAAGGTGAACAAATCTCATCACTCTACTTGTCAACATTCGCTTTCGGTGCTATCATGTCACCATTCATGACAGTCCGTGACAATGTTACACTCAACCGTACATTATCATACATCTTATCACGCCAACAACAAGATGGTTCATTCGATGATGAAGGTTCATGTTTACACTACCGATTCTGCTCAGGTGAATTCCGTCGTGAATCATTAACAGCTCTTGTTTTATATTCAATGACATACAACAACATCTCCGAATACGCACCTGAATTCATCCGCCGTCAATTGTACATGGGTGAACAAAGTCCAGTCGCACGTGCTCAACGTTACTTAGAATCACGTTTCGATGCCGTCAAATCATCAATGTTAACTACAACATTAATGCAATTGGCTCTTATTCAATGCTCAACCATGCCAGAAGACAAACGAATGAAAATCTTCGAAAATGTTCGTGTTCGTGCTTTGACAACTGTGCCTGGCGATGAATCACGATTCTTCAAATATACTGAAGAAAACATGTTACCAGAAGATGAAGTCTTAATCAACGCTATGATCCTCTCAATGTACAGTTCATTCGGTGACATCAAAACAACATCAGATATGGCTCGTTGGATTGTTGATCAAATCGACAAACACCCACAATACGACACAGTTTTAGATGCCGTCTTCCACACTGAAGCTTGGCTCCGAACTGACTGTCTCTTCCGTCGACGATTCTCACCAGAAAAATTCGCCATCACCGTCGATGTTTCAACTGACAAAGGACAAAAATATCAATTCAAGATTGACTCGAAGAACATGGACATCACACAAAAACTTCGTTTCACATTACCAGTCAGCGAAATCACCTACACAGTCAGTGGCTTCGGTGTTGCCGGTGTTCTCATTCGTCAAGTTTATGTTGAAAAACAACAACAACCAATGAACCCACCAGCTCCATTCCAACTCAAGAATGAATTTATGCCAATGCCATGGCTCAGTGAAATCACCACCCACACATGTTTCACCTATACACCATCAGTAAAAGACAAACAATTAGCCAAAGATACATTCAACCGCACAATCGTCGTTGAAGTTCAACTCCCAACAGGTAAATTTCGAAGACAAATTGATCTCTTATCTAATCGTGATATTCGTTTTTTTTCCTCATTAGGAACACGTGTCAACCTTCGTCAAATTGGATTCTTCTTAAGCCGAGTTCCAGAAATGATGTACTTCACATTTGATACACGCGTCAACAAATTCAACTTCTTCCTTACCGTTCCATCAACCATGTACGGTAAAGAAATCTGTTTTGACTGGTGTCTCGAACGTTTATCATTCATTGATCAATGGGCACCAATTCGCATCCGCGTCTACGATTATCTTCAACCTGAACAACAATTAATTCGTCTTATGCCCGTCGAATTTCAACCTAAACTCCTCGGATACTCATATGTTGAAGCTATTCACAAGGCTCGACCAACCCTCGAACAATTAGCTAAAATGCAACAATCGGCACATCCACCACCACCACCACGTCCATCACCACCCCGTGTTTAACTGAGCATGCCGAATGATTCGAATGACTCTATTTTTTTTTCATCTGGTATGGAGAAGGAGTTTTTTATATGCATTGTAACATCTTGTCCTTTTTTCCTCTTTTAATTATCTCCTCTCCAGCTTAAATCGATCGATTTTCTTTTTCTAGTTTTATATTTATACATTTTCATCCGTCCACACTCATTCNTTATCGAAATGAACCCATCTGAACGTAGTACATCAAGCAACAGCAAAGATTACACAATGACCATTCCAACACTCCCAGCCCTCGGATCACTCACACGTCATATCGTTCTTGTACCAAAACGCGCCGGCGTTGTCAAGATCGTCCTTGAAGTTGAATCGGAATTCGGTGGTGATTATGAAGTTTTAACAAGCTACGTACGTGAATCAGGTATTGAACGTCAAGAAATAGTTGCTCGCGTTTTCGACTTAACCAATGGCAAGGAATCATCTGGTAAAATTGTTGAAAAAATGACCCCATCACCATTCCTTCGATCAATTCGATTCTCAGTCTCAGGTAAAATATATCTTACCTTTCGTCATATTTCAACGATATCTATTTGATTTGATTTTTCGTTCAGGCACTGGTCTCGATCGTCTCGTTGAACGATACACATCTGAAACCAACTCATTAATGGGTATTGACCTTGCTCTCATTCGTCTCTGGCGTTTAACTGGTCTTGCTCGTTATCTCAACGAAACAGCACAATTACAAACACCACTTGCCATGCAAGTCGCTGGAAATATCTCAGCCGCCTACCAAAAACTCCAACTCTATAACGCTTATGACGGTTCATTCTCGTTCATTTCTGACCAAGGTGAACAAATCTCATCACTCTACTTATCAACATTCGCTTTCGGTGCTATCATGTCACCATTCATGACAGTCCGTGACAATGTTACACTCAACCGTACATTATCATACATCTTATCACGCCAACAACAAGATGGTTCATTCGATGATGAAGGTTCATGTTTACACTACCGATTCTGCTCAGGTGAATTCCGTCGCGAATCATTAACAGCTCTTGTTTTATATACAATGACATACAACAACATCTCCGAATACGCACCTGAATTCATCCACCGTCAATTGTACTTGGGTGAACAAAGTCCAGTCGCACGTGCTCAACGTTTCTTAGAATCACGTTTCGATGCCGTCAAATCATCAGTGTTAACTACAACATTAATGCAATTGGCTCTTATTCAATGCCCAGTCATGCCAGAAGACAAACGCATGAAAATCTTCGAAGATGTTCGTGCTCGTGCTTTGACAACTGTACCTGGCGATGAATCACGATTCTTCAAATATACTGAAGAAAACATGTTACCAGAAGATGAAGTCTTAGTCAACGCTATGATCCTCTCAATGTACAGTTCATTCGGTGACATCAAAACAACATCAGACATGGCTCGTTGGATTGTTGATCAAATGGACAAACACCCACAATACGACACAGTTTTAGATGCTGTCTTCCACACTGAAGCTTGGCTCCGAACTGACTGTCTCTTCCGTCGACGATTCTCACCAGAAAAATTCGCCATCACCGTCGATGTTTCAACTGACAAGGGACAAAAACATCAATTCAAGATTGACTCGAAGAACATGGACATCACACAAAAACTTCGTTTCACATTACCAGTCAATGAAATCACCTACACAGTCAGTGGCTTCGGTGTTGCCGGTGTTCTCATTCGTCAAGTTTATTTTGAAAAACAACAACAACCAATGAACCCACCAGCTCCATTCCAACTCAAGAACGAATTTATGCCAATGCCATGGCTCAGTGAAATTACCACCCATACATGTGTCACCTATACACCATCAGTAAAAGACAAACAATTAATCAAAGATACATTCAACCGCACAATCGTCGTTGAAGTTCAACTCCCAACAGGTAAATTTCAAAGACAAATTGATCTCTTATCTAATCGTGATATTCGTTTTTTTTTTCTTTCATTAGGAACACGTGTCAACCTTCGTCAAATTGGATTCTTCTTAAGCCGAGTTCCAGAAATGATGTACTTCACATTTGATACACGCCTCAACAAATTCAACTTCTTCCTTACCGTTCCATCAACCATGTACGGTAAAGAAATCTGTTTTGACTGGTGTCTCGAACGTTTATCATTCATTGACCAATGGGCACCAATTCGCATTCGCGTCTACGATTATCTTCAACCTGAACAACAATTAATTCGTCTTATGCCCGTCGAATTTCAACCAAAACTCCTCGGATACTCATACGTTGAAGCTATTCACAAGGCTCGACCAACCCTCGAACAATTAGCTAAAATGCAACAATCGGCACGTCCACCAACACCACCACGTCCATCACCACCCCGTGTTTAACTGAGCATGCCGAATGATTCGAATGACTCTATTTTTTTTTCATCTGGTATGGAGAAGGAGTTTTTTATATGCATTGTAACATCTTGTCCTTTTTTCCTCTTTTAATTATCTCCTCTCCAGCTTAAATCGATCGATTTTCTTTTTCTAGTTTTATATTTATACATTTTCATCCGTCCACACTCATTCATCTATGTTTTTCCCTCTTCTTGTGTCCACGTCTTTTGTCTTGTCTTTCATGTCATATGTTTTGTGTTTTCATTGTCCATCGTTCACTGTGTTCGTAGGAATGTGTTAAACTAAATGTCTTGTCCTCGTCCAACTCCTCACTCCGTCTCTGAATGGGTGCTGTTAAGATCGGACTAAAAAGGATGATTAAACTATTTCTCTCCTTCTCAAACACTGCATGTATATTCAAAAAATAAAAACGTAAAAAAAACTAACAAAAAAACATTTTTTGATTGTAAATTGCACTTGTGTCATCAGCGAATTGTTTAAAGATCAGATTTTGCCAATAGATTAACATCGTTCGTTTACCTGTTGATTCTACGGATTCAATTTCGCTTTCAACTGTTCATAAGTTTCGTGATATATATCAGGTTGACCATTAGATACAAATCGATCCACAAGACCAGTGATTTCTTCAAGTAAATATTTATTCTTTGTCGATTCTTCTGAAGTTAAATCACTCAACAAGAACTGCTGTTGCTTTGCACGTTGTTTAAATCTATTACTACAAAACACGATAGTTCAGTCAACATCAAGATATAAAGAATTCGTTTACTTGGTGGCAGCTACTCGAAGACGTTTGATGGTATAGAGAATAGTTTCAGTCGGATGCATGATTGTCAATAAAGATTTTAATGCACTGATTTCGTCGAACTCATGATGATCATAATCTTCAATATTGTTGGATATATCCGATTCAACAGAATCATTTTGTATATAAAAGCAATTGTTATTAACATTCTAATCGAGAAGAAATCAATGTTTATGTTCACTAAAAATATTTTTCTTACATATTGAACTTTGGGATCGAGAGCTTCCATTCGTTCTAATGAATATTCTTGCTCCATTTCTTCGCCGGCATGAGTTTTTATTTGTTCGTTTTGTGAGAATGTATTCCTATCGAAAATGCTATGTTGGTTGATTTGAAAACTTGTTTCATTGCAATCAATGGTAAATTTCTTCAATCTTTCATTTCCTTGATCTAGTTCACATTTTCGTTTCATATTATCTGAAACACAACATATGTCAATCGCATATTTCTAGAAGAAAATGTACTCAAATGATACTGCTTATACGGAAACGATTGCTAAGCGCTCTTTCTAGAAAGAAACAAGTCATATGAGTGTGAGATATTGAATCGTGTCTGTCTCTTTTCCCGTTTTGCGAAATTGGAGGATGTGTTATTGGGAATTCTCTCCTCCAATTAGTATAGGAAAGAAGGTGCTGTCATCTATTGATGAATTTTGTTCTCCTCGACGTAGATCGTACCGGTTACTAACGAAGTTTTTGCTAAGTTGTAATTATTGCGAAAATTTGCGTTATAAAATGAATGAATATTTGAATCAACAAAATCCGTTTCTTTTTTCACGAATTAAATATATTGCAACTAAATCATAGCAGAACCTATGATGCACGTTAATAACGGGTTTTCAACAAATGAAGTAGATCCAGCCGAACAAACGCACTACACACTATTTGTAAGTATGAAACTGATTGATTAAACATTTTCAAAAGAAGATGCCTTTCCAGGAATCTTTTATTTTCATTACAATTTCGCGATTACTGATAGATTAGACGAAATCTGACTTTATTCTGTACTTTCTTTTTTATTTAGAAAGCAGGAAAATTGTAACGATACTCCACGTTAATCCTGTGGATGACACAATCGATTTAGATACTATGGAGTACACCCAAAGATCCATTCAAGTTGATGGTTTACTTTGAGGTCGATGTAAGTCTCGAACAGAGAACCACCGAATATATCTGATCGATTTCTCTTCCTTTAGCGAAACGAATTCCAATCGCTTAGAGTATTCAAAAATTAGAAGTAACATGTGTCATCGAAGATGATAAGATCTTTCATTCCGATGTTGATCATTTAGGTTGATTTTGATTTCCTCGAACAAGCAATTTGCGAATTCGAAGTGTTCAACTCGTTATCATTCCTAAACTTTGACTAAAATTGACATTTTTTCATTTGAAATTTTCTTCAGAAATAAATCGAAAATATTGGATTAACCTCTCGAGTGTGAAGCCAAGTATGCTCCCTGCTGTTGTTTGTTTTATTGAGTCAGAGCATTGAGTTAAGTGTGAAACAACAAAAACAGCCGTGAGGTAGAGTTTGTTTTATTCGATAAGTCATTTTGTTCTATGCCGACAGTAGAAAGGAATGTGTCATTAGAGAAGAGGAAGACAACAACGATTTCACGCTATCTCTTTTCTTCTGTTTGAACGTCTTCTTCTTCCATTAATAGGCCTCGAACTAATTGTTTTTCAAGATTATCATGCTTATTATTTCTGCTCATGTTTTCTTGATGAGTATCAAACGTAAATGCATGTTTTCTTCTGCGATTTTATTTTTTATGAACAAAAATATACACACAATTCTACGAAATAAAACCATTCAAGAAAGTCTTTCATTCTGTTTCATAACTAACGGATTGATTTGGACTTGAATAAGACGAAGTCATCGAATGATACGCGGTTGGATAATAAGATGTTTGATATGGATCATACAGTGCATACGAATTCGGTGTTGAGGAACTCATTGAATGCGAATCTATGGACGTATTTGGTGTCGAATACATTGCATGATATGATGATGGTGGAGATGAAGAACACATGTAATATGGATGCGGAGGAGATTGATAGTAATTGGGAAGTGGTTGATGTGATGTGTAAGACGATTGGTGTACTGGTGGAGGTTGCATATGTAGTTGTCGTATTTGTTGACGATAACGACGTCGACGAAAACGGCCTTGTTCAAATTCGACTTCCGCTAACTCATGAATACGCCAAACTGAACAAAAATCTTTCTTTCATATCTGACAGATCGCTTTATGAAGTACTTACAATGACCTTTGCCATTATTTCCACGACCAGCTTTGACAAAACATTCGTTTAATGATAAGTTGTGTCGGACACTATTTCTCCAAGATTTATTCACATCTTCAGCGAAATATCGATATCTAAAATAAAATTTCCATGAATTTAGATATCTTCGTAAATAAATCTACATACTTTCGTTGAAAATAATCATAGATTTCATACAATTGCATCATTCGATTCGGTGACTTCAAGATCGCTTCAGCGATAATTTCCAAATACGATTGACTTGGTTTTTTTGGACCATCGTTTTCATCTTTAAATAGAATGTACAATCCAGAATCTCATTTCTTTCGATTGATCCTTACTTGACTGATTATTCAAATCTTCTCCGATCGAACCCGTTTCATCCGAAAGACCTTCATCGACGATACCCGAATCATGAAGTTGATATTTATTACTCATAATTAAATCATATTCACCGTGTGTTCGATAATAAACTAAAAGGAATCAAATCAAACTGTGAATATTACATAACATTGTCCAATGCTAGTCGTTTACCATTGTTAGGAGTCGATTGCATTGTGTAAAAAGAAGATATTTCGCGTTCGATCGGTTAGACAACAAACTAGGTAAGATCAGAATGAGTAATGTGAATGTTTTCCTTGTTGAATATTTCAATATAAACAAAACAATTAAAGAGAGAAAGAGAGAGAAGTGACGAAAATGAGCATTCGTCGTTTAAGATAAAACAGTCAACGATCGGAACCAATGAAATTCGAAGAAACATTTTCTACTTAATTCGTTCAATTACAATCAATAGCCAATTAATCGTCAACTAATGAAACGAGCTTGTTCAATATCTGAGCTCCATTGCAAATCGAACGAAAGAATGGAAATTATTTTAAACCAATATTAATTTTAGTTTTCTCAATGTTCGAAATTTGTAAACCAGGGAAAACTTATCAAGAAATGTCGTAGACAATTGTTATACAGCTTATGACACCTTTTTCGTATCACTTGAAAACATAGTCACTGACATTTGTTAATTGTATTGACAAATGAAGGTTTTCCCGTAATGTGTTTAGAAGATTAATCTTCAATTTAGTGATCTGGATCGTGAAGGAAAAGTGACAAGGTGAAGCTCACTACAAACGATCAAAAGAACGATCGTATCATTTTATCGTGGGTGATAAATTCTAAAGATAGAGTTTTTTTTGTGCACAAAACACCCGTGTTTACGAAAATGAGTCATCTTTGATTCGTTTGTATATTGTAAAGTGTAATTTATTCTATTAAACAGTCTACCCAGTTCGTCGTCGACTGCAGTTGTCGTCGCCTTTTTTTTCTTACATTGTATAATACGCGGACAGTAAATGAATTGTAAGAACCGAAAAAGTACATAGGTTACATGAATCACTATATATTTATATCACTGCCATTAGAATTGTAACATAACTTGACGGTGATTTTGTAGTGCAAATGACGTGGGCGTGTATTTTTGTATGTCTTGTCTTGTGTACGAATGGTGTTTCAGCGAAGTTATTCAGGAAAGTTCATGGTTTGGAAACGGAATTGAATCGATTGAAATGTGATATGCACGATTTGCTTGTAAGGGATGAAATATAATAAAGATATTATGAAAAACTTTTATGTCTTTTTAGAATACTTATAAAAATGAAATGGGAAAATCACCTTTTCAAAATCGAAGTGTCGATGCGATCACCGCTGCGTGGCAAAGTACATTTCCAGATGGAAATTATCGAACGAATACAAAAAATTCCATTCCATTTCGACAAATGAATCTCCGAGGTAAATCGCCACAACAAATTCAAGCAAAACGATTCGTCTATTATCTCATATCTAGATCCCGACACAATTCTTCGAATGGCTGAATATCAAGCAATGGTGTATTGCAAATCAAGTATACTTAATTCACCTTCGGACATTTCATCGATAGTAAAAATGTCGGGAAAAAACCTTCGTGTTGGGAACTTTACAATTGCAGCGACTGGTTTCGATAAATACAATGTGTTATATTGGTACATCGCTGTAAATATTCCTCAACAATCGATTATTCTTGTTCATCGAGGAACACGATCATCGAATCGAGTATGTTTCATATGAAATATTCCTTTGAAAACTTATTTATTTATGATTGTAGAACGATGTTTACGACGATCTTAATCGAGGTAGAATACATAATTCACACGGACAGCTCACTGGTGATTTTCCTTATCTACTTCAATCGAAAGATGTTTATCTTGATAGTGGTTTTTATACAAGATTTCGACATGAAAAGATACCAATTGTAACTGCTCTTCGTAAAATTCTGCAACAACATTCGTCTCCATCATTTTCTTTCGTTGTCGTCGGTCATTCATTGGGCGCATCATGGGCGTTTCTCAATGCGGCATATTTCATAGGTCTTAATGATATCAATTCACGTTTATCAGCGATTTATACCTTTGGTCAACCTTTACTCGGTTCAGCAAGCTTTGTCAATCAGGTCACAACAAAATTCGATACACCAAGTCAACGTTACGTCCGTACTGTGAATGGAAACGATCTTGTTCCCCACATTGGCTGTAAAGAGTGTGTACAACCGCAATACTCCAATGAAAAATGGGTGATGAATACCACTCAAGTCATATGGAAAGATTGTAACGGTGGTGCAGATCCTCAATGTAGTTCTGGCGTTCCGTGTAACCAACTTTCATGGGCAAATCACAGTGCAGTTGGCCGTTTCTCAATGCGTAGTGAATTTTGTCGAGTTGCAAGTAATCTATGAAATACTGTCATTGCATCATCCATGCGTCAATGTTTTTTTCCTCGTTCTTCTCATGAGTAGTATATAAGTCACCATACGACAAACAAAGGTCGATTTTTGTAATTTTTTTCTTGTGCGTGCGTGTTGAAATAAACAAATTTACCAATGTTATCAATAACAGACACGATTGAGAGACACCATGAACATAAAGATAATATGCAGTTAGTGAAACAATATGAACGACGACAATTGAAGCTAGGGAAACGATTAGCTTATGTACTTCGATATGGAGCAGAAAAAGAAGGTTTACAAGTAGATGAAGGTATGTTAGAGTTTTTGCGAGAAATTTCATTTCGATTGTGTTGGGCTTTTTATAAGGTTGGATTTTCTTATCTGCACTTGCGAAAATTCCGCTATTGAGTGAATATACAGAAAATGAATTACTTGGTGAGATTCAAACATCGTATTCATACAGAAAAACACCGAGATATCAATGGGAGACACGACCGAATGGAATTTATGTTCGAGCGGCTTATGGACGAAAATTTGAACGAGTAAAGTTTCTCGAAATTGTTTGTTGGAGAAAATTGATTTTGATTTTTTAGAACCCTTTTCATGGACAAACACAAATTCGTCGTTTATTAGACTTGGCGTTAGAATACGTTTGTCAGAATATTGATAAATATGACTTTGAAGGATTTCCAGATGAATTTCTTATTAAGTAATTAGTCTATCTTGTCGAATAGAGGAAATACATTTGTCTTATATATTCACAGTGAAGTTATTCATCGAATTAAACGAAATGGAAAATTAACAAGCAGAACTTTACAAGGAATATTATCAGGAACAATGGAGCATTTAGATCTCGATGGAATTTATCTTACTGGTTCGTATCTCTTCGTTAACACTGCGAAAAATATACACTTAGATCATTTTTAGAATCAGGAATCCGAGCTGTATATACCAAATGTCCAAATTTAAGGGTTCTTTCATTGAAAGGTTGTGGTTATATTCTCAATGACCATTATTGTGAACAACTAATTCGAGTAAATCGCTCATCTGGATTTTAAGCGAAAAGAACTTTTCTCATTTAGAAATGTCCATTGATTGAATCTCTTGATTTGTCATATTGTCGGCATTTAACTGACCGTACATTGGATAATTTAACGAAATATTATTCCGAGAATCTTCTTCATCTGATCCTTTCGGGCAATCAGAATTACACCGGTGACGCCATCGTACGTCTCGTCTCTGGATGTCAACATCTCAGACAATTAGATATTTGGGACAATCCCAACTGTACAAACGATGTTCTAAACATTTTGATCGCATTAGGAAAATCGCGTAGCGAAGATCGTGCAATCACTATTGTCCATAAGCATCTTCAACATCCAGCTGTTGCTCCAACGAATCCTTGGGCTGTAATCAGTGCCAAGACAGTGTAAATCAAGTGTGCCTAGATTTTGTTTATTTCAATTTGTTTTTAAACAACGACATACATTTATATGAATACTGGCAAGAAGAAGATTGACGTTAAAATAAGCACCTGTCGTTCGTGATCGACGCGTCTAAGCAGAAAAAACTCAGAGTTCGTTAGTTTTCTTTTGTTCCTATCAAAAAGAGTCGTTTTTTTTTTTATCATGAACTGTTCGATAAGATAACCGTTGAAACTACTAATCATGTTGATGGAAAGAAAGAGAAAGAAGAAAAACGTTATTTGATTTTGTTATGCTTGTTGTTATGAAAGTGCGAATATTGCGTTAAAGACGACATAAACAAAAAATAACAGGAATAACAGCAACTACTGCAGCTAAGAAAGGAATTAGGTAACTAGATTGATCTTCGGCATAGGGATCGACCACTTTTGGTCCACTGGTTTTCAAATTTCGTTGAACTTTCGTTGCTTTCGCTGGTGGTTCATCATATTCTTCACGTACAGGCTCTTCAACTTGTTCCGGTTCGGGTATAGCAGATAACTTCGGTATTTCTTAAATAAAAGACACAATCCAATGAGAAGACTATCTCAACAAGAAATGTTCTATACGTACGATCGACCGATCCTTTCCAAATGATCAGTGCATTGACTTTGGGATTATCTCTATGATCAAGTTTTTGAAAAGTAACTTTCAAAGTTCCTGAGTACGAAGAACTACGAGATTTAACAACTAGACGACCGTTCTTTATTTGAAATGGAATATATTCGTCATGTGCAGTTGCTCGACCAGCTTTGGAAAATATATCAAATTCCTCAAGAATAACATGTTCGTCGTTTAAGACAATTTGAAAAACCTAAATTATCCAGATGAAAAGATTGTTTTCGTGTTGATGAGAAACAAACTTTCATATTCGCTCCATTGAACCAAACTTCAGCGAATTTCATCCAAAGAACATAGTCACCATCATCAGCAAGTTCAATTTCATACGAAAACTTCTGTAAATCATATCGTTCAGTTTGATAGATGATCATATCTTCAACTGGAACACGACTAATACTTAAACTTCGTCCATAATCCGACGCAATTCCACTTTTGAGAAAATCTTTTCGATATCTTATGCCTATTCAAATGAAAAAACATATTAATCAACACTTTTCATCCTGTATAATTGTACCGTTCGCATCTATGTGTGAATCACCACCACAGTTCACCGCAAATATCACATTATCCATAATTCCTGCGGAATAACATTGATGAATGATGAAGAATAACACATAAAGATATCGCATTTTTGTCTTGATTGAAAGAATATGAATGATTTGAAAAAGAAAAAGTAAACAATCCATATCAATGTTGCATGATATCAATGGTTTAAGAAATAAACCAATAAAATCTAACCTGAGGTCGCTCTCGAGTCAAAACTTGTCAATAGTGACACAGAATAAGAAGAACGGAAGAAGAAAAGAAGGATGGCAGGCTGAAATTCTTGTAAGGAAGTAGATGAATTCTATTTCCTAGGTGTACTTGGAAGAAACAAAAGAATTACGAGAATCAAATTCAGTTGAGTAAAGTGTGTAGTTTCTGTTAGATGGCTAGTTCTTACACAGTTGCAAGTTCATCAAATGGATTCAAATTGAATTCGATGAATTTACGTGATGCAGATTCAGGAAAATTGCTTTGGCAATCTGACGATGATCTGTAAGTGTAAAATGATCTGTCTAGTGTTTTTATTGAGCATCTGGTATCGATTTAGATCGAAACCGGGCACTGAACATGAAGCACGAGTACCTAAATCAATACTTCGATGTCGCGCGGTGTCACGAGAAATCAATTTTTCATCCAAAAATGCAATGAAAGATTTCCGTTTAGAACAACGTGTCTATTTCAAACATGTTATTATCGAAGGTAAGATTATCATTCTTTTCTCTAATAAATCCTGATTACGAAATTAGAATGGGCATTTTCCTTCGGATTTGTCATACCTGAATCGACAAACACTTGGCAATCGTTAATTGAAGGAGCAGAGAATAATATGATACCAGCTAATCTACTCAAGTAAAATACGAATGTTTGGGTTTTTGTATTGAATTTTGTTTTCTAGTGGAAATGTGGTGATCGAAACAAAATTCTACGATGGAGATGCGGAAATACAATCATCACGTGTTCGTCTATTATACGTTTAAGATTTTTTTTCAACATGTCGAATAAAATACCTGTCCATTGATGTTTCTCAACACGTAATAAACGAGATTTTCGCTATCCGAATCATGGAATTCATGGAAATTAAGGAGCATTGAGTAGAGAGAGAGAGTTTTATATTTAAAAGTGGTTATGATATAACTAAGATAAGAAAAATATATGAAAAGAATGTCATTTTACCTGACGGATATCACTAATACATATTTATGAAATCTTTCTTACCTATGACCTTTCTCGGCGATGCCAAGTCCTAATTTTTCCAATGAACTTCTCTTTGATCAATAGGTCAAATGTTTTCTCGACCAGTCATGGTAATATTCTATTTAAAAAGCTCAAAGATATGTGGATCAAACGATATAGTCTTATCATTTATATCAGAATGTCCATGTCATCTACAGATAAACAGATAGTGGAATAAGAAAAGAAAAAGAAAACAGATTTGATAATAAAACAAGTGAGCAGTCGACAAATAATATCGACATTTCGTTCTATATAAGAAAATAATTATGAAGGATTTTGCAGCAGGACTATTCGCTGGTAAGATTATTTTGTTAGCTGATCAAAAAAGAAATTCTCAGTTGTTTTCAGGTGTAATTAGTACATTAGTTTCACATCCAATCGATACACTTAAAGTGACTATGCAATATCATTCAACGCATAGTATTCCTGGAGCTGTGAAATCAATTATTCAATTGAATTCTGTATGAGAAAGTATACACTTAGAAGAATATGATTTTGTTTTGTAAATTCAATGTAGATTCAAGGCTTTTATCGTGGTGTCGCACCACATTTATTAACACAATGTGCATCTCAAACGGCATTTTATGGTTCTTATGCAAGCTGTCTTCGTATGTTGGGTTGTAATCGAGATAATCGTGCGTCAATAACATTATTTGACAATTTCGTTGCTGGTTGCTTCGGTGGACTCGTTCAATCATTTCCTTCAAGTGTTTTAGAGTTACTCAAGATTCGTCTTCAGACAACAAGTAAGATTTATTTCGAGAAAAAATTCATTTTTTACTCTTCATTTCGTTCAGCTCACCAACAGGAAGCAAATTTTTATCAAGTACTTCGACATGTGCTTCAAACTGAAGGTATTCGAGGTCTTTCTCGTGGTTTACATGCAACTATTTGGCGAGATACACCTACATACGGTAAGAATTCAAAATGACTTTCTTATCAAAGAGAAGAAGACTGTTTAAGACTAAAAAAACTTTTTTTTCTTCAACAAATCTGACAAACTAATCGAGCTTAGTTGAGTTTATCACAATTGACACCCTCCAAAGCAATCATCATATCTTTTCCAGGCATTTACATGATGATTTACGATCCACTACGAGACTATTTACACGAACTACTCAGTAGTGAATTTCTCGGTGGATTCATCTCAGGTGGTACCGTTGGAGTGATCAGTTGGACATTGGCCTGTCCGGTTGATATATGTAAAAGTAAACAACAAGCTGGCTATACAAATAAGAACTTAGGACAATGTCTCGTGGAAATCTATCGAATAGAAAATGGTATACACGCGTTTTATTGCGGCTGGACAGCAATAGCTACACGTGCATTTCTTTTAAACGCTGTTTCACTTTTTGTTTGGGATCATAGTCGGCGTTGGTTTGGTTAGAAAACGCAGCGAATATTCGTTAGAATTTTTACCATTTTTTGTCTCTTTGATTCATATAAATATTGAATATCAGGTTCAATTTGAACAATTATATTTGACTCGAGATCACTATTGGCGACGAAATCAATGTACTAATTACAGACGCTTTCGTTCTTCGTCTGTTTCTATGGTGATAGTGGTGATGATGAGCTTTTGGATTTGCCCAAATATTCGGAAATGCGTATATACTTAAGAACGATGAGAAACAACAAGGAACATATGTAAATGCATCGGAAATTTGGATACACCATGGCGAGTTCATCAATGGTCAAAAATTTTATAAAAGTTCAAATTTGTGAGAACATATGGCACAAGACCGACGAGATAAATCGAGGAAAACAGTAAAATTTGCCGTGTTAAACGTTTACATCGACACCAACGTTTTGGGTGTAAACGAAGAACTGTTAAGCGTAAACGAATGAAATACAATTTTACAATTTTCAAAGGACGATCGACATTCAAATGTTTGTGAGAACGTTCGTTCGTATATACATGTGGACACAAGTATTGAATATCATACAATTGGCAAACTTATCGTCAGAAAATACGGAATCAGTTTAAATCTCAATGTTGATTGCCATTCTTCAAATGCATCTGTCCGAAGATGAGTATATGGGGTTGAATTGATGTCCAACAAACGAGTAAACCAAGAGAAACAATCGATGAATAATCAAATATTAACCAGATTTTACATACGAGCGACGAAAAGGGAAATTATTGGTTAAAATACAGTTCGAACAGAAATAGCGGTACACATGTGCAATTTGTGAATAAACAAACATAAAGAATGAGACGAAATGTTAAAACACTTGATTTCTTGTTGTAATTCAATCGATATAAAGCAAAAAGATTAATAAATACGCTTGGAATAGTTATGCAAATGAGCAGAATAAAAAGAATTCGATTGATAGAAAAACTTGACACTGAAGATGGTTCATTCAGCGAAACATTCATTATCGGTATTGATTCAACTAAATAGATCTTTTCCTGATTTGAATTATCCTTTATATTCTCATAGATTTTTTTCTCCTCGTTCAGTCATAAAGATTTCTCTATAGAACATTTGAGTATTTAGACAGTAATATAAGCAAATATTTTTATTTTCGTGCTCAATGTCATCACACTCCTTTATTGACAAGAATAAACTGCATTTACATGTTCATTTATTTGTACACAAGTCTTCACACAAACAATCGATGTATTACATTCGAAGTAAGAGAATCTTTCTCAAGAACAATAAACAAATAGAATTCATCTATCAGTAACAGTCTTATTTCAAAATATAGAATTCAAGATCATGTACGTGTGTACTATCTACTCAGTTCGCAGTGTGATGATTGTTCACGTCACTGTTATGCATGCGTGATTAAAAGGATGTTTGTTCTTACTGCTTTTCAGTACTTCATTGAAATCTACGTGATATGTAACAAGACTTTCATAGATCTTGTTCGTCAGATGGACGAACGTGCTAAAATTTATGTAATTAGACAGTACTTCTTAACTGAATTCATTGAGAAGTAATCAGACACGGTTTACTCTTTTACTCATGTCTCTAGTGGGTCTGACCATTGTGTGACTATTTGAAAATGTTGATCAATTGATGACATTGATCAATGTGTGTGTGTGTGTGTAAATGTTTGCGATTTAATCTGTATCGATTCAATGAAGGAGGATGATTGAACAAATTTGTTTTGATGATTCTCGTTCACAAAGCAACAATTGATAAAATCAAACGCGTTACTTGAGAATGAACGTTCATTATAGGTCGAGAGTTAATCCCATGAAAAATATGTCAAAAAGTGTTGACGCAAGTGGGTTATCTTTGATTAACAAAGTACCATAAACGTTCGATATGTTCTAATTAATTCGTAAAAAACACTTTCATTATCGTATTATTTTCTAATCCGATTACGGAAAACAAATTACAGATCACCTAAGCAAACTTTTGGGTAGTTGCGAATTTCACTACGACTTCTAAATAACTATTCAATAAGCAAGAAAAATTTGTTGACATTACACGGCATAAAATTGCTTTTTTTCATTTTGATATTTAATGTATGTGAGTTCAATGTGAAAATGTCCATTAACCTTGTCGTTTTGCTCTACGTCTGTTCTAAACGATTGGTACATAGACATGTATATCTACGAGAGATACGATCGTTGATGACACTGATTCTCACTTACGGTGATCGATGACAAGCGAGATTTTTTTCTCTTTCAACGATTTTTCTTTTCGAAATGAGTGTGACCAAGCGTGACCAAGTTGGATTGATGAGAATTGATTGGCTAGACACCTCGAGAAGAAATTCTCGTCGTTTGTCTTGATCTGTTTTGGTTTATGTTTTGTAATGAAAATTTTTAATTGTTGCATTTATTTGAAAACTTGATTCATATAACAATCGATTAGATCGAGAAGAGTAACAAGTCAGTCAGTGATGGCGTCACGTTTTCTTGATTTAGAACGGAAAACTTTAATTGTCCAATTTGTCTCTGTTGAACCATTGAAATTTCATTCAACAGCCGATGGCACTGATCTTGTTCAAGACATTCTTCGATCGCAACTATCGCGATCGGACGAAGACATCTTCGGTCAAGACGGCGCTTTGTCCATTGATGAACAAGGAGAATTTCTCACATTCGAACCGCACGATCCAAAAAACCGAACATTACATTTACCAGTTGAACATTTAGCGTATTGTGGTGCATTGAGACGGATGTTATACGATAAATCTGATCAACGCAATCCTGATCAAATTCAACGACGAGAGTTTGAAAATGTCGATTTAGCTAATCGATTTGCACAATATATCACAGGTCCGCCGATATTTGTCGCTGTTTTCCATGGATTTGATAATTCACTATGTTACACATTTCTCACGCAAAGTTCCGATGATGCTTGTCTCTTAGTAATGAAATTGATGCGTGCTTTTAAATTACACGAACAACAACTGGAACAGCAAGGACAAGTCAATCAAGGTTCTCCTTCATTTCCTTTACTTCACGGTAGTGGTAGGTCGTCATCGTCGATTGACATTCAACGAAACAGCCCTTTAGTTCAACCAACACAACCATTACCAACTTCACAAACAAATTCATACATTCAAGATCCAGGACATGACGAACTAGTTCAACGACTGTTAGCAAATCCGAATTTACAACTTATCAGTCCACCATTACAATTTGGTTCTCTGCGACTTAATGATATATCAATGAATACATCAATGGTAAGTTCTGCTAGATAAAATTTTGTCCTCTAAACGTGCTTAAGTGTTGACAAACTCTTTCTATTTCTTCATTTACTATTTAGAATCAACGCTCATCTCCTATTACAGTTAATAAAAGTGCCAGTTATCATAATGATATTCCATTGGCGGATCGGTCTTCACCACAGTTTATGCGCCCGCCTTCTCCACCTATTTTTGGACTCTCCGGAACAAATAGTGCTCATGACTTATCAATGAGTGGAAATAATCCACAAGTAATTTATAAGCCCAATAATCAAGAAGTTGTTTATAAACAAAATATCATGGTGCGCTGGTTGCAACCTCCAACTCCACCGCCTCCGGCACCAATTATTATTCGAGGTAAATTTACCGTCTATCCGCTTTTGTTTTCTATTTTAAATCTCTGAATTTCCATCGATAGAAATTCAAGCACCAGTTGAACCTGATCCTCCTATCGTCTGTCGACAACTACCTCGGTGTCCACCGACACCACCTCCCATCATCGTTCGGTAATGACAAAAATTTCTTATAGCAATTTCATTCGACATTATAACTTTCTTTTGTAGAGAAAAACCACCGCCATGTCCACCCTGTGGCCAACCATTAATTATAGAAAAACGCATTCCATCCGTCACACTTCCTCGACAAGGTAACTTTTTCCCTTTGAAATGAATTCCCTCTAGAATAGAAATCTTCTTATAGTCATTGTTGAACGCTATCCTGCGCCACCTGCAAGACCCCCTACTATAATATATGAAAAATATCTTCCATCTGCTCCACCGGGACCACGTCAAGTCATCGTCAGACGTGAGATATGTCAACCTGGCGCATATCCAGTCATTCGACAACAAGTTCCAGGACGTCATCTTGTTCGAGAAATCGTTCGACAAATTCCTCAACCAGCACCCATTGCTCAGCCAGCGTTAGTCTGTGTTCCACAACAACAGCAGCAAATTATCAACCAGCCGCAAGCTATGCAACAATTAGTGCCGGTTTTCGCAACGCGACAAGTAAGTTTCGCCGTTCGATGAGTAGAGACAGTTCATTTAATTATGTCAAACTAAATTATGTCTTGATTGTGTTTCATATCCGTTAACGTCATTCGATACTTTTTAGCATGTCGTTCAGCCAAAAGGTGTTCGTGTTATTCGACAAGTTATTGGCCCAGCACAAGGTTCAATCCAACAGCCTCAGCAAGTCTTCTCTCCCAATGGTCCAACTCTGATCCAAGCAGTGCCGAACGGCTTAATCCAATAATTTGTTCATTACTAATTGGATCGTTTGCTTTTATTATAGAAATTAGATATGCTGGGTTTTGTTCCTAAATATATGTTGATACGCGAGATCGTTTCTTCTCTTCTTGGTTTTCTATCATTCTGGCAAAGCAATATAGATAATCCCTTGATGACCCTTCAAAAGATTTCTTTCATCAAAAATAGATTTCAAAATGCGCAGTTGCCTAGATTTATATAACACCATCGGCAAGAGAAACAACATAAAAGAGAAAAATAAGCCTAAGAAAGTTTTTATTTTTTTTGAAAAAAGAAATGTAAGACAGCTATGCAGAAAAAATGAGAGAATACAAAGAGAAATTATCTATTTTTCTCATTAATTTGATAGCACGGCAGGTCATTGCATGAAGTCTTTGATGATGTTCTTTGGAAAATCTGTAAGTAGTCATCTATTAAAATACACCACGAACTTCTTAGTTCTGCGTGACATTGACATAGATTTCCTTTTGAATATCTTCGAGTGAACTACTAGATTTAGTTATGGAGGAAAAAGACTCGATCCCCCCTTTCTCTATCGTTTGTTGACAGTGACAGGCCATTCCACTTCTTATCGAATGTGAAGTACCTCAAACGGAAACAGAATTGATGGAACTAAATAGAAGAAAACGAAATAATTTCTACGCAAAAAAACAACCGTAAAAGTTTCTTAATGATTGTTATTGTTTTTTTGTTTTCACATTCTATGAATAAACAAGAGAACATATCATTTGAACAATCTTGTCCTTTACTTAAATAATTGATAAATTAAAATGATAAAAATTAATCAATGCTCCACTTCACACGAGAAGCCAACCTATCCTTTGTACTGAAAAGAACCTTCTCCTTCATTGAGTCATGCTTCTCATTGACCTATGTTAATGTTCTCAATGACAAAAAGATTAGTTTCGTCACATGTAGTGTGAAATGCAATACTAAGTGTGAGGAAATTATCTATCCTTTTGAATTAATCAATGGAAAGTTCTGATGTATTTTTCGCTGGATAATATACTATCGGAACCAAGTCTCCAATGTGTTCAAGTAGAAAGATGTCGTGAGGAAAAGAAGAAAAAAAAAGTAAATATATGATTACATAAATTAGCGTTCATTTTTATTCATGCATCCCGTTTGCATTCTGTCGTTCTTTTTTCAGGAATTAATATCTCAACTAGTTGTGATTTTTCTCTAGAAACCCTTGTATTTTTCTATTCACAACTCATGATTGACACTTGACTAGAGACGCATTCTCACTCGTGCAGTTTTGCTTCATGTTGAAGACAGATTTCGCCTTATCAGCGTGAAGTTTTCATAACAGAAAAAAACATCGTCAATTCCTTCTCCCTTCGTATCGATGAATCGTTAATCTCATGCATCAGCTTCTTCAAATCTCTTTCCTCGTCAGTTTCACCAGTACATACCGAGTAATTCGAGGGAAATCAGTAGATAAGCACACTAATGACTGACAATAATAATCAGAATTATCTTGCCGTTTCTCCTTTTCTCATCATGTTTTAAGTGCAGATTTATTAATGGTGAAGCAAATGGAAAACATTAGATGTGTCTGACACACAATGTTGTTTAAACAAAAATTACTCGAGCACGAACATCAAATGACTTAAGTGTACTTTTTTTTTATTAATATTTTTTTTAATTATCTTCGATTTGTTTTTTCATCGAAAACATTTTATTAACCTTTTTTTTTCAGATATAATTAAAAAAGAAATCTCTTTAATCATTTTCTTCATAAAGCAAAAAAACTATTGCATCAAAGACAAGTCCTATGTCGCCAATTATCAATCCAACACATTCAGCTATCTTATTCACACAGTGTGAATTCGTTCAATCATATTTGCCTAATCGATCACTTTCACCATCTGTTCAATTGGATATTTTGGAATTGTTAGGTAAACACAATTTAACATTTCACAAAACAAAGACAACGGAAGAATGTGTCGCTCAACTCGAATATCTTTTTAATCATACAAATACAACGAACAATTCTTATAAGAAATCCTCTTTAACATTTGGAATCGATGAACATTCACGTTCATTGTTACTCTTCGTTTATCTAATCGCATTTGTTTCTTTTATCTCGATTATTGGAAATCTATGTTTAGCAAAAGTTTTGTATACAAAACGTCTTCGTCTATCACAAACCGATCGGATTGTTCTATGCTTAGCGATAAGTATGCGAAGGATTTAAGATTTTCCGGATTTCATTTCCACTGATTGATTTTGCTTGTTTTAGGTGAACTTTGTCTTGTTTCAGTAGATTCACCAACTGAAATCTATCGATTTTTATCATATTCATTTTCGATCACATGGTTGTGTCACTTTCATACATTTTTCGAATCATTCTTTTCATCATGCATCATCTTCTATCATCTACTGGGTACGTGACATGTTCTTGTCTTTTCCAATCAACGTTTTAGTTCCCCTGAGGTGTCTAAGTTTTCATCTGATACAAATGAGTGGCATCAGTCATTAAGAATAAGCAAAGTTCATGACTATTTTCATCTGAACGAGAGCGTAACTTCAAGAAACTATCGAATTGCATATGTTTGATTCCATTACGAGATTATTGTTTCCATATGCGGTGGATATCTGTTTAATTAGAAAAGTGAAAGCCAATTTCAACGTATTTCCTGTGCTTTGTTTCTACGCATAAGTGAGCGAGTCAGTATATGTCTATTTGGAGACGGAAATTTGACTTGCGAACATGT
Organism: Adineta ricciae; assembly: GCA_905250025.1. Taxonomy (NCBI): domain Eukaryota; kingdom Metazoa; phylum Rotifera; class Eurotatoria; order Adinetida; family Adinetidae; genus Adineta; species Adineta ricciae. The sequence goes on from CAJNOJ010000091.1 coordinate 131,349, forward strand.
CGAATGCGAGAAGGAGCCTTCGATGCTTTAATTAAGTGCCTGAAGAGAAAAGGGAATTGAATACGAAGGTGTAAAGTCATGATCTACAGTCGATTGTGATATAGGTGGAAAAAGATGCTAGAGATAATTAGTTATACGATGAGTTACAAGAGAGTATATGTAGGTGTGTCTTGGAGTAGATACATTTATTTTCGACATATGTCAATGATCTTATCATTGAACACCCGTGAGATGTTTATTATAGACCTAGAAGAAAAACTTAATAGATTATTCAGTGATCCAAATGAAATTACTTGACGAACGACCTTCGTTCTTTTTTTTTTATTTATTCGGCTGAGTGACGCATATGTGAAATGACGTTTTATAATATATTGAGAGCTGAGATTATCAGGTGTTACATGTTCGCAACTATTGTTGATAATTATGTAGAAGTGTTTCTAGTCTTTTGCATAAAAAGCTTTTCAGATATACGAACAAGGTAAACTCAAATGAGTTTTTCTGAATTGACGATGTAAAACGCTTTCTTTAAGCCTACTATGAGTGACGTGCTCTTTCTATTACAGCGCATTCTTAGTTCTTAAACTCGAGCCTTTCGAGTAAAATCTAATTACGATATTCATTCTATTCAAGTAAAAGAATATCGTCACAAGTCAGTTTTCATACTATTACTACACACGATGTTATCTACTACGAAAAGACTTCACATGTTTTGACACGTGACATGAATATTTTCCACATTTTCTTAGTGCAGTGAATCAGTATCTTCTAATCATGTTTTATTCAGCGAAGATGTTATCATTGAATATAAATTTTGTTAAACTAACTGAAACAAAAAAACAAACAAAAATAAACAGAGATGTTGCATTTCCCTCGAAAAGGAAATGCAATAACTCATGCATCACCTTCGACATATGTTTTCAAGTATTCCTTTGACATATTAGAGCAAATTCATGATTTGAATGAATTATTAAATAGCTATATTCTGTATGTCATCATTTGTGCGACATTTATAACGAAAATTGTACTTCAATTGGAGTTTAGTGTGGATGTTTATCGATTAGGTTCTTCGTTTCTTTCTACCAATCGCTCGATGAAAATAGATACGATCGTTTCAAATTCATTTAAGTAGTAGTAAAGAGATATTTTTACCGTAAATTGATTCTCCATTGTATATTTATTTGAGCATTACATATGCATCTTTTACAAAGAAATGCGATATTTTAAAACGACGAATATTATTAAGAGCGAATACTAAGTAATCTAAATATAACCAGACATACTTAGACGACTTGTCTGTATTGATATATTCAACAGAAATTTTCAATGGACTTCTCACGCATGATTATTTCAAAATATCGGATCTTTCTCTAATTCAACACGTTCAATTAAGCACGTAAATCTTGTCTCGGCGTCATATATCTGAGTTCTGATGTTCAGAACATCTGATCTATTCAACTTATTATGGAAATGAAGGACAGAAGTTAGAATTTTCTACTGATTTGAATGTTGGAGACATATGATTAAGGTGGAAGAAATATAAAATATCTCACAAACGGCTATGTGACTTTATTGTAATTCACAGTAGATTATAGAAAGTTGCGCTGAATAAGTGGTTACACGTAAAGGTACCTAAAAGTAGACTGTTATATAAAAAAAGGCACGAAATCATTTAAATATGAAATTATTATGAAATTTCTGCAAAGATGCATTTCCTTTCGCTTTCTCTTTCATTAATAAAAATATTTCGGAAAATAATAGATATTTTATAAACAATCATTGATTAATTGATAAAGTTGCTAAATAGAGGAAATATTCGACCTCGTGAAGAAAACCAGTTCATATCAAAGTTGTTTTTACCTCAAATTCAAATGAACTAAAATTCATATGACATATTCAGGAGTAACTTAACGAAGCACGTGCTTAATTTTGTTCATCAGGATCTATATTTAAATCCGTTTTTAAAATTTAACTGTCAAAGACAAAGATACTGACAAGAAAATGTTGAACACAATCATTGTTCTTGACTTGCAAATGTTTTTTTAAACTTCTGAGTGAATAACAACTGTAATGACTTTATTCCACTTGATATTTAGGAGCATTTGACCGTTTCGTTTACATCCATGCTCATACATCTGGTTCAATATCAACATGGTCAACATGGTGTCGACGCATATCAACCAAAACAGGTTCCAGCATACTTCTACTGTTACCTATGATCTTTAGTCTACCAATCGCAATCTGTAATTTACTTCATGCTCATGTCATTCACACGAGATTGCACGTGAAAAATTGCGTTGTTCAATATACTCATCAGATTTTAATCAGCATTTTATTAATATTTTACATTCTCCCATTGTTACTCGCATTTTTTCTACACGCCAGACTCATCTATTTTATCCGATCAAAACATATTCAACACTATTTATCAACTAAATCGCATCATTTACAGTCGATGAATCGAAATAATCCAAATGATTCTCAATATGGTAGTCAGAAAAGATCGCGACCACACAATTCAACCCGTAATAACACCAATGCACAACTATTACCACCGAGAAAATCGATGAAAAAAGCGGTTATGTTCAATACAGACACTGTGGGGAATACAGCTGGTACTTATATGACGACAACCACAGCCGGTCAACCAATGGGGCCAAATCATTCATCAAATTCTTCAACCACCAGTCGATCATCAAACGAAACTACTTACACATCGATGACATCTCCAATCATTCTCTATAAAATCAATTTACAAGCAAATGCGAATGCACGACGAACTGTTTTATTGCTGATTCTTCTACTCTCATTTTACGTTCTCTGTTGGGCGCCGTATAACATTTTTGCATGGCATCATATTTACAAAACAGCCGGAAATTCGAATGAAACTGAACCATTTCTACATCGATCATTAGCAATCGATTTCAACGTAACAGATCTATCAATGATGGAAAGTACGCGTAGCTCCTTACAACGATTCATATATATTCATCATTCATTATATCTTTTGTCAATGATGTCGATGTGTTTCAGTTTCATCTTCTACTTTTCTTTGAATAAGCAAGCCCGGCACGAATTTTCCTATTTCATCGATTGTCTTTGTCCGCGATGCACCCGAAGGCTTTCCGATGAACAAAAGAGGCAAAAAACACAAATACTCGGTGAAAATATCCGACGTTTGCATTACGATGTTCGGTATCAGCATTATTTTGCACAAAATAACCCGAATTTATTTGTACAACCAAATGGTAATCAACGTGTGAAAACAATGAGATTCAATACACATCCAGTAATCATTCCGCCCGCATCCACACTGTTGGATCGAAATAAAGCGACAATGCGTTCGAATTCACTTAATCCCAGACGTAAAAATGCGACACCACAGCGAGCGTCACATCCTTACGGACATTGTGTTGAACGTCGTTCATGAAACTATGTTTGTTGTTAATTTATTATTGTTTTGTTTTTGGTAGAAAAAGACAAGAAAATGTGAGAAAAGTCAAATTTGAATTGTTAGGATTTATAGTTTGTGATCTGCTACGAATATTAATACCAATCTGGATGAATAAAAAAGTATTCTGGATAGACTTTTTTCGTGTAGTTGAAAAACGATGAACGATTATTTTCGGGACGTACAGTTGGTTCCATATCTTCTCGAGGATTAATAACACGCCATGTTTGAGATAGATAACGGCGATTAAGTTTATTATTTTCGTCATTTTCAGTCGTCTGTTCTTTCTGTTCGGTTTCTGCCGGTTTGTCTAGTGATGTAACGGATCGTCGAGTATATTTTTCGATTTTTCGATTCGGCTTCGCTCCATTCACGTCCGGTAACGTACCATTGATAGACAACGTCGATGTCTGAATACCTTTCTCTTGTACTGAAGTTGCCGGGCGGAAACTAGAAGGCAGAAAACTACTTTATCAAACTTCTAGTTCACAAGGCCCTTGTTATGATTTTGAAAGCATCCTGAATCATCGATCACTTCAGTCTGAGTCAATAATGCAAAGATATATATGTATATATATTTTTCTATTTATTGATCGGATCGTATGTGTTGACGACGCGTATTTTCAATGGTTTCAAATGAATTATTCGACGCGAAAAAAAAACTTTGTATACGATTATAATTACCTTTCTAGTGATTCGAGAATTTCACCGAGATCACGCTTTGATGCTCGACTTTCTCGTCCGTGATTGCTTTTTGATCGTCGCTGAGCAGATTGATTAGGCGATTGAGCAACCGTAGTGGATAAACGACTGGATAATCGAGTCGCGGGCGATTTCTGACGACGTTCAACTGCTGTTCGTTCTTCTTTTTTCATACATTTATCGTCACCATCATAAAGTGTATTAAGAAAACTAAACACTGCTCGGCGATCTAAGATACAAAAAACAGATTCTTTAACAATTTCGATTCGTATTGATCTACCATCGAAGGAATGATTAGTAAACCATGATTCGACGGATTGTTTTGGCCAGAGTTTTTGTTTCAATTCATATTTATGACGATTCGATCTAATCGGCGAGATATTCTGCGATGCATACGGTACAACACCCGGTTTGTGTATCGATAATGGTCGATTCTGACATATATCCAATTGACTACGAGACTAAAGAAATAAAAGAATGAAGAAGTTTTCTTTCATAACCTACCTTCTCATTTGTAAATCTCAACTGACTTATAATGGTATCGACTTACTCGATTCATATTTTGAAAAGTTGCGATAATGATGTTAGTTGAAGACAACTAATAATAACAACAAAACAAGAGAATGAAGTCGTGTTACTTCTTACACTTTGATCGGTTTTGATGTCTTGAAATGAGAAGAAAAATAGGCAACAATTCTCTGTCAACAAGATCAAACAGAGAGAGAGAGAGAGAGAGAACGAGTCAAGACAAATTTCTTACACCGGATGTATACATGTGTATCTTAGCGACTTGATTTCATTTATTTTCTAGTTTAAAAGGAAACTATTAAACGAGAAAACAATTTCCAATCTGTCAAATCAAATTTTCATAGATATTTATCGTTGCCGATGTAATTGATAAAAGTTATTTTTCTCGTGCTCATTCAGCACAATTCTTGAGACACATCGATTGATCAATATGTAGAAGATTCTTTTATTCGAAAAGTAATAGTCAGGCAAAAGAAAATAGTTAAGCAAGAAAAGAAAATGTTCTTGGTTCATCATATATTCCAAGTTTAAACATCTTTCAATTCAGCTGGCAGTTCATTTTTCGGATGTTTACTTTCAAAATGTTGTTTGTAGGTCTTTGGATCACCCATTTGAGTCTACGAAAGATGATCCGATAAAAAAATTGAAAAGAAAAACTTTCTTTGACTTACTTTGCAAACCGGACATTGATAAGTTAAGCCAGCAGCTAAATAAGAAAATGAGAATGGCGTTTATCTAAAGGCAGTTTTTCTTACCGGCAGTGCCTTTTTGTGATGTTGGTTTGTTGCCAGCGCCATTTTTTTCATTACGTTGTCGTGCTAATTCTTTTTGGTGTCCTCGAGCCATTTGATTTTGTAAGTTTTGAAGAGAAAATGTGTTTTATCTAAAACAACAACATCTATTTTATTATGAAATATACAATGCAAAGAAAAAGAAATGAAAATGTTTATCATTGACGAACGTGAACATGAATTATTGGTCTAATAATTCGTATTCCCCCATGATGATATGTTCGTCGACGAAAAGTAGGTCGCGAGTGTCGATCAAGACCCAAATTTGCTCGTCGATGATGCTCGCGAGTCGTCGGATTTGACAAGAGTGTATTTACATATTCATAAACAGTTTCATTATTAACAATTGATCTGATCAATGGGCGACCAAGGGATGACATGGTCGAACCGAGAAAATTGCGAAATATTCGCCATCTCGATGTTGATGCTTGAGTTTCATTTCGATTTAGCAATGTGTTGGTTACAGTGCAAATACCGTTAAAAATAAGACGCAACATAGCATACGCAGACTGAAATTACAAAATGATTCACGGAAAGATTAGAGCATGACTTTACTTTGAAAGTTCGACTTCTGATCGTCGATAGTGACTCGCATGAAGTGAAGTAAATAAATATTTATTTCTTATTCGACTATACTATACTAAATAATCGGCAGAGGGCGGCACATTCTAATGTGCTTAGATCGATCATGTGAATACATGTGACGTCAAAAGATATATATCTTTATTATCAATAGAAAAATCAATGTAAAACGAAATCACTGCAAAAGTTTTTGTAACCAATGAACTCGAATCGAAGGTAAAGATGCAAATATCACCGGACCTTCACGTGAAAATGTTTTGTAATTGACCAGTTCATCATGTAATATCTAAAACAAAAAACGTGAACTAATGCGGAACATTTCATTTTGTATTGAAATAACCTTGTTATTTGTTGAAATCGATTGAATAGTTTTCATGATTGTTCGTTGCAAATTGAATTGTTCCGTTCGTGTTTGATCAAACAGAAATCCATTCAAATGATGCACTGCGATCATATATAAAAATAGTTGAATCGACTTTTGAATCGTTCCATTCAATAACACTTGAGCATAATAACGAAGAATTTCTAAGTCATTCTCATACGGAACAAAGAAATGTTCTAATGGAAATAAAATCTGAAATCATCACAGTGATCATTAGTCAAACATAAAGACAAACAATATTACTTGATCAGGTTTGAGACGAAGGTATCTTAACACTGTCGAATGTTCAATCCAAACTTGTTTTCGTAGTTGATTATCATAGATTTGTTGTAAAGGAATGAGAAGATAGTTAGAATAGAGAATATCACCGAAAGAACATGCTTCGTATTGATCGACAAGTGTACGATAACTAAGTAAAACGATTTTCGTTTCGAAAACATGGAAAAAATCACTTACAAGTCGAAGAATGTCATTAAAGATTGAATGTTACTTTTGGTTTCGAGTTTTTGTAACAAATTTTGTTCGTTGAAACAATTGAGAAATGCTACTAAGTAATCAGCGATGTTTTTCTCGAGAAAAATCTCCGAACCAAGTAGATAGATTCCTGCAATCATCGAGAATCGTGTTGTTTTACTCAAAGTTTTGTATAAAATTAACGAATGTTTCATTTCTAAGATATAAACAAAACGTAACGAATTCAAAATCAATTCCAATCGTTGATTCTCATCGGCAATTGTGAGAACATTTGTATAAAGCGATGAAAGTAAACCATACGGCCATGTTATGTCCAGTAACGTATGAGAATAATGAATGTTTAGTTTTAATAGATCATCTGATTGAAATAGGTTTCCGAAATGAATATCACAGATATTTAGATCAACTGACGAACGATTTATGTGAAGAATGTTTTTGTAATAAGTGTACAAAGATGGAAGATGTTCAATAGCACGTTCGTAGAGTAGCGTGCGTTGAGATGAAGAGACGATTATTGATTGATTCGAAGCTAAATGAAGAGATTCATTTGTAATTAATGATAAATCAGCCAATTCAATTTCATTGGATCTAAAAGAAAAGAATGAAATTGTTTTTGTTGACGTAAATCTCGACAATGCGATGATTACAATTACCTTTTCCAGTAGGATAGATCGAAGAAGATCAATTTGAACGTTTCCTGAGCAAGAAAATGATAACCTTTCAAAAGAGATGGTAGTAATGCAAGTAAGATTTCGTAGTAAATCGATGGTAGATCTTGATCTGATTTCTGAACAAAAAACAATGAAGAATTTGTTTTCTCAATTGAGTAAAACAATGAATTTACCTCTTGATAAAGAATTTGAACGAATTGAAATAGAAAACCATGCTCGAATTGTTCAAACCAGGGAACTTTCCGTATCGAATTCGATGTTAATTTATTCAACATTTTCTTAACATAAACAACGATTTCACTGTTCTTTGTTAACATTAGTTCAGTGATAAATTTCTTCGAGTTCGGTAGAGATTTATCGATTTGATAGATAATATTGGTCAAGCGTAAAAGAGCATTAAGGAAACCGAATGATGAAATATTCGTTTGAGTCAATGTTGGAAGATTTCGAGTTGAATTTGTCGGAAGTGTTGCCGTGCTGAGAAGTAAATTATACAAACATTTTATTTTTCTCAAATGAAAGAATATTTACTTTAGTTTGACAGTTTCAATGAGTTTTTTCATGGATGTCGATCGTAAAAGTGGTTCAAGAAATTGAACGCGAATTTGATGCACTTTCAATGGAAGATCTAACAAATTGATTGTCTAAAATAAGCTGATAGAGCTAAAATTCTTATCCGTTGCACAAACCAGTAATTGTTGACCGATGAGAAATGATGCTAAACACGATAAACCAACTGTTTGAAGTGCATCAAGATCAATCTAAACGGAACCGAATGAGATTTTCAAGAATCAAACCTTCGTTCTATTAGAAAAAAGACCTCTTCGTCAGTTTCGATTAGAGTTTGTTTTTCAACTGTTAGAATAATATCGAAGAGGCCATCGATGTGTGACCAATTGATCGCATTGGATTCTTCTTCCGATGAATTTCTATTGGAAATTTCACGTCTACAATTCATAGTTTTAGTTCAGTATTTCACTTACCGATGTTTCATGATAAATTTTGTAATATGGATGATCAGTGCATCAAACAAGGCGATCAATTGAACTAATAATTGACTGATCATCATATTCGGCATTTGTTGAATACATGTTCGACAGAATGGAAGAATAACTGTAGGAATTAATGAACTATTCAAAGAAATGAATTTCATAGATTTCATAACAAATCGATATTGTAAATACCCGAATTCATCGGCCATATGACCTTGTAGAATGAATATCCGCCAAAGTGAAAAGAGTTCCGCAAGTGCTTGATTATCTTCAGAAGATAACGAACGGCTACAACATGATTCCTATGAACTTGTGTCAAATGTCGTTTATGGTCACTTACTTCATTGCAGCAACTAAATGATTTCCTAAACGTTTATGTAGTTCGTAACGATGGATCAGATTGTAAGTAAGAGTGCTTCCATGATTCGCTAGTACTCGACAGAACTTCAATGCTTCCGGTAACAAATGTCCATATACATGACCTTCATCTAAATGAACAATAGATCAAATGAGATACGAATTGAAATTTACCATTTGGTATTGCGAATTCCGGAATGAATTCTTGAACGATGAAATCCATTAATTGCTTTTCTTCGAAAATCTATTTAAAACAATATCAATGAAATGTTCTATTGATCAAACGACTCTCACTTGATTAGCACAAGTCATGGAATGTCTGGCCATGCGGATGAGAATATGAAAGATATTCCTCACTGTGATTGTGCTGGTCAATGCTGGTAACAATTTCATTCCATTCAATAAATAAACCGACCGTTTCAATACATTCATTCGGAATAAACATTTGACTAGATCTTGTTCTAAGATTTCCACGTCGGTTAAATCTGATTCGGACTTTTTTTCACCTAGTTCAATTTCCGCTGGCGTCAGACTGGGCTCGTAATATCCACATGGCCAATGGGTTGTTCGGGAAAGGATTTCCTGAGAACGTGATAAAACTTTTTCTCCAAAAAAACTCTTTTTTTTTCTCTTCAATTTCATACTTCATCTTTTCGTGGTGCGATTAAGTTTGCTAAGCATTCAACTGCAACCATATAGATCGCTTCAATCTGCTCATCCATGGCCCAGCGTATAAGAAAAACAATGCCCGCTTCGAGTAATTTCTGTATTAATGGTAATTGAAGGTCAAGATCGTAGACACCGGTATGCGCCTTAACGAAAATCAATCGAATTGAATGAAATTGAAAAAGAAACTCACTTGACGGATGATATTCGCCAATGTTTGAAGTGCAATAACACGTTGTTGCAGAACAGCTGAACGAGAAAGGTGAAATAATTCTTCTAATGTATACCCTGCTGCTTCTGGTTCTTCTCCATGATGGTGAAGAGCAGCTGTCACTGAAATATCAGCAGTACGTGACATCAAATTGCCTTTGAAATCAAACCGAGCTGGCACTCCATCTGGATTCTAAATGAAAGGTTTTGTTCAGCAACTGAGACAACTCGATATCTTACAGATTCATCTGGCGCTCGTTGAGCTGATGGCGTTGGTAAATCTTTCATCCATTCTAATTTTTCATACTCAACTTTGTCCATATGAAGCCAACACGAATCAGTTTCGATTGGTATTGTTGTCGATTTTTGATTCTCAATATCCATTGGTTGTGCAGTGGATGCTGAGGGTCGATAGATAAGTCCTTCATCCTCTTGTTTGGTTCGTTTTCGAATGAATGCAATTAGTTTCGGATCTAGAAGACAATTGCATTAATAATATTCTTCTTCTTTGAAATATTCTCGATTTTACCTAATGATTTCAATAGTTTTTCTCTTTCTTCGAGAATTTCGTTTTCATTCATTGAATTTAATCGTTCGACATTTTCATTATGAATACGTTGAAGTTCTCGTTCACCAGTCACTTCTCCAAGTCCACAACCAGTTAAAAGTTTCGAGTGCGACATTTTCTCATTTTGTATCGATGACTTCTTTTCTTCTAATTCTTGACAAACTTTCAATTTTCCGTCACGATACATTTGTTTGGCAAACATCGACGCTTTCTTTACATTTGGTACTGTGATTTTCTAACAGACAAAAAAACTTCTTTGTCATGTTTGGAAATGAAAACAAGCGGTTACTTCTAAATCGTCTTCATTTCCACGATATTTCGCTTGTGGAAATGAATCATTGATGGGTTTCGGTAATTGAATCGGTGTTGAACTAACATCTCGTTCCTAAAAATTTCACTGGTGGAATAGAAATGTTCTGCTTTCATATGGAATTTTTCTTACGACAATTATCGGTCTCATAACTGTGGTTTCAGTAAGATCAATGTTGGATGTCTTGCGTTTTCTATCCTCATTTTCAGTCGACTGCTGGCGTTTGATTTTCGGTTCTCGAATAACTTGAGCGGATGGTTGAAGATTCGAACGTTGAAAGAGTTCTTGATAATTCAACATTTCATCTTCATCATCGTCACTAACACCGAATTTCGGTTTCGGACGAACTTGTAAATCGTTATTCATTTTGTTTCAAATGAAAAAAAACCTAAAGAAGAATATTGCATATATAGATTGACATCCGACAGGGAAAAAGATCAACCAATCAAAATTAAGATAGTATTCACATTGACTGTTCTGCACCGAAATACCAGCACATGAATACGACAAAATTGAGATAATATGCTTCTTAATTGGAGAATAAATATTGATTGCAAAATAATGCATAGATATACACTTATGAACGTACTGAGATATCTACAGATAAATGAATTTCATAAAGAGAAATGAATAGGTTATCAGTACTCGTAAGGTGAGCGTTTTAGATGGAATCATCTTATAAATATTTCCAAGTGAATAGCTACGATGAATTGAAAAACCTTGTGAAAACGATCGAGAAAGATAAACGCATCTTTGTATTGTTCTACGGTGCTAAAGACAATCAAGGACACAGTTGGTATATACAAACTCAACATGTTTTGATTGAAATCGATTCCCATTTTGATTTGTATTTCAGGTGTTCAGATTGTAATTTCGTAGAGAAACCAGTAGCAGAAATGATTCCATTGTTATTGCCATCAAATGGAATTTTCATTGAATGTTCCGTCGGTGATCGAGCAAGGTAAAAATATATGATTGATGAAAGCATACAAATGAAATTTTGAATCTCTAGTTGGAAAGATTCGAATAGTTCGTTTCGGAAAGATTCACAACTTCGCTTAACAACTATTCCAACATTAGTCGAATGGGGAACAGTATGAAATGATTTTCGCGATGAAAAAAAGACATTTGTCTTTTTCGCACATGTATTTAGAGTAAACGTCTCTCAGAAAATCAACTACTCGATTCGGATATGATTCAAATTCTTTTTGAAGAAGATTAAAACAGAATAAATACTCTCATTAAATCTCGCAAGCAAACGTCTGCAGCTCGACACAAATCTCTGACATATTGATTGAATTATTCTCTGTTACAATTCAACAATAAATCATTGGGAATAGGAATTATCTCTGTTGATCTTATCTATTCAAGATTGATGACTTGATTTTTCTCTTTTCTTGATCAAGAAAGATCTCGTATTTCGAAACATACAATTCCATGTACGATATTCAAACAGAAAACATATGCAGCTAAAGACATCCGGTAGAATCGATAATCGTTCTGAAGAAATCAACACAAAGATTCATTGCTAATTGAATTAAACAAAAAAAAAGATTTACACTTCGATCATTTATCATTATTATCACAGATGACAAAATTTCAACTGTATTTCCAATCCGAAATCGATCATTTCTACATCTGTCGAATACTTCTTTGTGGTTTTTCACTTCATATGTATAGAAAAAAAAGAATAACAACACATGTGCACCGAACAAACAAAGTATACTTCTTGTATTAGTTTGTTGATTGACAAGTTTTTCTCTACTATATTAACTTACACGTCATGAATACAACCTGACAGTTTCCTTCTTTTTCTTATCACGGGTGTCAATTTTAGACATTGTACATCATTAACATTGACGATAGGGATGAAATGGTATACTGTAGAAAGCTGAAAACGAAGGGCAAACTAAAATACCATTACTAATTTTGACTTCTCTGTCTCTCTATGTTGTCAGTCAGTTAAGCTGAGACAGGTCTTATATATTTCCAGTTTTTTTTGCACCAGACATGTCTATTTAAGTCTGAGAAGAGTATTCGCTATATTAGTATGGATATCATAGAAGTCGAGATGATTCTTTTATTTTTATTGCAAAGATTTGAGCAGATGTAAAAGAAATTCATTTATTTAGAATGCCGATCGGAAACCAAGAAATTAATCGTTGTCCTCGATGTAACCAAGCTGTTTTCCATGCTGAAGCAATTCCAGCCGCTGGAAAACAATGGCATAAGACTTGTTACAGATGCGGTAAGTCGAATCAATGTTTTACTTCTTTGATCGTTACTCATCGTCCTCTTCGATGAACAGGTCTCTGTAAAAAAATGCTCGAAGTTACGATAATGGCCGAACATGAAGGAAATGTCTATTGCAAGCAATGTTATTCGCGCAAATTCGGTATTCGAGGTGTTGGTTTCGGTGTCGGAGCTGGTGCTCTTGGTATGGATACTGGTGATCGTTTTGGTAACACGGAATCTCTACCGTAAGTGTCGCTTTTCATTTTATTTCGACTAATGAACGCGATATTTGTTTAGAAACAAACCAAATTATCCTGTACCACCTGGCGCTGCAGCTGCTGGAAATACTAGAGGTGCTTCGCGTGCTGAAGCGGAACCAGAAGCTGAAGAATAAGTTCTTTGATGTTCACTTACATCAAACCTCCATCAATATTCAAATATGATTTTAAATTCAGCGTTCTAGATGTTTAGTTTTCTTTTTCTCCTACATAACCTAAATAGCTGTAGAACTTTTCTCACCATTTTAATAAAGATTGCAAACGTTGGCTTAACTAACAATGTTCATTCGTTTTTCAAGAATCTAATCAGCTGTTGTTGATTGATCATCAGCATCTTGATTTAGAAATGAAAAAAATCATATGTTCATGTTTCCATTCCATTTCGATGCATTTGGCTATGTTTAACTCACTTTGATCACGCTTTCGGACGCTTCGTCTATCCATTAATCAATGTTGAACGACTATATCTTTGTTAATTGACATAGAACCATACGTAATTAAAGTAGAGTAGAGTATTTCATTGTCAGTGTGCTTGCGTAAAGTAACAAATGAAGTTTAGTGTTGTGTCAAATATAAGAGAAAATCAGCAAATTGACAAATAATCGGGAACTGAGTGAAAACGAGATAAAAGAATCGTTGCAAAACGGATTTATTGAAAAATTTCACAAAAAACTTTTCGACATTCTGTTATAACACGAGACAATTGTTTTCTTATGTTCAAAGTTGAAAGTATTTGCTTGTGTCTAGTTAGGATTATAAACAAGTCCGATAGGTTACTTTGTTACTTTAGGCTTTGTTGGGTGAAGATATAAAGTTCTTTTTCCAATTTTCACCTTCATAAATATCTGAGTCGAGTCCGAGAATATATCTGATTGAGACAACTATTTCCGAGTTGTTACAACAGTATTATTCCTTCTTCTTCTTTAGGTGATTTCTTCATGCACTTTTTGGTAGCACACATAACTGTTGGACAATATCAGAATTTTTCATTTCCATAATCAATATCTCATTGTAAAAATGTTTTGCTTGAATAGGTTCATTTATCCTCTCTTTGTTTTCCTAAATAATCTTTTTCTCTCTCATAATAATTGATTGTTGCTGATTGACTCCTCTATGAACTACTGGATTTACCTGATGAAATATTATTAACTATCATGAAGAAAAGTGGTCCTCAAGTGTTATTACTTTGTGCTATGTTTGATATTAATAATCGTCGTTTGGAATAACTTGCATTTGATAAATGCTATTCGATTGATTTACGTTTTGATTATACAGGAGCATCACATACATCACTTATGGAACGATTCTATATTGAAAACATGCCTCGTGCTATCGATAATATTAAACCATTAACATTCACGTGTAATTATGTTTATTCTATTAAACGTTCCCTTGAATATAATACTATTGAAGTTCTTCCAAACATAACGCATTTGAAAATTACGATTGGTATTCGACATTCTATAACAAGAACACCTTTTATAATAGGTAAGATATAATTCACCAAGTCTTTTTCAAAGCTCAGTTTATCTCTCTATGGCAATTGATTTTCTCGTCAGAAATTGCAGGACGCTAGCTTGTCGAAACCTCTTGTCAGTGATTTTTGTAGAAAAATACGATTCATTACTTTTTTAAAAAGCAATACTGGAGAATAATGAGTAGATAGATTTTAAATCGTTTTTTTTAAACCATTAATGTGTTATCTTAGTTAACACAACTGAAAATAAAACCGAAAATGTGATGAAGTTAATTTATTCAATGATGAATATCTAAAATACCTATGTTAATTAGTCTCATACTATTAGCATGCTATCCGATAAGGGAGTTGGGAAGTTCAGTTTCCCTCCCAAATTTGAAAATGGCAGCAAGTTTCTGCGAAATTTTTTATAAACCCGCTATTGAAGTTTGCTAGAAACAGAAGATCTTTGGGGACCAGTCAGAAATCTTTGGAGAAGTTAAGAGTTTTTTGTCTTTGTTTTTGGTTTTATCTGAAAATTTCATGTAACGGAAGCTCCTATTTTTATGTATGATTCTTCAACCTGGTTCTGCGAAGTTTTAGCCTTGCACAAGCAAAAACCATGACGATTAGCGAGTTCCTGTACAAATTACACGGTCATTTTTATCTGAAATCGTTACTTATCTTTTAATCTACACCTGAAAAACAGGCAGTCAGGGATTCACTATGTACGTGAATGTCAATTCGAGATGTAACACACGAACACATGAAGCATTATACATAGACGTTACTCTTACTGGAAAAGAATGAGTGATGGAACAGGTTATAAATGTATTTCTTTTCGTTTCGATTGGTCATCTTCGTATTGCGTCGTAAATATATCAAATACATATCAAAGATCAGGTGTCGAGGTTACTGAATGGATGGTTTTTAATCTGTATATTATAAAGTAATGTCGATCAGTAATTACGGTGAAATGATTTAACGTTTAGTAGCAAATGGTCGGGGAATAATCTGTCAATTCTTTTTAAATCTGTACAAATCTTATGAACAGTTCGTTCGAAGCATAATAATTCCACGACTCTCTCTAATTATGAGTAAGTATAAGAGATTATTTCGTTCAATGATAGAGGTTTTTTTCGAGTACTCTGATTTAAATTAACTCCTGTTGCATAGAGGTGAAGGTCTCTTTTACCGACTCGCACTTTCATTTTTCAGTAGATGATCAAAACCTTCTGATTTCTCTGATGACATGAATATATTTATTTTTCAAGAGTCTAATTAATCCTTGTCATCATAGTTGACAATCTGGATTATTGTTCACAATGTATAATCATCAGTTATACTCGGAATAACAACATACAAATAGCAACAAAAGAAAACAAGTTCAATAACAAACAAAAAGTCAAACATTTGACTTTGAGACAACGAAATAGCAATGAAATATCTAATCAGCTGTTGTTCCTTTTGCTTTTTTCGATGTTGTTGATTGATCTTCATCATCGTTCGATTGATCATCATCATCATCATCTTGATTTAAAAATGAGAAAATTACATGTTTATATTCGCCTTCTATTTGACTGTGTTGACTCACTTTGATTACGTTTTCGTTTTTGTCCACCTCGACGATTTCGTTTGCCGAAACCTCCGCGTTTATTTCCACCAAAACGATCTCCTTTTTTCGTTCGTTCTGCAGCACGTTTTGCATTCGCTTCTTTCCAAAATTGAGTTTCTTCGTCACCTTCTACTACTCGACTTGTTACTTCCTTATCTGCAATGACCAGTTTGCCTTGAGCAGCTGCTAATACTTTTTGCAAAACATCCTTCGCTGTATTTGCTTCATTTAATCGAACCCAAGCCTGAAAAAGTGTCAACTTTCCATCCGAATACCAATCATTAACAAACTTTTACCTCAGCATCACCTTTGTTGAAATCAATCCAAGGTGTTTTAGTAAATGGATTGAATTTTTCTTTAATGAGTTCTCGTGTAGCAGTGGCAGCCATACCTTTTCAAATAAATTCAATTCTATGAACTTTTTGGTTCAAGATTTTGTCTTACCAGCAAGATGAATCAAAGCACCAGGCAAATTTTCGTTATTTAATTTTTCTAAATGTTCATTCGTCTTCTTTTCTAATTCTTCTTTTCGTTTTTCTTTTCGTGCTTGTTTATCATCATCGGAAGACTTCTTTCCACTGGCTGCTTCCAATGCTTTTTTTTTGTAATGATCATCTTGTAACGAACATTCTAATTCTGAACCATCTTCATATTTGATTGGTGTTTCTTTGCATTTGTCAACGAATTCTCGAGCTTTTTCTTCATTGGAGAAAACAACAAATGCAGCACCACCGAAATCTTTCGATTTGAATTGTCTTTTCATTTGAACACTTTCAATCGAACCAAATCTACAAATAAATTATGTAAATCAAAGAACATTGTAATCTGAATACTGAAGCTTACTGTTCAAAGAATAACAAAAGTTTTTCGATTGTAACATCGGCGGTTTTCGGGAAGCCTTTGACATATACTGTACGACTACGTAATGATAATTCGAGTTCAGCTTGACTATTTGGTAATGTTCGATCTGGATGACGACGAATTTTATTTCCAGCTTCATCGATTTGTAAAAGTCCAGAAACTGATTTCTTTAATGCATTTGTTATAGCATTGAAGTCAGTTGTTAACGATTGGAGACGTTTGAATGTTGTTAAGACTGATAATGGAATCCAACCATTATCTTTGGCTACTTCGGTTTTAAGAAATTTATCTTTGACCATGTTGACATCACCGAGGTAGTATTCAATTTGACGAATAATTTTCTTATCAAGATCAGGATCCGATGACGATGACGATGTTGTTTGGGATAAAGTGGTCGTAATCTTTTCCCCATTTGCTCTAATATTATTATTCGAATATTGAATGAAAGAGTAATATCATTCAATTCACTTACTGATCAGTTTTATCTATTGTGGTTGTTGTTGTGACTGAATGATCCGGATTGATCTAAAAATCAATGAAATAACTAATAAATTCGAAGGAAAAAAGACAGAATTCGTACGGTACCGTTTTACTTTTTGTGGTTGTTGTTACGACATTTCCATTGGTAACAGTTTCTTCTGTTGATGAAATTGTTTTTGGATTAGTTGTTGAAACAGTAGTATCCGTCATGATTTCGAATTTGTTGCTAATATTGTTAATCTAGAACACAGACAAAAATAGTTATTGGACCTTTGTTTTGTTTATGAACAGAGAAAGAAAAAAGAACGAATTTCTCGCTTATATGCGTACAGAAGAGAAGAGAAGGAAAGAGAAGCGAATGTTTCTGAAACATTTACAAAAAAATACGTCGAAGAACACGAGAAATCTACGTTCTAAAAAGTCGAGAAGGGCTGAAGAGAATAACTTAAAGATGAATGATTAAATATTGAATTCGAAAGTGCATTTAATTAGAACAATCAACGCCGACAGACATTGATTTAAAAAAGAAAAAGAAATAGAATACAAAAAAAGCAAAAACAAAAAGATATGGACGTTTTCAGCTTTGATTCCAAGAAATCCAAGTCACTTTTATGTTACTAATCGCGATCAAGCCACTCATGTTCCGGTTCACTGTTTAACAGTGATTCACGTGATTGTGGTCGGTCATCGGAGACGTGGCCACCTTCGTCGGAAAACATTCCTAATAGAGAAATTTAATCTTCAAATGATTTCTTCGAATGTTGAATTTACCTTCGTTTTTCGACAATGATGTATCAGTGATGTTCTCATTGTAGATTTCGCTTTCTGATGAGAAAATTCCAATGGATTCTCGATTTAGATTTTCATGTCTCGCTCGATGTTTTTCATCATCGAGAACGTAATCGTCACTTTGAATTTCTTCTACTTCACCTTCTTCGGATGAGCTGTATCGTTTAGTCTAAGTAGAAATATTTGTAAATGATATTGAAATGAAGAGATCGGTAGGTAATTACTCGATTGAACGATGTTCGCGAATGATAAGATGGACTAAGGTCGTTGGTCGTCGATGGAACGTGTTGAAAACTAACACTTCGTGGATATTTGCGTAGATCACTAACTTTTTCATGGTCATGTTTATCTTCTATGAAATTCTTCTCGTGATCGAACTCCTCTGCGAGCGGTGTATTTTGGTCGAATGAGATCGACTTGGCTGATCGCGTCGATGATGGTGACGCTGTTTTCGTACTCGATTGATTCAGTAGACGTCGTCGACGTTGTCGGGTTAAATTATGATGTTGATTCGCGTCGAAGTCTTCTGGGTCACTACTCGATGATTTACGTGGTGCATATGTGAATATGGTCGGAGGTCGCTGTTGATTCGTTGGTGATAATTGTGTTGTTGTCGAATAAGTTTGAAGGTCAAGTTTAAGATTTTTTGGGTTTAATTGACGATTATTCGTATTTGATTTCGAATCAATATCAGCAGAAATTGTTGGTAGAGGAGATTTGATTTCAATGGATGGATCGAATATTTGATTGACTGTTACATTAATCGAAGCACGTTTCTTTTCTTGATCGGCAATCGCCGCGAGACTTGGTGGCGCCCATGATGTCGTACTTCCTTTACTATTATTGCGACGATGCCCTAGACCTTTCTTACGTCGTTGAACTGTTTTAATACTCGACGAGTCTTGATTATTACCAACTGTCAATGTGGTCGACGGTGACGCCGATGTTGTATTGTGATGTGAACCGACTGGTGGTTGACTATTTGACACTAGATGAAGCAATAAAAAGAAAAATAAACGCAATGTAAGGAAAGAAAAACATCATGTTTTGCAAGTGACGGTAATTTCGCCATCCTCATGCAATCTGTCTCTACTTATACGGGTTTACATCATGCGAGACATGTTTTTCTCTTGCCGGGCAAAATCAAATAAGTTTCATCGATTAATTAAGCTACTTACGTCCAGTATTTGATTTGAATGAATAACTTTTTTTGCTTGATACTTGTGATAACATCGTAATTGGATCATTTAAATTGAAACTTGCGGCTTTGATGGATTGTACCGATTTCTTTCGGGCTTCTAAAATGGAGTTCAATGTTCGTTTTTTATTTGTCGTTGTTCCGGTTGATGAATGTGACTGAATGTTGAGTGCACGTTCTTTCTTCTTGACTTCTTGTTCACGTTTTTGCAATTGCATCATCAATGAGGATAATTCAACGTAAAGTGTATTAACTTGTTGGACTTTTGTCTGATAATGTGCACGCATATCAGCAAGATGTTGCAGCTCTTCTTTACGTTTTTTCATAAGTTCATCATTACTCATTTGAAGAGTCGCTGATATATCAATCGTTGGCAAACGTGCTAATTGTTCATTGATTTCCGTCGCCCAAGCGCGAGTTAATTCTACATACTCCTGTTCTTGCTCAAAGATAACGATTTCTGGCTCGCTGATATTTAGATGTTTGATAATTTGTTGAAACGATGGCCGATTTGCCGGACATTGCTTCCAACACATCGTCATCAGTAATTTAAAACCTTCAGGGACAGATGATGGAATTGGTAAAGTTAAGCTACCTTTACCCACGCCTAGACAAGAGAAAAAAAAGCAGTTTTGAGATCAGAGAACGATGATCGTCGCATACCCCACATAACAGCATTTGGATCGATATTATGGTAGGGAACTTCGCAAGTTAAGATTTCCCAAAGTACGATACCGAATGACCTAGAGAAATCATTGAAATTCTAGCATTCAAGATTGAATTTCTTACCAAACATCGACCTTTTCTGAACATGGTTCTCGTCGAATGACTTCTGGTGCCATCCAAGCTGATGTACCATTGAATGACATGATTTGTCCTTGTTTACTTCCCAACTGTTTACTTGTGCCGAAATCGGAGATTTTCAAGATCGAGTCATCAGCAATGAGAATATTCGGTGACTTCAAATCGCGATGCACGATTTTATTTGAGTGTAAATAATTGACACCGTTCGAAATTTGTTTTGACCAATCGAGAACTTGAGTGGGTTTTGTGCATGAATCTTTCTCTCGGCGTCGTTTCAATACATCGTACAGAGAACCATATGGACAATAATCCATGACGATATAAAATAATGGCGAAGAGATTGATACACCTGAAATACGAATCATTTGAATTGAATACGACGAGAAGGAAGTAACAACAACAAACCTCGAAAACGAATAATATTGTTATGATTTAATTTTTTCAAATGTTTGATATTTGTTTCTTCTTCACTTTTCACGCGTTTGCAAGCCACATCTTGTCCATTTAACTTTCCTCGATATACATTTCCTTCAATACCTGTTCCAATCAATACTAAATCATTCATAATACTGTCGATAGGTATTATCCAATCTTCAGTTGTTTTTGACGATGAATTTGATGTGTCGCGAGAATATTTCATATTTTCACCAATTTTATTTACCGCAGAGAAGAATGGCTTTAAACAACCCAAGAATGAGTCGATGAGACCAGTTCCATCATCATTATTTGGACTATTCTCATTCGTTCCCACCCCTTGATATGTCACTTCGATTTGTGATAAATCATTTGTCGTTGTTGCAGATAATGATGGTCGGCGAAATCCGCCTGGTAGATCACGTTCACCGGTTGGTGTTGAAGGTGCTGAACAAGTTGTAAATGCACCGACATTTTCTTTAGTGATTGTTGCTGGTTCTTCATCATCTCCCGATAGATCAACACTTTCCATGGAATCCATTGCTAATGATCTATCAAACCACAGCCAATTGTTTTCTTTTTCTAAACTAGAATAATCAACTTACCCGAGATCCATACATTCTTCATTGAATTGATTGTTATCAAGTTCATCAGATGATGAAAGAACGTTAAGTACAGTAGTGTTTGGCAATGAATTTAAGATAATTGTTTCTTCAGTCAGATCAGGTGCTGGTGACATATCTGCTGAATAGAATTTCTTTGTCGAATATTTGCTACCTAATGGTAGCTTTGTTAACAAAAAACAACTTTCTTTCCGAAATTATTTTTTTACACAATTTCTCTTTATGTCATAGTTTTCATCTCTTTTCCTGTTGACGCACGATGTTATGACAGCAAATAAACGTACGCCTCCATCAATAACCCAATAGTTTGTTTCTTTTTCTTTGACCAATGGAAATTCATCTGAGGACCTCTGCTTGTTTCTTGGCCGGAAAAAATCAGATTAAATAGCAAAAGATTTCTCGTGAATTTTCACTTGATATATCCGAATTTTTTGGATAAAAAGAACATTTGAGCAAAATCTTATCTCGGAAACCTCCATAAATTTCTGTCCGATCGTCGACGAAGTTTTTCTATGAGTCATTTGGACTTTCTTACGTATGTTTACAGGCAGTCAGTGAATTTCTTCTTATCATGGACATTACTACTTTTACATCGACAAAAAAAATGATCTTGTTTTTGTAGATATTTATCGCTGCTCATTCGTTCTATTTTTAATCAATTACAATCATGAAACTCTTTCTCGATATATTCACTGGTGACGAATTATTCAGCGATTCATATCCATTGAAGCTTGTTGATGATGTTTACTACGAAGTCGAAGGCAAAGTAAGGACTTGAAGAAAGTTACGAAATTTGTTTTGAAAAGGCTGTTGCTGTTTAGAATATCACTGAAAGCAACGATATCGATGAATCATTAATCGGTGGAAACAAAGCACCGGAAGGTAGTGAAGCCGCTGGTGAAGAAGGTGGTGTCGTCTCATCATCTGTAACCGGTATCAATGTTGTTTTAACACACAAATTACAAGAAACACCATTCGACAAGGCAAGTTTCAAGGATTGGTTAAAAACATACTCAAAAAAGTAGATTGATCTGGATGAAAACATCTATCATATCAACTGTTTCCATTGTGTTCGTTTAGACTTAAGGATTACCTTCAAGAAAATTCACCAAACCGTGTTCAACCATTTCAAACTGGTATGACCAAATTGGCCAAAGATATCCTCGGTAAATTTGATGAATATCGTTTTTATCTCGGTGAAAACATGAATATCGATGGCATGGTTGTCCTTCAATACTATCGTGAAGACGGTCTTACGCCCGTGTTTATCTACTTCAAAGATGGCCTTCGTGAAGAAAAATACGTAAGTGATTTGTTTGATGAATGTTTGAGCATGAGAGTGATTATTGTTTGATTTTAGTGAACAAAAAACAACCGAATTAACATCAATTTCTTGTTATCATCTTCCTTTTCGTCTGTTCGAGTGGTTTTTATCGATATTCGAATGATTAACATCTGTTTGTCTTTTTTGTTATTGTTGAACAGTATACAAAGAAAGAAAAGGGAAATACAGTAAAGATTTCACAAGAAAAGAAACATAAACATTTCTTTGTTCATGTTGAAGAGATGAAATCGAGATTGATTGTTAAAGATTCGCCCGATTTTAATTCCGAAAAGACCGTCTAAATTGTAAAGTACACTAGAAGGAGAACATATGCATACAAGTCTCTTACAGTTACTTTATTTTGATGTGTCGTCATGTGACCGAAACACATTGTTTGAGTATTATGTGCACAGAGGAATTCAATGAATTGTTGATTGTTTTCATTACTCATTGCTTTTAAAAGAATGAATCCAACATATTTTTCTGCATTAATCGGTGTCATTCTGCGATCTAAGAGTGTAAACGCGATGAGCAAATGGGAATAAACGAAAAATATTTACTAAGGTAGAGATTATTTATCGAAGTTTGGATCATGTCTGGTGTGAGTTCATCGACCGAGCAAGCATCACTGATTGATTTTGAGAATAGACTTTTCATCAGAAACTCTCCCGTTCCTGAAAGAATGCAAAACTATGACGACGTTCAAATGGAAAAACAGGATATGCACCAGACGAAGCGACTGCTATCGAACACGAATCTTTTCGTTCCGCCCAGCAACCACAACCGAACCTGATGAAACACAAAAATCTCTATGAAACTGTGAAGAAAAATTTTCGAGTTTTACATAGAAGAGTGTCCAACACGTCCCGAGTGTTTTAAAAGAATTCCACCACTTGATGCAGCTGCAGCAACATTTCCATTTTGGTCAATAACAATAGCACCAACTGTATCTAATCTTTCATTATCGTTCTAGAAGAGACTGCAAAACAAATTCATTAATCTTCGTTTCATACCGTTTTCGCTCTTTTTGTTGATTCCAATGTATTTTCCTCAAGTTTTCTTTTGTATTTATCAAACATATAAGTACTGTTCTCTAAATCAAATTCAAACGAGTTAATCCGCTGCAACTTAAAAGACATCCAAAACCTGTTTTCATTTGTTGATTATCAACTAAAGAGAAGCCATTTTGTTGTGCCCATTGTTTAGCACCATCTCCAACGAGGAAACTATTCATAAGACATTCCAAAGCTCGAAAATACATATTTACTCTCACCCTTACCATGGAGGTATTCGACCGCCTTCCATCAAACCTTGTTTTTGCGTATGTAACAATGCCCATGCTAATGTAATTGGATTTTGTATACTTGAAACAGCGCCTATCGCTCCATAACCTTCTTCATCCATGATTGATGCATCACATTCAATGTTTCCATCTAGAGTCAAATTCGAACCAATTCCAGCGTTGGTCAACGGACAGTCCTATTGAAAAACAAATCTTTTTTCACGTGAATAATTGTGATACCAAAGATTCACTTCAAGAACAGCAACAGCGATACAGGCTGCTTCTGATGCATTCTTTCCATTCTTTAATGCTCTTGTTCCGTGAAGGCAAGCTCGTTTTATCGTTTCAAAATATTGATTCAGTCGAGCTTGAGACTGCAAACCAGCACCTATTCGCCATACGAAAATGTATGTCTTTACATCTGAATGAAGTTATGTTTGACCTACCTACATGAACTGCGATAAAGCCTGTGTGATGACTACCTGTTTCAGTCATCTAAAGAAAATTTTCAAAGAAAAGACTCTTGCTTAGTCGATAATTATAAAAAAATATATTTATCATATGTATTGTCAAAACAGATGTGTTCGTGAATACTAAAAACAAAAGATTATATGTTCATGTGACCTAAGAATGAAAAAGTTATTGTTAAACGGATATTTTCGTTTGTTGGAAACGTTTTTCTAGATTCGTCAGGAATGTTGAATAAGGACAATAATAATCCTCACAATTCGGTAAAACTTGGAGCTAAACAACATATTTTTAGAAACAGAGCATTTTGAAGTCAAATTTTTCGCTTACTTCGCCTGCAAAATTCACGGTTACATAAGTTTCGTCTGGATTTGTTCTGGAAACAAAATATTCCAGAAAGATATAATCCGCATATTCCGGCCAGCGCATTTGAAAGATCTGAATAAAATTCATTCTGTTGATCAAGTTCAATCAAATCCAAGACTGTACCTCGAATGCCATGGCTAATGGAATAATTGTACTGTCATGGGCGGAATAGATAAAAAATCTTTGAAATGGTCTAGAAACGAATGATAAAGTTGTTGTTTTGGATGAAAGAAAACTACTTTTTTGTATTGGACGTTTTCTCTTCACGGTAATTTTTCAAAATTGAATTGAAATTCTCTCGAATTAAACTAAGAAGTGGACCACATCCAGAACGGAGAAACACGTCAAAACCAATATCTGTTCTAAAATCACAAATATAATCTGTCAAATTAAGATGAATATCCTCGATCAAATCAACTTACGCTCTATATACAAATTCACGAGCAGACATCACTTCAAAATCTTTTACTAAGTGGAGAATATCATCCGGTACCGAAAAATTATGAGCCTAAGAATACGAAGATCGATCGATTTTCACTGGAAATTAAAAAAAAGTATTCATCGCTCACCCGTCTTGAAACAATATCATCATATAACTCGACAATGCCATGTGCTTGATCAGCAGCACCTAAGACTCACAATGAGACCGTTGAACTAGCAACGAATCAAACATACCAATGCGGTTTAGTAATCTCTGACGAGCTCTTTTCATATCATGATCGTCATTGAATGACTCGTAGAGTGTTATTACATTTGGACAATTTTTAAGAATAGGATAAACATTGGTGTTAGGAAACTGAAAAGACAATTTCAAATGGAAAATGAATTGAAAGAAAACAGAAGTCGAAATACCAGATCTTCATCCGGAAAATGGTTAACTTCAATTTCGAATGGACCTATTTGATTTAATAATAATCAGAAGGTGAAATATATATATATCATTCGAAAAGTTTACCAGTGGCTTGAATTTTGTGATCTTTTTCATCAGAAGTGAATAGACCAGCCAGAAATGCACGAGCACTACTAATGGTTCGATCCATGTAAGTTGATCGACAACTATAAGTACATCCAATGAAATCAATTGATTCACTAAAAAACCAAACTCAAACACATACTAAACATATTGAGGATCGTAAGTCGCGGGTATAAGTCCGGCATTCTCCTTAGGGTCAATCAGTTCCGATCGAATAAGTTTTCCAAGTTGAAATAATTGTCTTTCTCCAATTGCTGTTAACTGACCTGTTCTTACTGATAAACCAGACATCGACTAAAGAGAGATCATCTCGAGATTTTCTTCTCACAAACATCCTTATTACTTTCAATTGTCGATCTCGTTTTCCATCCTTATCATCCGCTGATGAAATATTCTCTTTCGCTACGATCACACCGTTTCGTTTTGTGATTAGTTTAATATCCCATTTTGCTGGAGCATAATTTTCAACATGCTCATTACTATAAATCACCTAGGAGAACAATGTTCCAACGAATCGACGTACAAAATTTATCAGTTTACCTCTTCGAGGCTAGGCATTAAAAATAACGGAGTTCGTGCTCCATGTCGAAAAATGATCTGTGCACCAATCAATTGCAAATCAGATCTTGCTTTACTACGTTCCATCGGGACTTTTCTCTTGAAAGAACTTCGGCCAGTTGCTGCCCACGCAATCAAAGACTGTTCGTAATTTAACAAGGAAATTTTCTCCTCTATATTATCTGATGAAGATAGAATAAGATTAACTAAACTATTGGATATTTTTATAAATAATAATCCAAAGATTCCTATGAGAAGGAACCATTTTAGAATCAAACGATGATTTCGACGCATGGCATCAGAAAAGAACTCGTTTTTCTTTCTTCTAATAATCTATAAGAAATGAAAGTACACAAGATGTTGTTTCTTTTCTAAAAAATTTTATTTCAATCAATGTCTGTTGTTATTTGTCTGTTTTCTGGAAGAACGCGAAGTAGTTACAAACAATCGATCTTGCTTCTTACACGCACATACATTGATAAATAGATATATACACAGAGAGAGAGAGGGACAGAGAAAGAGAAAAGGTTTAGTTTTCTTTTCAATAATGTAGCTGTTGACTTGAATAGAAAAAAAGCGGAAGCAAACCAGTACGATGAACGATAAAAATAATAAAATAATTTAATTAGATAAGAGTGAAATCAGCACTGTAGAATAGAAGAATTCTCTTCTTCAACATAGCATTTAAGACGTTGAATATTCGAATTAAATTAAAGATTCATCACTGATTGGACCATTTAATGAGGCATCGATTGCTAAAATACACAAAGAAAAATGCAATGTAAAGCAAATATTCATTGAGTTTTGTCCTTCATTCTATGTACAAGATGAAAAAGTCTTCCATTTTCAATATTAACATATTTATACGAAAGAAGCTTTTCAAAACTGAATGAACAAATCCTTGGATTCAATAGAATACGTACTGGTCAATGTTCGATTAACTGTTTGGAGTTGATCAACAAGTTGTTCTAATTCGCGAACATTTGAATCATTGTCGTCAGTGATGTTATGCGGTCTAGAATATCAGATACAGAAGAAATTGAAAGTTTCCGATGATCGTTTCCTACTTGAGTTTGGCTAAAATTCCTGATGAAAGTTGGATTAATTTTATTGCCAGTCTTTGTCCATCATCACGTAATGACTCACAACGATCCTAAAGAATATTTTGTTACTTTGCCTATCAGTTGAGAAAATTTCTTCTTCTTACTCCTTCACTGAAAGTACTTCCGTGCATTCGTTGATATTGTGTTTCATCGGTCACACTTGATGTCATTCCTTTTCGATATTTTGATGGTTTCGTAGGCATCGATGATGTCATCGTTTCTCCAAGAGGATTTGGACTTGCTGATGATGAGCGATGATGTGATGATGATGATATAGTTCTGGTTTTGGACAAATCTTGCTTTTGTGCGGACAGATGATTATTATTAGTCGAACGTGGATTAGCACGAAGACCAAAAAGATCTTTTTTACTTGTACTACTGGCATTACTATGCCATGATGCGCTCATAAGATCATTTTGTTGTTCACTTTTTTGCAATTGATGTCTAGTGCGTTGTGCTAACTCCTCGATTTTAGCTTGTGCACGTGCACGACGTAATTCAACAGCACGATTCGTTTGTCCGCCAGAATTGTTGGCTGACGGTGCGGAAGGGGTTGACTTCAGTAATTGACGTGATGGTAACGTTCGAGATACGAGTGACTGTTGTGAAGATTGTTGCGGTTGCTGCTGCTGCTGCTGTTGTCCAGGTTTAGCTGTGGCTGTTGCTCCTGATGGAACAAGATTTGAGCGTTGTCGACGCAATGCAAATGATTTATTCATATAAACTTTCGTTAAACTTGGATGCGTTGATGAAACTTCTTCATGATCATCGAGATATTTATTAGTTGTTGATGACGACATTGGTCGATTGTATTGTGTACTTGCTGGCATTGTTTGACGGATAGTGGCATTCCTTTGAAATGGTGATGAATACGATTGGTCATTAGTAGATGAATGTGGTCGAAGAGTTGACTTAGATGATGTATATTCGGAATTTTGATACGAAGATTTCGCATTTGTTGCAGGTACTGATGGTTGTTGAGTTTTCGTTTCGAGATAACGTGATGGCTGTGGTTTCGCATCGGGATTGCGCGGCTGCTGTCGAAGACGAAATGAGTATCGATCGGTGTCACTTTGATTTGAATGAGTCGATAGTTGTGGTGATGGAGGTGATTTCTTCGTTAAAATTTCGACATTCGTGTCTTTTGTTGGCATAGCCGAAGACGATAATTTTGTTCTAAAAGAAACACAATCATTAGAAAGATGTACAGCGATGCGAAATGCAACTGACTTCCATTGAGCATCGAGTTTTCGTCGTGAACCATTGCCAATATTGTTTGGAAAAGGTTTCGTGTCCAACGTTGGTGAAATAACTAAAGCAAACATTTTATATCGAAACTAAAATTCTTCAAATCATTAATACCGAAACATTCTGCTGGTTTGATCTGATTTTGTGGAGGAGTGATAGGACGTTGTGATAGAAGAGTATTTGGTCTCTGTCTGACATAAGTTAGTCCATTAGAAGACTTAGTACCATTGATCTTATGTGAAACATCTTCACGTTCTTTTCGTATACTATTTTCACTTTCTGTGGGTAGTGAAAGTAACGAGGACGATGACGATAGATTAGCTGATGACGATGACGATGGTGAGGATAAGTCATGTGTTGGAATATTTAAATCAACAATAGGACGAGTAACCGCATGTGTAGATGTTGCTGTTGATGATGATGATGATATTCCATGAATATCAAATGTGCCATGACGATTTCGTTTAGTGGTTGCGTATCGTTTAAACGGTGATGAAGTTGACAATGGTGAAGAAATCGATTCTTGAGTGTCATTGTGTTGTTGTTGTTGTTGTGGTGGTGGTTCTTCGATATCTTGTTCAGGTTCGTCATCGTGTGCAATGTCCAGATCATCTTCAATAATGTAAGTACCTGCATCACTTAATGCATCAATATCGTGATGATCAGAGGAGGGTGTTACAAGTGGAGATGAATGATTGAGAACATTTGTGTACGATGATTGATTGATCGATCGATGTTGAGATGAATAATTCGAGTTTGTTTCATCTTTTAACATTCGATCGATAAGAAAATCATTCTGAATTTTCTTCACTGGCTGATTTTCACAAATTGGAACATCTATGAGCAAAGTATCAACAGTGACGAGCATTGTCTCAATCATTTTCGCGTACCCAATTCAAAAGGAGAGTGAAGATCTTGCTCGTCGTTAGTTGACATTTCGAATGTGTAATTTTGCTAAAGAAATGATTAGGATAAGATCGGTTCAGGAGGATTTTTCACATTGATCTTACCGAAGTTCGATTATGTTCGGATTTTGTTTTAGACACCGGCGATGAAAAGTCTAATAGAATAGATCGATTCACTCATCTTTCTTTTCAACTAATTCAATCTTCTTACCCAGAGTGAACGCGTATTTTTCATTGAAATGGTTCTAAATGCAAAATGATTCAATCGATTTCATTTTCTTCTTAAAATGAAATGTTTACATACACCATTAGATGAATCAACGTCTTTGAATTTCATCATGGTCGATGGATTTCGAACACTATTTTGACTGCTCATACAAACATCACTGATAATGGGCGACTAAACAAAACAATGTCGAATATGAATGTATACATTGAACCTTATAATGTTCGTTCGTTCTCTCGTTTTGCGAACGAAAAAAAAAGAGAAAGAACAGTGAAATTGCGTATAAAAATCATTTCTTTTCTCTCCTTCGTTTCGTTCATTTCATCGACGGGATGTCTTACCGTATGAGATTGTGGCGAAGAGCAATCATTCCGAATAGTGCTACTCACAACATTCAAATCGGTTGAAGTTGTTGCAAGAAAATGTTGATTTGTTGGAAGTCGTTTGATATTGTTATTACTCGGAGAGACTGAAGTCGGTGTATTCATGTGATAGTGATCAGTGTTCTGAGACATTGAAGAGAATCAATGTTGTATATTCATCTAGAAGAAGAAGAAGAAAAAAAGGTCTATATTTAGATCGACAGCGATTACTATCGTTTCTCTCGTCAAGACACGATCGCGTCTAATAGATTCGTGTCTATATTAGTACTTATGTCCGACATCATTACACTGCGTACATGAGTAAGCAGAAGTATATAACCTGTATACAGTATAACATTGATCTCGATAAAGTCATAAATCGGTCATTTCTCCTTCTCACTTGCTTTGTTCCTTCGAGTACAATAACTTTCAATTGAAAGGTTAATGAATGTTACAAGTAAGCAATAATCAGAGAAAAAAAAGAATTTTCTAACTCATTAATTCGCAATTAAAACTATTCACACAAGTCAAATAAAGAAACAGATTAGATTGGTTTTATTTCCAAAAGATCTTTTAGACGAACAGATGATACACAGATTTAGAGCAACAGGAAAGTAAAGAAATGAACGAACTTTGAGTTTATCTTCACATACACACAAATATTTTGTAGAGTTGATAACAAAAGTGAAAAAGAACATACACAGTGGTCAATTATGACAGTAACAGGAAAATTTCTTGTCTAAGTTCTCGTATAGTTTGATGTTCAGGTCTATAGAACCGATCGGTTTGAGAAAAAAGTGAAAAACTTCATATGTCATCTTATATACAGCAAAGAAAGAAGAAACTATTGAATTAGATTTAATCAAGCACAACAATTTCATCATCGACATACGAAACAAAACTTGTATTCAGCTTTTTCCAGGGTGCACGTGCAATACGGCGAATATCTTTCGAAGGTATTTCCTTTCTCAATCGTCTATGAGAAGAACAAGAAATAGAATGTGGTTTCTCCAGCAAGAAAAGTCCAATCTTACTTGATTTGTTTTGTAACACGAAGGTAAATACCATCAGGAGCTGAATGAAGAAGAACAAAAAGCAAAGACACGCAAGGGATTTGAATGTTAACCAAAGAAAAATTCTGTTCACTTACGATCAACGAATGGTACCGTGTAAGCACGTGATCGGGTTAACTTGCCCGCACCCTAAATGGGATAGTTAAGATAAGCATCATGATTTTAATGAGAACGCGTGTCGTCGATTAGATTTGTTTTCATTCACCTTTAGATAAATGCTGTTATCGATGATAAGTCTAATCAGTAGTAGTGGTTAAGATTCTTTTTTTCCAGAAGAAAGGAGACTAATTTGTCCTTGATAATGTTTATTTTGTCTCATTATCCAATCGGTTGTCGTACAAGAAAGAACAGAAACGTTAATCGCCTGATTGTTCGCGTTTTTTGTTTATATTTCCTTCTTGTTCTTCTTCGTTTTTTTTTTATTTCTTATGATTAGATTTCTATCTTTTCAAGGTTAAATGAATATGTCAGGAAATCCTTTCTATTTTATCGGAAATTTCATCAGAATGAACTCGATCTTACCGGAGATTTTGTTTTGATTAGATTTTGTCGACTAATTAATGTTCGTTTTGGCGATGGACCTACAAAGAAAGAAGTAGCAAAAGACATTCTTTTTGAAATTCAGTTACCTTCATTAGAATTCTCATTAGATTCATAAGGTCGTTTTTTCATAATACTCATGCTATTATGAGTAAATTGGGCGTAAAATTCACTTGAATCCTCGTGCAATTTTGGATAACGTACTGGTAAATTAGTTTCATTTTCCTTGATTTCTCTCTTTTCACAGTCTGGTAAATAATCTTCAAGTGTTTGATTTTCTTTGTTCCGAATTTCAGATGGAAATAAAGTATCGATATGCAAAGTCTTACGACGCGCAGCTCCTTTTTCGTATAATTGACGAAGTTTCGAACATGTCGACCGAATTTCATCGGCAGATTTCTCATGAATATGTTTTTCCCATTGATTACGTATGTCACTAATGTTGATACTTTCAGTCGAATGACAAGCCAGACGTCGTATTGGACACATTGGACGAACAGCTCGTGTTAATGGTGTAGTGTAGATTGCAAATGTATTGCGAGGTTTGGATAATGGACGTGGACTGCCCGATCGGTACATGATACCATGAGTAAGAGCGTAATGACGTTGAAGAGCAGCTTTGTTTTTGCAATCCTGAACGAAACAAAATGAAAATGTTGGTTTGTAAATAAGAAAATATTTTTCATTCGTACCTTTTCACAACCAGTAACTGTACAGTTGTAACTGATTAATTTACTGATATTGGTCACGCGTTCTAGAACAATATAAGGTCAAAATGTGAATGTGAGATGTTTATTTATCACGAACCTTGTCGTCGATCAGCACCTAAGGAAAAAAAGCAGAATAAATTTGGTAATTTAATTAAAATCAATCAAAACTTACCGCTCTTCTTCGGAAATTTCAAACCACCGGCTTTTTTATAATAAGTCCAGCATTCTGAACATAATCGTGTATGTGGTTGTGCAGTACTATATTGATACCATTGAGTTGATGATGTATCTGAAATTGATGAAGATGGTTTTTTTTCCTGTGAGATTCATTCATTTCATTGAACATACTTCCACATGATTCGCATGGTTTATTTTCATTTTGTGGTCGTTGTGGAAGTAAACATTGATGAGCTTTGTTACTAAAATCAAATGTCGATCATGCATAAAAGAAAAACAAGAAAAAATACGAACTAATTTGGTATAAAAACTTGTTTGAGTTTATTTTCTTGTTCAGCTGCTTTCAAACGTCGTTGAGCAACATAACGATCTGTTGTTTTCCACATATAATAATATTCAATGATACCTTTCAAACTCTTCCATGGTAACTAGAACAAAGGAAATCAATACAAAAACAATCAACAGTCTTCTATTTACATATTCTTTTTGTATTTCTCCAAAATCCTTGCCACATTTTTCAATTGCGTCTTCAAATGAATTCGCTTCAGCTGCTGACCAATCTTCCATTTGATCTTTGACAAGAATCGGACCCGTATTCGGTACTAAACTACATGTAGCTAAAGCTAAGTCATAATGATGTTTATGTAAGATATCCATGGCGAAAAACTACAAAATATCAAGTTATGTCAACAGGGTGAAATTCGAAGACAAAAAAATCATACTAAAGTAGCATCACGTGAAGCAGATGCTGCACTCATATGCAAACTTGGATGTTTTAACGCTGTTGGACAGTCCAAAGCACGAGCGAACGTCCCAATCGATCTAATTCAATAGTGAAATTTGTCAATTTATTTGTAAAGAATGAAATAAATACCGGGCAACAATTAAAAATTGATCGATTTGTTTTTCTGTCAGACCACCATTATAATCCCAAGTCAATTCTTCTCGTACTTCAGGATTTTCTATATACCGAAAGGAAAAGAAATGAATTTAATTAGAGATGAAGAATTCTTTCACATACCCTCGACCATTCCATCGGTATATAGAAGTTGTGTTGGCACATCTGCTTGATATTTTCCTCCAACGCGAATCTCACCACGATCAGCATTTAATGTCTTCTGATTTGGATCGTATACAAGTTGATAAAAGTATAGATCCTTCAAAAGAAAAGATTTTCCATATCATCATTGAGTATTTCTTTTCGAACCTCAGTATTAAGATAAGATAAAAATGATTCCGTTTCATTATGAAGTGCAACCAAACATTTTCCACGTATATTTGTCGCTAATAACGTTTCAATTTGTCGCGTTAAGAATACTTCTCGATGACGTAATTGATGTTTTTGAACTTCATTAAGTTCTGTTGGTTGAGGTGACGAATTACTCGTCGATGGATTATTTACACTTCCATTAGTATCTGTTGACATTTCATCTTCATCATCCCAAGGAGCTATGCAAATAGGAAATTCGATTTGACGATATTCATCATAAGTCACCTTACCATCGAGTTTAAGTCGATCAACTTGATTGACAAGATAGGATGATATATCACGACGACGATAAAAACAAGCAACACGAGCTTCAACATTACCATTAGGTGTCTAAAGCATCGACAAAGAAATGTCAATGAATAGTTCAGATGAACAAAGAAGAAGTTTAGGATAGTAACAATAAACAGAACCAGATTCATAAATAAAAAACGAAGTTCATGACTAAATATGATTAATCTTTCGTCACGAGCATTTTGGTAATCTCTGGCGTTTTTCTATCGTACATTTGTAGTACAATTTACTGTTGATGATAATATTTTGAATAAAAATCGAGATGAATTTCCTATTCATTGACTCGTTTCTTCTAATCAAACTGACATTGACAATGAATATATTAGGAAACGCGAGTGAAGACGGAGAAAAATCAACAAGGGACATTTTCTTTCTATTCTCTAAAGCACTAATGCTGTTGCATTCAAAACGAATATCACGATGCGCCAATAAAATATGTTAAGATAATTGAGTTACTCAATTGATCGTATCCATTTATACAAGACGAAACAAAAAAAAAAGAAACTTCTCAGAATAGACACAAACCTTATTTAATTCTTCAATTCGTCGAATCAGATAAGGTTCTGTAGGATTGCCTTCAAAATAAACATAATCTAAGAAAAAGTAAATATTAGAATTGAAGGCGAAAAAGTTAGGTGAAATTGATACATACCACCGACACGATACATACAAGAGGCCATTACTTTAATTTTTCAATGGACTAAAATAATTCGTGCATTATTTTTGATCTACAATAAAAAAAAATGAAGATTCAATGTTCATCAACATACAATTTTTCTGTTCTGGAAAGGAAGATAATCAGCAAGTTGAACTGAACTTTAAATGAAAACACGCAGTACAACAGTTTGATAAGAGGAAAAAATAACAAGAAAACAATAACAACATGGCGTTTTTTTTTGGGTTTGTTCGATGGAATGTTAACAGAAAAAAAAAAGAGAAAGATATGTACAGATAAACCTGTCGAGAACAGCAAATAAAAATGAAAAATTTGATTTTCTTCATTGGCTTTTATGTATATATATATATATATGGAAATATCACTTAGAAGAAGAAATTCTCGTAAAATAATGAAAGATTTCGGTTTTACTAAATTTAAATATTGATTCTCGAGATGAGTAATGGATTCACGTTTATGCATCGACTAGATTGCTTGGTTGATTGATTGTATTCGTTACTATTTTTAACATCGTATCACCAAGTAATTTCGAATTAGAATTCGATGAATCCATTGATTGACGATTACATTGACGATAGTGCCGTTGTAAACTACTTGGATGACTAAAAATCACAGAAAATGTCCGACACTTATATAAATACATACTTAAATCAAAACAATTCCTCAATGCTGCTTACAGAAGGTCTACTATCCTACGGGTTCGTCGTCGCTGTTTTACAGGTATATACATCGATTTTGCATTACACTGTCTATAAATATTAGAATAAACATACCCTCGGGATATTTTCTATAGCGTTGGTCTTAACTATCATTTCTGTTCTGATAAGTATGAAATAGTTTTTATCGTTTCCGATTTCTTATCAGTGCACCATATGTTACAAACTAAATATGTATTTATACTTTCGAAATATTCTATATACGAGATGGATTTTTCATGTACGCCTTTTCCTTAATTAATAGTAATGCTTTATAATGTATCCTTTGAAATGTCTTTCTACTTAACAATCATATTTTCGAATCGATTACTGATTTCCATCATTTTCCTCTTATTTTATAAGTAAACAGTATGAGTTTAATAAACGGAATGAAAATCTCACGTAGACTACTTACTAGCATTTCCCACAACTCACGCAGACTCTTCTCTTTTTATTATTGCTATTTAATATTGTTGCTGATGTTGTTGTATTATTGATTCGTTTTTTCTCATTCAATATTTGTCTTTTCATTGGTAGAATTTTCTTAATATTCGACGATATTGTTTTTTCATCTTTATTGGTTACTAATGATGATGAATCATTTCCAACAAGAAATGAAAGTAAGCAATGTTCATAAGTGGCTGGACTTGGTGTTGATGTACCTGTTGTGGAATAATCAAGAACGTCATCATCATCACCACCACCGCCACCTTCATGATTGACACCAGTGTTTATATCTTCATCATCTTCACTTGTTGAACGTTGTGAATCTTCTGTTTGATTACGTTTCCATACGATTTCACAATTGATAGAATCATATATATTTGGTGGTTGTCCTTCCTTGAGTTGTAAATCATATTGCAAATCGGACAAGTTTTTCTGTAATTGTTTTATTGTCATTTGAATTTTTTCCATTTCTTGATCTAGAAAAAGCAAATGTTTTTCTTAGGATATTGGTTTGAGTTGTCAATGAAGCAATCTGAACTAACCATAAGTGCTACGAATAAATTTCATTTGTTCGAGATCGACTCTTAATGTTTGAATATGTGATGATTGTTCAAATTGGAATTGTTGTAAATAATGACTTAGTTGAATGTAATTTGCCTTGATTGACGAGAGCTTTTCTTGGTAAACAAATTCTATTGTTCGGACTAGATTTTTACGCCATTGATCAAGTGAATAAATTGTTCGACGAAGGGATTCGTCTAATTTTAGATTTTTTATTTGATCTTCTATGCAAAACAGAATCAAAGTAATTGATAATCATCAAAGAACTTAAATTCTCTCGTACCAAGTTGATCGATAGCTACTGTAAAATTGTAGGCGTTAAGTGATAGTTGTTCATTATGTTTGAGAAAATGCACAAAACAATACTGTTGAGAACAATGAAGACATAATGCACATTTAGCTGTTGAACACGTTCGGTCATCACATGGAGTAGTGGTCATCGATGAAACACCTGATGATGAACCATTGGATTCAGTTGCAACTGGAGATGTACTATTTAATGACATTTTCTAAATATATTCTCAGAGAAAAACAACTTTCTAAGATAGATAGCAATGTAATGATCAATGAATATGCACGTTCTGACCGCTGACAGAACGAAAAAATAAACAAAAAGGAAGATCGTATATGAAGAAGAATAACCGATCAATCTTCAAATAGCACAAATGAGAGACATTGAAAAAATATTCTGGTCTCTAGAAAGTAACATATCCATATAACTTTCTTTCTCGAAATGACGAATATCACAAATTGATAACATCGATTAGTAAACATATTGAAATATAAGGATATATATAGCCCAATAAGTTCATCATAAAATGGCGCCATCTCGCGAGAAATTCTTCTTAGACCTAACGATGTGTCATAAGCGATAAGTCAAACTAAGTATTCTGGTATCTCATGATTTATCGTAATGATGAAACCGTTCCAAACATGTACTTCTTAAAATAATATCATTATTTCTTGGATTAGCTATACGAATTAACATAAACGCACAACTCTAATCTCTGTCAAAATGATTCTGTCTGATGTCTGTTTTCTTAAAAATGATCACGATTAATTGGATACCTCTAAAGTCTGTGTACAGATTGAATCATTTGGGTTATGATAAATGTCTAAAAAATCTTCGTTTATTCGATGAAATATCTGTTGTAGCACAAATAACATTCAAGTCATATTTGCCATAAGGAGCACGCCGTTAATTGTTTTTATTTTACAATCGAAACTACCGGAAATACGCCTTTCATTGTAAGAAAGTGTGTCCCGCAAGTTTATTGGCATAAGATTACTACACATGATTCAGATTTTCATTGACTAGGAAATAAACTCAAGCATCCACTGTTGTTGCAATATTGCATTAATTTAGAAATTACAATAACATATTACAAGGTCTATGAAAGCTGGAACAACTCTACGGATGGACTACATCTATGGAACCATCTAGAAAATGGTCAGTAGTACTCATCTGTCACTGCGCTCCTGTTGTTTTTACTACCATCGAATTAATTTGCACAATTTTGTATTAACTTATTTTCTATATTTTTTTATTCACTCTGTTACTTTTTGTTTTTTTCCTGTAAATACATATAAGACATTCTGATAAAAAAGATTCGATGGAAATGTTTTATGTATTTTAAGAATTAAATTCAAATATTACTATCTTTAATTGATACAAATAACACTGAATTCGGATTTATAGTCTTCCAGTTAATAATTTGATGAATAACATATCTCGGTATGATTGACAGAGACATCTATTGTCACTATGGTGCCGACTTTTTCAATAATATTTTGCTATAGTCCAACAAATACCGAGATTATCAATTGATTCGATTGATAGACTTTCTCCACGCGTCAGTTCTCCGAGTTGTGTATAAGGACGGTCAGTTTAAAATTTAGTCTAAGAGTAATCTACTCAAGAACATCCTTCAATTCCTTCGTATTACTATAGTGCATGATCACTTTTTTCATCTAAACTGAATAATAATAAACATGGTCGATAATGAAAAACGGGACAATTTAGTAAATGCTCGCCGAAAAGTGCGTTCATTCATTCTTCTCTATAATATTTATTTCTGATTTAAATATTTTTAGTTAAAGAAATTTCGTGATCAACAGCAACAACAACAACAGCAAAATGGTGATGATCATTTGACCTTTGTCTCAGAAACTAATGGCCATAATATTCACTCTTTGAATGGAGTATGAGTTTTCACTAGGTATTATTACTTCTCTAACTGGAATCTTTTCTTTCATAGATTCCAAATGAATCCAATGTCCTATACAATAATAATGCGTACGATTATTTTATCTTTAGACATATTTTATTTGATATCATTTATCTTTCTAGTTCTCACAATATCTCACAAGATATTTCCGCTTTTGTCAATGATCAACAAGCGATCCTCAATGGTATACATGCAAATCTGTCTAAATCACCTGTCAATGACTTAGAGGTATGTCACAGATTTATTCGAATCCCTTTTGTAATTACATTATTCGCATGCGATGACAAATATGTATATTTAAGGAACAAAACCGTCAATATGCTCTATTGATTGAAAATCAAAAACAACAACGTGCTCGACTCGAAGATCAACGACAGTATGGTGCTGGAAGTAGTATGGTAATATTCTGAGAAGAAAAATTCAATGATTAAATATACGGTTATTTTCCTAGTCGGGTCGTTCAAGTCGAGCTCAATCTGATGTTGATCTAGTGCGACATGTTGAACAGAAATATCGTCGTGATTTAGAGCATTTACAAGAGCAACTGGAAGTAAGATGGAATTATTTATATGTGTAAGACTTATCTGCTCTCGTTCTTTCTAATGATTAGATTCATGTTCAAACAATTGGTATTCTTGTCGCAGAAAAAACCGATCTGTCGGCGAAATTAACTCAATCAGTTAAACAATTTGAAAAGAAACAGAGCGAAATTGATGAAATTCAAGGACGATTAAAAGCATCGCGTGAACGTATTGAAGAACTTGAAAAATATAACCAAAATTCATCATCAAATGCGCAGAGACGAGAAATGGTCAATAATAATGTTTCAACTCCATTGTTGACCTCATTTGTTTTATTTTGTTTTTAGGCAGCAAAAGAGTCTGACAAGGAAATCGAGCGACTGA
Organism: Adineta ricciae; assembly: GCA_905250025.1. Classification (NCBI taxonomy): domain Eukaryota; kingdom Metazoa; phylum Rotifera; class Eurotatoria; order Adinetida; family Adinetidae; genus Adineta; species Adineta ricciae. Next base: position 171,171 of record CAJNOJ010000091.1, read on the forward strand.
GAACAGAAAATTATCATCAAAAGTACAACTAGGAAAAGACAAAGTTCGAATTTATTACAACTGTTATATTTTTAGTCGAACAATTGAAGATTTAAAACAGAATCTTAATGAATCTAACGAGAAACTTAATCAACAACAGAGTACAATTAATCAATTAAATAGTGAAATAACACGATTGAGACAAAAATTAGAACAATCAGAAATACGTGTGCAACAGTATCAGGTTTGTTGTAAAATTTATTTTCAAAATCATTTATCTTCTCTTTTATTTTATTAGTCTATCAATGATACTTCAATGGTAAACAAATACGAGCAACAAATCGATGAATTACAAAAAGCGATTGCATTAAAAACAAATGATACAGAAGCAGTAAGTCCAACGAATTTGATTCAGAAACGATGACTACGGAAAGAATTATTCGTATTGAATAATGAAAAAGAGAAATATATTTGATGTTACCTTGAATAATGTCATGGTTAAAGGTAACATCCTTATCAAAACAACACATTGGACTGCGTTTTCATGTTTTTGATGAACGAATCAAAGATTTTTACAGATAAAGAGCGAAAAGTCACGATTTCTTGTATTTAACTACCTATCATACCATTTCATGATGGAATGTATAGAGAAAAAAAAACAAAGTATAATCCAGGAAACATGTTCTCACTATATTATTTTCTCTGTTTCCATGTCAACAAGAACTTCATACTGATCTATAAGAATAAAATATTCTTTTCTAAAATCCGTTGTACTTGTCATGTTCATATTCACTAGATAATTTATTATTGTATAGCTTCTTGCATCCGTCAATCATATGCGCTTGGAAAATGAACAAACACAATTACAATATCAACAATATAATGCCAATATGCAACGTCATGTCCAAGAATTAAATGAACAAGTATAGTTTAGTTATTTAATTCCTATTCATTCGAAATTGATTTTCTTAATTAGATAAATCAGCTAAAACAAACCAATAGTTTGTTAGAAAATGAACGAGAAGCAATGAAAAGATCTTACGGTAAAGAAATTTTCAAATGAAAATAATTCGAAGAAACTTTTTTGTTTTGTAGAAATGAAACTTATTGAAATACAAGACACTCAAACAGTGCATAATCATACAAGCAATAGTAATTTAGAACTTGAACGTGATGCTCTTCTTCAAGAAAATCAATTGTTTAAAAATGCCATTGATGAATGGTCAAGACGTTTTGAAGAAATTCGTTTGGAAAATGAACAAATGAACACGTACGAACTTTCGAAAGATTCCATTGATAAAAATCGCTTTGTTTTCTTAGACTTTTAAGTGAAAAAGATGCATATATTAGTGAATTAGAAAACAGCCATGGAACAGTTCGTAAGTTGTTGATTTTCATCTAATGTTTTCTTTTTGATGGTATATTTCTCGTTTTACAGAAGACAATACGATCGATCATGAGAAGTTATTACAAACAATTCAAACAGATAAAACGACATTATCACGTGCCATGGCACAAAATAAACAACTAAAAGATCAATTAACTGAACTTCAAGATGGTTTCATCAAAATGGTAGGATAATTGAACAAATGAATCAACACCTATTTCATATATTTTCTAATCTAGTCCAATGATAATATGAATTTAACGAATCAAATTCAAGCACAAGAATATCTTAATAGACAATTGAATGAACGTCTCGCACAGCAAGAGCTTGCTACTCAACAAATTCAAACAGAGAAGCAGGAACAACAAGTACAATCGAGTGATAACAGTGTACAAGATAATAACATACAAGTAGGTTAAGTTTCCTGAATTTCTTAATTGTAGAAATTTGATTGGATTGTTTGTTTAGCGTTTAAACGAGTTAACTGAGGAAAATAGATCATTACGAGAACGTCTTTCACAATTGGAACAACAGCAGCAGCAAACGCAAGCCAACATTGATACACATTTGAATGATTCGAGTTCATTATCATCATTCAGTGCACCTGTCGATGAAGCACCACAACTACAGAATGGTTTGGTGGAGAAAATTATTGTAAGTAAAGCAATTGTTTGATAGTAGTTAAATTTGATGTTTTATCGTATAAAGGAACGTTTTAATCGTGCAATGCGTGATAATGCTGATCTACAAGATCGAACTCAGCAACTCGAACATCTTATTCTACAATTACAAAGTGAAACGGACACAATTGGTAAGCGAACGATCTTCATATCAAGATAATCTCTATTCTCTATTAAAATAGGTGATTATATATCCTTATATCAACAACAACGTCTTCAACTTCATCGTCGTTATCAAGAAAAAGATGATTATATTAAACAATTAAGTCAAGATCGACTGAATTTACAAGTATGATTACAATAGAAGACTTCGTATTGAATAATTTTTTCATTTGCTAATTGTAGAGAAAACTATCTGAATTGGAAACATTACTCATGCGTGGATTGAGTAAATCATCATTGAATGTGAACAAACCAACACAAATCATCTCGAATGAAAACACATTTTCTGATCAACAACAAATTGTCGATGAAAATGGTAGACGATTTTTAGTTGATTCTGTCAGAGAGATAAGATGAATTCGTTCGAATCTCATATTTGGCAATGATGTTTTCAAGTTCAGTCTTCAATCTGAAAAGAAGAAATTCTTTGTAGATATCATTTTATCATTGATACTGAGCCAAATAATACTTTTTCTCAAAACATCGATTGATTATATTTATTATACGATACTCGTTTTTTAGAATGGCCAGAAATGATTGATAATGTAACAGCAACAGCAACAAGTGAACAAACTACCGTACCGTCCGATGAAACACGAACAGTTATGAGTACCTCTCCGTTATCATCATTATCGAATTTTGATGATGAAACTAAAGCGCGTATTCTAGTTTTACTGAAAGAATTAGGTCAAAGTGATAATTCGTCACCGACAACTGATAGTTTATCGACGACAAAATTAGCATTCATGGGCAAAAATCTTTATGTTTGTTCGACATGTACAGGTCCTGTTCAATGGGTGTGAAATCCAAAATACAATACGCTTTTTACCTTCCGCTGTTCTGAATTAGACATGTATACGCATACATTCTCGTTTTCCATTGATCTTTATCTTTATTTTATTGCTCCGATTTTATTTATTATGGAACTGAAGAAAAACAAAAGAGGGACTTCTTCTTCTTCTTTTATTTATTAATCTTATTCTTTATTGTTATTGCATCAACATCCGTCTTTTCTGTCTAGCTCGATCGCTCTCTTCTTTTGTGCATATATATATGTATGTGTGTATGTGCAGCGCGTTGATTTACGGAGAGATAATAAACAGTAGTCAGCTCGAAAAAGAGTTGTCATCAAGTTCGTCTGTCCTTTCCTCTATTGTGAGACAGGAACAGAATTTATTCCGATGAAAAGATAACCTCTTGTAATAATCGATGTTTTCTTAATGAAATTAGTAAATATACAATATCAACAACATCAATGTTGAAGCACAAGACAGAAATATAATTGCGAAATACTACGAGGATATTCTAAGGAAAAATGAATGTTCTATTGAATTGTTAAGATAGGTTTCGCTGAGACAAAGACATAAATATGTACAAATTGTGAAAAACATAGTGAATGATTCCACGAAACTATGGTAGAATTCGTCGCAGTGTCGATTGGAAGAACTTTCTTCAACGAATCAGTAGAGCGCCATTTTGATTTCACATGTTTAGAAAATTTCGAATTACAATATCAAAACTGTTTCAGATAGATACTACGACGTCTTTCGATCTTGCTGAAATATAACATCAGATAATTTCATGTTCTTCGTGGTAGAGTTTATCCAGATTGAATGATTTACTACTGACAAAGACTCAACAAATGGCAATGAACAACTAGAACAGATGTGGACAAAAGTTAAAATCGATAGACCATCAAAAACGAATCTTTGTGTACTGAAAATTCATGTAAATAAATTGAGAATCTAATTGAATTTGATACTAACATATTGGAATATATTCAACATGTAAAAATTCATTTTGTAAAAGAATACAGGACATACCAAGTTAACGTCATAGAGTGTCATCTGTTGACGCTAACATCTATTGTTGAGTTTATGTATGATTCGAATGAGGAATCAGAAAACAAAACAAATATAAATGATCCCCAACGTTATTCACATTTGCACTTGAAATTATTTCGTTGATTTGAAATCCGAATCGGATTTTTCTTTTCATCTTTTCAGATGCTTGCATCAAAAGCTCACGAATTAATCAAAGAACTTGATCGTTCGCGCGATACTGTCCTACCTCCATACAATATTGAGACCATTCGTCTGTGTCAACTCGAAGCTAACGAATTGTTTCGTCAAAATTACGAAGATGTCCAAACAGTTGTTCAAACCAATACAGATAACAGCAGCGCCACTTCTGCTCCAACATTAATGCCTACGATTAGTATTCGTCATGCAGCTATTCAACGTATCAAACGTTGTTTACTTGCATATGTTTACCATCGAATGAATAAGATCAAATCACTTCGTTGGTCGATTGGACCTGTTCTTCCTGAACATATGAGAAACAATCTGTCTATCGATGAATTAGAATTTTTCTCGAATTATAATCAAACTTTATCATCCTACATGCGCTCTATCGGTAACAATCATTCACTTGATTTAACATCATTTATGATTCCTCCGAAGAAATTATTCGCACATATCAAATGCATTCAAGACTATGGTCCATATGAAACAAGTGATGGGACAATCATTCAACTGACCTTCAATAGTGAACATTATGTTTTAACATCAGATGCTGAACATTTGATTCAACGGAAAATAGCTGAACATATTGTTTAATTGTCAGATAGAATTTTCTTCCTTGTCAGATCAGTCGATAACTCAGATATAATAATAAATATTTTCATTATCTTATTCTTCTTTTCTAGATTATATAACCATCGATAAAAGAACAAAATGCCATCCGATGCAAAAAAGAAACGTGATTTGCAAAAGAAAGCTGCAGCCAAGCAACGACAAGCTCCAACAAAGAAATCAACAACGAACAACAATGAAGCAGCTAATGGCAATGACGACGACATCAATGACGATATCGATGATGTTGAAACTCAAAATGAAAATGAAAATGAAAATGAAAATGAAAATGAAAATCCAACAAATGGCGCTACAAATGGAACAGATCCCAGTGTTAAATCTTTGATACAAAATCTTGATTTGTTAACTATGGTAGAAAAAGCCAATGCTGAAGCAAGATCTTGCACTGGTAAAAACTTTTGACTTTTCCTTGTTTCTCTGTATGAAATGTGTTTGTTTGCAAAGGTGTATTGGGAAGTCATCCTCGTGGTCGTGATGTTCATATTCATCAATTTTCAGTCAATTTTTATGGACAAGAAATTCTAGTCGATACAGATTTCGAAATGAATTGTGGTCGACGATATGGTCTCGTTGGTTTGAATGGATCAGGAAAATCAACAATTCTTGCGTGTATTGGAAATAGAGAGGTAATGAAACCATTTTGCTGACAGAATGGAATAATTTCTTAGAAGAATTATGCATAAATTATCACAAAACAATGCCCTCGATGGGAAACATGATGTTTTAATTAATTTGAAACGTTTCTTTTTTCCCTAGGTACCAATTCCCGAACACATCGATATATTTTATCTGTCTCGTGAAATGGCACCTGTCGATAAAACTGCGTTGGAATGCGTCATGGAAGTTGATCATGAACGAATTAAACTCGAAGCTGAAGCTGAACGATTAGCAACGAGTAACGACGATGGTAAGTGAGAATAGAAAAGGAGTTTGTGAATTTTTTACTAAGTGCATTAAAAAATGTTAAGTAAGAAAAGTAAATTATGATCGTTTAACAGAAAAAAAGAAGCAAAACATCAAGTAGAAATAAACCTACGAGTCATTACCGGATTAAATGATCTGATTAGCATTACTTGTTAATCAGATTCTTATCAAAATGATCTAAAAGAACAGTGGACAGTTGCTCAATAGTTATCTTTGCTCTATATTTAACTAATCTTACTTTTTTTCACCGAGAAGCAAATGTCGATCGATACACAGCTGTACTGTCTACACTTGTTCGCCGTCCGAACAATGCAATCAGTTTTGAATCAATACATCAAATGATGCAGAAGATTCCTATCACATCATGTTTCTATTATTGAATCCTATGAGACATAGAGAAATGAAACGAATTAGAAGTGAACATGAATGCCTGATGATTGCTATTTACATGATCAGCTGGTAATTTCCTATTGATAATAGTCGAATTTGGAGGTGAAAGAAATGTTGAGACAGGTGCGTCGACATTGGAAATTTGTGTAGTACTATAATCGGTCCAAAAGAAGCCATAAAATGTAGCTAATGCAATGGCAAATAATGAAATGGATAATAAATAACTAAAAACTAGTAGTAGGCGCAGAAACTTTTTCCTTGTCAAGCTTGTTTGTTGTTGTTGTTGAAGAAGTGGAAGTGAAGATCGTTGATTAGCATTTAGCTGAGCATTCTTAGCTATACTTATCCAAAGACTTTGCCGTTGTGAAGCTAATGCCGTCATTTGCGAAGTTTTCTGACGTGGTAATAAATGACTCAGACTAGTTATCGATGAGCAACGTTTCTGTGTCATCGGGGTCGATTTCAATGTGGCATGCGGTACTGGAGATGAGGGTATTGATGAACATTTGTCCGTCGTTGATTTAATAGAAGAGTACGGTATACGACCGAAGACCAACGGCTCTGCCGTTGATGGTGTTGCTGGTGTTGTTGTTTGTGGTGGTGACGAGATGGCAGATTCTTTTGGCGCTGGACGGTTTTGGAAATATCGACTATTGTAAGCTTGGAACGCACGATTTTGCGATGTAGTAGCCATTTAGTATGAGCGTTATGTTATGAAATAATAGTTGCTTTTTTCTCTTATTTTTTTTTTCTTTTTCTAGAAGTGAATCTAGTCTAGAAGAGAAAAAGGAAAAAAGATGAAGAGGAAATGGATGTGTAAGAAAAACCTAAGACATTTCTATTCAATCATGTATAAAGAAAAAATGAATGAATTGTTCAGGCAGAAAATGATAAGCAGTTAACGCTTGTATTCACTAGTATTACTTACCTCAAATAACTAGATTAGGACTATGAGGAAATAGTTAGTTTCACACAATTGATCGAGTATAAAAGAAAAAAGATCCGTGGGAGGTATTGAGTGACTTCGTTGCGAGAGAAAAGATAATAATTCGATTTTGTTAGCATAAAAAGATGTGCGTCGATTCCGTTCTGCTTGTTACATGCAGTAGGAATAAGATAAGGAAGAAAGAAAAACTAGGAATAATAGTACCAGTAGTCGTAGTCATAAACAGGATTGCAATTTTGATCGGAAAATAAATAAAAAAAAATAGGCAAAATAGCATTGAACGACAAATGGCATAGGCATAAGAAAAAGAAAATGAAGAATACATCAGTTTTGCAAATGAGAAGAGAGAGAAGAGAAGAAAAAAAAAACGAGCGACGCCGAAAGTCGTTTTTTTGTATTGATACAACACACATTGTCAAGTGTGCCAATTATCTTATACACACAGCGATCATTGTTGACATTTTCCTGATGGTTTCATTGAACTGACTTTCTCTAGATATATGTCTATCAATTTATACCGTACTATAATGATAATGTTTGTTTGTCGAGGTTTTGCTTTCTCAACAAGACAGAATAAGGAGATTACCGATGTTCCCTCTCTCAGCATCATCATCATTTCTCTCTAATGTCCTTCTTCGTTTGGTATGTGTGTATATACATCTCTTTCTCGTTCGCTATACATGAGCAAATGTTCTTCGCAAGCTGGTATTTCATCGTATACATAGACGATTTGCTCATCAAAGAAAAAAAAACATGCAAAAATGATCATTAAGGCTAAGTTGAAGATCTGATAATTGAAAGGAAACCTTGCGCAGTGAAACATGAATGTCTTTTGATGAGTTCGAGAGATTAGAAAGAGAAAAAGAGAATGCATCAAGAAAAATACAATATTTATGTCTGTAATAAGAATAAGGACGATATTATTACTTCTAATTTATAACGAGAGAATTGAGATAAGACTATTTGTGACTTGTTGTTTTAATTGATGAGAAATGCATGTCACAGAAAGCATATATATGTCTCGTACTTTCCATCTCTTTGAAAACTAAGAAAGACGAAGCAATAATAAAGAAAAGAAGACGAAGAAGAGAAGAACATGATGAGCCCTTGTTGACAATAACTGACTGTGTATGTGTGTTACATATAATAAGCTTTTTTTTCTTCTTTGTCAGTTCTTTTTATACGCTTCTTTTTCTTCAATTAGACACAAAACTGAAGAGATTTTCTTTTCTTTCTTCTTGGATTTCATTTATTGCTCTAAGCATAATCTGTTGATGAAATAGAATTACCGCTGAACACGATATCTGTTGTTGTTGTTGTTGTTGTTTTGATGAAAAAATACGAACTATTCAGTGAACTAGAAAGTGTTTATTAGAAAGATAAGTCGTTCGGCCTTAGTTAATCTGATTGGCAAAAAAGAAGTGCTTGTACAGAAAAAAATGCAATCGATCATTTATTTTCCGGAGCGATGTCGAATGAGGCAACTAGCGAAGAATTTGTTTATTTCGTGATACTGCTGAGAGATAGATTTTCAAATGAATCATTTTTCCATTCTTATCATTGTATAGACAACTGGTAATAGTCTGTGATCGAGTGGAGTGACAAGTGACATACCATTTCTTTGATTATTGTTATATCAAGATTCGACAGAGCAGAGTTGTTCATCGGTTGGATTGATTAAACAATTGGAAGAGTAAATCTACAAGAAAATGAAAGACGCGACTTGTCTGTACCAAAGTCGAATGAATCTAAAAATAGAGAGAGAAAGAGGGGGGGAGAAAAGACTGTCTGAATAGTGAATGGTAAATCGAGATTCACAGCATGTCTTCACTCGTATTTATCAGTATGCGACAGATGAAATAAATATCTTAATCGTAATAACCTTGACTTTCTTTTCTATTCAACCGAAAAGAAATATGGAAATGAATTGGTTTCATTATTCATCTCAATTGGATTCAACTCATTAGATACATCGTTGATTATGCTAAGTAGCAGTTGACAAGCTATGAGAATATGTAATTATCAAGTTGGATAATGGCGAATAATCTTCAATAATGAATAGAAGACGAAGAGAATTCGAAAACACTGACTTTTGATATATATATATATATATATATTTGTAATTATGTTGAAATGAGACGACGCCTAGCATGAATAATATTGTTAAAAGCCGGAAATGAAGAATAATAGTTAATCTTTTCTTATTCGTTGTGTTCTTTTAGAAGCTCAAGAATTATTAATCGATATTTATGAACGACTCGATGATCTTGACGCTGATAAAGTAAATATAAAAACAAATGATTTTTTGTAATTCGACTTTCTTTTCTTTGTAGGCTGAGGCTCGAGCTGGAAGAATTTTGCATGGGTTGGGATTTACAAAGAAAATGCAACAAAAGAAATGCAAAGATTTCTCCGGTGGTTGGAGGATGCGTATTGCTCTTGCCCGAGCCCTTTTCGTTAGTCCACATCTACTACTACTCGGTATGAAAATGTCATGAAGTGTACTCTCAAGCGTTTTCCTCTCTTAATCTATCTAGACGAACCGACAAATCATCTCGACCTCGATGCTTGTGTTTGGCTCGAGGAAGAACTTCGAAATTATAAACGCATATTAATCATGGTATCGCATTCACAAGATTTTCTTAACGGTGTTTGCACAAATATCGTACATTTAACTAAAAAGAAACTTTTTATTTATGGTGTAAGTAGAGATTGAAATAGAAATGATTAAAGAAAGTGAAATGATTGGTTTTTAGGGTAATTATGATGCGTATGTTCAAACACGAATGGAATTGGAAACAAATCAAATGAAAAGATATCAATGGGAACAAGAACAAGTAGCGAAGACAAAAGGTTTTATTGCCCGATTCGGTAGTGGTAGTCGAGCTTCTCAAGCTCAAAGTCGAGAGAAAACATTAGCTAAAATGATAGAAAGTGGCTTAACAGAAAAAGTCATTCAAGAAAAAGTAAATACTTTCATTCGATTTCTTCTTTTTCGAAGTTTTCGGTATTCTCTTAGACACTCTCATTGGCGTTTCCTGATCCGGGAAAGATTCCGCCACCATGTCTAATGGTGCAAGGTGTTGCGTTTCGTTATTCGGATAATACTGTAATTTAATACTGCTTTTCTTCATCACTGGATAAAATTAACTAATCAATTTCAGGATTGGATTTATACAAATCTGGATTTCGGTATTGATCTTGACACACGTGTTGCATTAGTCGGTCCAAATGGTGCTGGAAAATCCACTTTATTAAAATTAATTGACAATCAATTATTACCAACAAAGGGACAAATCCGTCGTAATGCACATTTACGTATGGGTCGTTATCATCAACATTTAGCTGAACAATTAGATCTTAATTTATCGGCATTGGATTATATGATGAAATGTTTTCCTGATGTGACAGAAAAAGAAGAAATGAGAAGAATTATCGGTCGATTTGGTCTAACCGGTCGACAACAAATATGCCCTATGAGAAATCTATCGGATGGACAACGATGTCGAGTGAGTTTTGCTTGGTTAGCTTGGCAATGTCCACACTTATTATTACTGGACGAACCAACAAATCATCTTGGTAAGAAATGAAGAACTTTCAGTTAGTAGTTTTCAAATTTTCTCTTCGTAGATATCGAAACAATCGATGCATTAGCTGACGCCATACGGAACTTTGCTGGTGGAATGGTTCTTGTTAGTCACGATTTTCGTTTGATTCGACAAGTAAATATTTTCGAGAGAGATTTCTGAGAATTCGACTTTTGTTTCGTTCAGGTTGCCGATAAAATTTGGGTTTGCGAAAATCAAGAAGTTAAAGAATGGCCCGGTGATATTCTCAGTTACAAAGAACATTTACGACAGAAAATGCAAGCAGACTTTGCTCCAGCAAAGAAATAATACTCTTTACTTTAGGAAAAATGTCTCTCTTTTTCTTGTTATATTCACGTTCTTTGCCCGTTCTCTATTTGTTTCTTCGAATATCTTGTTTCGACAAAGTGAAGATGAATTTCATCGAGAGTATTACATCCTTTCCAACCAACTTAATAGAGAATAAACACGAATAAATGCTAAACATGATGAACAACAAATAATCAAATGTCATATCTATTTCTTCAGATAAGTTCTGGTTTTCATTGCCCTGACATACATAAAACAAAAACATCTCTCAAGAAGAAAATATTTACTATCGTACTTTGCCAGATGAACTCTCCAAATATGACTTTTTTTTCTCTTTTCTTATCGAAACATCTAATTACATCTTTAAGTCTTTGTTTTTTCCTTGCAAATCATTTTCTATTAACGAAGAAAATTCCACTGACATATGTTCAAGAGCATTCGAAAAGTATTTTCCTTTTGATTAATATTTCGAACAAGAACAAGCTGAATCGATGAGCATTTTAAATCATTTTGACTCTTGTTGTCTACATCCAGAAGTCTGGAATTTTGATCAGACTCTTCTGTGACGTCATATGTCTTCTTATGTGACTTGTCATACGAATCTCTCTTTTAGTTCAATATACTTTTACAAAGTATCAACATCACTGTGATGTTTACAGAGTAATCGAAGATTCGATTTACCGAAAGAAAAAAACCTAATTATTCCGAAAAATGATCGCGGAAATAGATGAATTTATTTATCAATTATAGAATTATTCTAATAGTTCTTTAGATTCACAAGGGTAAGGTTTATCAAGACTTTCCGTTAAGTACAAGTGATCTACGTAAAAGGAATATTTTACTTAGTTTTCTATAGATGAGAAAAAAAACATATCCTTCTGAGGACAAAGATCGGATATCTATGCATTGTTAATGAAAAAGTACGATTTGCTTCCTCCGGCTGAAACAGAAATAATCAAAATAATTTTGAATTTATCTGCTATAGGAGAAAAACAGTTAATCGATCGATGACAGGAGTCTGTTAATGTGAATGAAACGGATCTCTTAATACGTATTATGTTAATTTTTCTTTTCCTCGATGTTTAAAGAGAAAATGTTTTATTATTTTAGAATAAAAATGTTGTGAATTTCATTGAAAATCAATTTAATGGGCCAGTGAATAGAAGTCTATTGTGATTAAAACCAATCATATGATGTCAAATGTTATTTATGCATTCAGGTAAACGTGTACTGTCATTAATTTTCTCGTTGATTGCCGCGTTTTCACGCTTCTCACCACCATCAAAGATTTTTACGCTTTTCGATAAGAAAAACGCCGTGAATTAAACAAATAGAATGATTTCATCCCTACAAATCGGTGCATACTGCGAAAAAGCACGTTTGAAGCACTCGACGTCCGTCACTTAATTAACTCAATGTAAGTTTAGTGTTTAGAAGTATGTTAGATAAACAAGAAATGTGTTGTATGCAAGATACAGTTAATGATAATTGTACTTTTCGTCAGGAAGAGAGCACACGGTTCGTACGCATGATGGTACATCGCGCTTTTCAATGTCCTGTTTTTGAAAGTGAATAGTATGTGTTTTTTATTCGGAGTTGTGTATGTTTTTTAAGAGAAATTTTTGCTCGTTAAATTCGAGGAATTTATTGCCTACTCACGCGATATAGAAACGGGTGTTCTTCAGTAGCTTTGCGTCGATGTTTATTTTTCTATTAATCATTTTGAGTTTAACGTGATAGAAAATGAACGACTCGATGTTTATCTCGAACAAATCAGTGTTAAATAATGGAATAGTTTTATTTTAGAACAAAATAAAGGAGAGAGAGAAAGACGGTATAAAATAAATTCATTCTTCGTATGAATATCTATATGAAAGTAATCAAATGGTGTGAAAATAGAACCGTATGTATATATTTGATTTTTGTTCACATATGACGGGTATTACCAAAGATGATACCGGATTGTGTTGCGCCTTTGTTGTAACCATATTGTGTACTGATGATGGTGTTACCTTGGTTGATAGTTTCAGTTGAGAAGGTTCGTTCGTTTCTATCACTTTCCTTGGGACCTAAACCACGTAGACCTTGTTTTTGTGCCTATAGGAAAGAGCGAAATGAGATTTCCGTTTTTTTCGAAAACAATGAAAATGTTTACTTTTCGACCGAGAGCGAAGAGACAGAGGACGACTTGGTGAAGATTCATTTTTTCGTAGAGATCGACTGTTTGGAAGATTTCAGCGTCAGATAATCCATAGGCTTTAGCTGCTTGAGCGAAGCGAGAAATGTTTTCCATAAGTTTAAAACTATTTACTCCTAAAAGAATCGATCAAAATATTGATCATCGAAGACATTATCCTACCTTCATTGATCTTTGATACTGAGTTCGGGGAAATTACATTGATTAGTCTAAACAAATTCAACATACTTCATAAAACTTCCTCGAACAAACAAACGCTTGGTACCGGCAAAGTTTGCGACCATCTTTCAATTGTTCATGAACATTATCTGCATCGCCATTTGTATCGAATTGTTCGCCGATCATTTCACTAATCCATTCTAACGCTTCATGAGCCTGTCCAACGTCATATTTTGATTGAATCTGTTGATCAAAAGCAAATCATAGTCGTATTAGTCTCTTCTATTAATGATTACGATTCACCCACTTTTTCCCAAGCATCATGAGCTAAACCAGACTTTTGCGCACGCACTACACTATTCATGTTTAGAATCGAAGATAGATCAAATCGAACTCGGCAGATATGTCTGTTAACTTTTTCGTAAGTGAATGATGTTCCTCGTCATATATGACGAGAATGAAACCACTCGGTTGAGTGGGCGGATGAATCGTGTTAGTATGTATACGAAAAGAAAAGATAAAATTCGAAGAAAAAACAACGCAAAACATTCTTTACATAATAGGAAACAAAGGAAATGCTTTTTGTCTGCTTTGTTAGTTAAACGAAATTGAATCGCTATGAAAACTATGTAAACAAAAGATTTCTCACGAATTTTCTGATGTTATGCGAATGACAAGAATACAGAATGTTAATATTTTCTTTATACATACTTTGTCGTACGCTTCCTTCGCAAAACCGTGTTTTTCTGTTCGATTCGCCATGAGTTTGTTGTGTGTTGCGTTGCTTTACAATGAAAACAGTTAACCTGAGGTATTTAAGAGAAGAAAGAAACAAAGAGAAAAAGTCAAGGTGAAAATGAAGATAAGAACAATTTGTTTTGGCATGCGGAGGCGTTGTATCATAAAACTGCATCATCTGCCGAAGACTAACTTCTTAATCTCAATAAATAACCGCTCAATCAGAAACCAATTGTTTCGATTCCTTTGTAAAGAAAAAGGCACAAACGAACAACAGAATCAGCATGATGCTTTATTCATAATTATCGATAAACAGACCAGAAGGAAAAGAGAAAAATGAACGGGAAATCATATTGTAGTTTTCTCCCTCGGAATATTTGCTCATATATATATGTTTATAGATTTTAGTTGGAAGTTTATTTGCCAAGATCTGATTCCGATGACATCTGTGAAAAGATGTAGAACATCTTTTACTTGTTGGCATCCATTGTTACCCACGTTTGCAGCTCGACTTATTTTTGCTTTTCGAACGTTAATAGGAATTGCTGTAAGTGGATTGAACTGAAACTGTTGCATTTCTTTCGTAATTGTTCTCATTTGAAGTGTTGTGCAACGCTCACTCTTTCTCCGGTTACGTCCAAGGCAATTCACGGACAACTGTTATTAAGTATTGGTTTTATCGTGGCGATTAAAACTACACTTGGAGAAACTATTCAAACAGCTTGTCGGCTCTATTTAGCTGGTGGTATTGCTGCGATCTACTGTCTATTCATTGTGCAATTATTTCCTGCAGACATCTACATCGCTGTTGGTGCGACAAACATCTTTGTTCTTCTTATCGTTTACACTGATCTACCAGTAACCGTACGTCGATTTTCAATCTTACCTACTTGTATTATACTTTTACAATGGTTTAAAAAATCTCATATAAACACAGTTTACATTCTTCACGCCTGGGCATCGTTATCAATCGGTTGTAGTTTGGCAGTAGTTGTCTCGTGTATTCCATTACCGTTGATTCCAACTGCGTATCGTGAACTGACTAAGAGAATGAAATTTATTGCTGGACAAACTCGCCGTGAAATAGCCGCCACTGTTTTGTTAATATCGGAATATCATAATATTCATTTACAGAATAGTTATAATCATGAAATGGATCGACATAAGAGTGAAACTGATGGCCGTAGTGAAGATGAGATTATTTTGCCAACTAATTCCTTCCGTGAAGATGATCTTTATGATCATTCGACGTCATTTGAAAATCTCAAGGATGATCATCTTTTAAAAAGTGATATTCAAGATTTGCATTTATTAGTCAATGGTGAAATTAAACATATGCAACGTGCTTTAGAAGAAATCTCATATGAACCGTATTTTATCTATTTAAGAGCAAATAATCTCATACGACGCGTTTTGCGTCTGATTCCATATTTGAAGAAGTTTGTTGACAAACCATCAACGTTGGAAAAACGATTAGAAGTTTGGGCTGTTTGCTTTGCTTCGTTACAGCGAACAATTACTGGAATGCTGTCATTAGACCATCATCATCATGCATTTGTTGGTCAACGAAAGCTGATTAATGTAAGAGAAAATCATTTTCTTGTCGATCAATTTGTGAACTTTGTTGCTTAGGCGATTTGCCTTCTACTTGACTCAACATTTCATTTTCTGGAGTCTGTACTTCCATATACAATCTCATCAGAACGACGTATAAACATCTCGAATACGGTTACGTGTCGTGCGAAAGTTGAAGAAGCACTAGAGCATTTCTTTGAGACCTACGCTCAAGTACGAGAAAATCGTTTTCATTCAAACATGTCCAATACTGATTCGATACTTTTAAACACTTTTCTTTTGCTCGTCTTACGTCTTGTTCACGTTATTATAACAGCTGCTGAAGCAAGTGAGACACCCGGTGTACGTCTTGACAGCGACTTGGAACAACCAACAACTGATTCTCCATTGTTGAATAAAGAATCTCATTGGAAGACTTATTTTCGTGATCTGATCGATTATATTGGTTTAAAACCATCATTTGGGAAATTTATACGTGCTTTCAAAACAAGTTTAAGTGTTCTCGTGTCAGCAGTCGTTGTTTTGAAATATCGTGAGCGTTTACAAGCATATGGTTGGGTTTATTGGGCACCAATGACTACAGCATTAGTCTCTGATTCTTCCGAAGGTGGAACAATTCGTTTATCAGTTCAGCGTCTCATGGCTGTTCTACTCGGATCAACCTATGCGTACGTTATTGTTCTTGTTGCTCAAGAGGAACTGGCAGTTGGTATATTTATATCGATATTCGTTGCATTTATGGGTTACATTAAAACAGATCCACAAAAAGAATATTTTGCAAGTGTCTGTGCTCAATCAGCATCGATTATCACATTTATTTCCAATCAAGAAGGAATCAAAGAATCGAACAAGGCAGTACTTGCACGAACAAGTCTGACGTTTTTAGGTATATTCATCCATGTGATAATTTCCAATCTATTCTTACCTGTTTCTGCACGAGGATTAATAAAAAAGAAAGTAAGAAACATCTCCTGTTAATTTTTTACATCTATGATGAACATTTTTTTAAGGTTCTAATGATGATCAATCATGTTTCTTCAGCATTGAAGATCGCTACCGACGATTTTTGTTCATTTATCGAACCAAACACGGCAAATTCAAATATAGCAGATCAATCAACATCATCATCAAAGAAAAAACCTTTGTATTTAACCGACACATTGTCCGAAATTGAATTGATCACTGACGATTTTCCCGATTTACTTGAGGAGGCGCTTAGTGAGCCAAATCTCTGGAAGCGTCCATTTGCCGAAGTCAAAGATCGATACGATGACATATCGAAAACATTACGTCGAATTATCCTCAATATTCGATTTGTTCATCGATGCACAACAATTCTCAAAGCAGAAACCAAATTACATCTCGCACAAGAAGCAAAGTAAGTTCATTCTATCAATCAACAATGACTTTCTCTCACATATATACTCTAATTAATCACTTCAAACCTTATTTGTTAATTTCACCTTTTTGATTAAACACTTTTTCTTCGTAGATGGCAAGTTCGTCAGCCAAATCTCGTACCTATGAATAGCAACAATTCAAATGCCGACATGCGAGCATCTCATGCATGGACAATGACGGAATTGCGTAAACAAAAGCAATTACAAGATGACCTTGATATTCCATTGACAATTTTCATGACATACACTCCCCGATCCTCAGCCCGATTCGAAAGAAGCTCTATTATATCGAACAATTCACTACCATCACTTCGAATGACAAACACCGCATCTTATCAACCTGTTCTTCAACATATCTCTGCACTGGAACAACATATCCAACAGGTTCTGACATACACAAGACAATTACTCGAAGAACAAGCGACTGTTGATGTTGGTGCATTTGAATTGCAACAACTTTGTCGCGAAGATTCATTTGATGAACGTGCGAAAAAGCCGAATGAGAACAATAATCATCACCGCCGTTCATCATTTAAACCTATTCGACAATTTCAAGCAATTCCACTTTCAACTAATCATTACAAATTCTTTTCCTGTTGTCATTTCAGTCAGCAGCAAGACAATCAACCTTTGCCATCCCTTCGTCAAGCAGTTGACCTGATGCTTGCAGCATTAATCCAATTTCTTTATGCGAACAATCACTTCATTCGAACTGAACTAGTGTCTACACAATCCATTGGAGATATTCTTGCTTTTCATACGTTATCCTATGCGTTGAAAGATATGGTTGAAGCGACAACAGATTTAGCGAAGAATGCGCGAAGAATAAAACATATCGATACGCGAACATTGACATATGAAGAGAGAAGTAACTGAGACGACAGAACACTATTATCTAGTCTATTACATTCGATGGACAATCAAATTTATAAGTCTCTCACAGTTTTTCTGTTACCGTCTGAGCATTGTTTCTTTTGATAATAAATTAACCTTAAATGACTTATTCTAGCGACCAATAGTTAAAGTTCTAATCTGATTTCTTTTTTTTTCTCTCTCTATGTTTCTTGTCGATGGCAGATGAATTCTTTGAATATCTAACTGGCTATCGATCCTCGTGCAAATATCATTGTCAAGGAAATGTGAACATTATTCTTTCTGCACCACATGGAGGAAATCAAATGCCCGATGATGTATCTGATCGAACGGAAGGTATATGTAATGATCAATCAGAAGTTCGACGTTATCGAACGACGGTGGTGAAAGATTCTCGAACTGATGAATTTGCTGAAAATGTTGCGAATGCATTAAAATCAAAGTGGAACTTCAAACCATTTGTTATTATTGGTAAATGGCATCGTATAAAAGTCGATTTCAATCGTCATATACATGAAGGAACATTGAATCATTCAGAAGCAATATCTGCTTATCATAGTTATCATTCGTATTTGAATAATGCAATTGAACAAGTTAATCAATTGTTTGGAAAAGGACTTCTTATCGATATTCATGGTCATTCCAAAGGAAAGTAAGGAAAGATTTTCAATATTCTAGGAAAATTCCAGACTTATTCTTTTAGTTATGCTATGATTGGATATACGCTATCGAGTGATCAATTGAATCAAGATGATCTATCGGATTCTTCGTTTCAAACATCGATCGAATCGTTATGTTCAACAAATCGTAATGAATGTATTCGTGGTGAGAATTCCTTTGGAAATATATTCGAACGAAATGGTTTAGGTATCGCTTATCCCTCATTACTCAATCCAAAACCGGAAGAGCGAACATATTTTGCCGGTGGATATATCGTTCGACATTATTTATCGAAGATCAACACTATTCAAACAGAATTAGCGTACAGCACACGGATGGGACCAGATGCGCTTGAAAATGCACAACTTTTTGCGCAAACTATTGTAGAATATATGAATAAGTATAATTTGTTGAAATCACGATAAGATTTCGAATCTTGCAGAGTGTTATATCTGATTGAATAGTTTTTTGTTTCTCGTATTTTTCGTACGGAAAATAAAATGCATAGGGAAAAAGTGCTTTATTATATAGAAAATCAAAGAAATTTTCCTTTAAACTTAAGACATTCGTTTACGGAGAAATCGAAGTGCCAATCGCTTTTTCAATTCTCGTCGGCGTAATGTTTGCCGTTTGTTGTCCATATTATTTGAATTGTATTTCTTCATCACTGATGCCAATCGTTGATCATACTCTGGACAGTATGCAAGAAAAAGTGTTGGGTCTAATTTGGCTAAATCATGATGCTGGACAATCATATTCATTCCTTGTTCACAAAGATTCTCGCGTGACTCAGTAACATCATCATCTTCGTAAACATCATCTTCTTCAGCATCCCAAGTCGCTTCAGCATTGTGGTGTTGTAAATCGTGATCTTTGGACAAAGAATTCGATGTTATCGGTACACGAGCGTTGACAATTGCGGTTAGAATGAAAAGTAGAAAAGTGCAGGACGAAAGATAACTAAAAGCGAAATTAAAATGTCAATTCAGCATTGGTGACAAGAATGCTTACTGCATTATTCTGGTTCTGCTATGTCTGTGATTTGCAATCGAGAATATTTTGTTGTTTATGGAAAAACCTTATATATTAATCACGAAAGGAATAAATTAAAAACAAAAGGAAAATATTAGTTCAATCAAGCAGACAAAGGAGAAAAAAAGACGTTTTTGACATCCAACTCGACAAAAACACGACAGACCAGTAGTAATAATATATTCAAATTTCCTTTTCTATGGCTTTATTGGATCGTCTGTTTACATCTAATAAACAATGCTAATCACAACATTCGATCTGATTATCTTTCCTTCTTTTTTTTTCATTTTCAAAGTCTTGATCTTGGCATGGCAACTAGATGCGAGTATGGCGACGACGAGATATTGTTTCCATTGGGTAACGAAGTACATCCACAAAGCATCACGGCAAGTTTAAATTCCCGTTTGAATATGTCGATAACGTCAACTACACCTTGACATCCACCGACAGCTAAGCCCCAGAGGATAGGTCGACCGATGAGTACCGCGTCAGCTCCGAGTGCTACGGCTTTGAGAATGTCCGTTCCACGACGAACTCCTCCATCAAGATAAATATCAACTTTTTTCGTTGTTTCGATTCGTCGTACAGCGGAGACAATTTCTGGTAAAACTTCAATTGTGCTGAATGTTGTATCGATTTGACGAGCCCCGTGATTAGACACAACAATTCCATCGACACCAGCTTGGACGGCTAATTGAGCGTCTTCAGCTGTCATGATGCCTTTGACAATAATCGGAAGTCGACTGATTTGACGTAACCATTGAATATCCTTCCAAGTTAACGTTGCATCCAGATTTTTTGCAATGTAATCATTTAATGCTGAATCATGTTTACCGTCTGCTTGTTTTAAGCCAGCATCATACAGATTTTCCAACTGCATATCTGCTGGTAGACGAAAACTATTTCGACGATCAGCTTCTCGATTACCGAATCGTGAAGCATCGACTGTAACAACGAGAGCACGGAAGCCAGCCTTTTCAGCACGTTGAACCAAGCGCGTGGTAAATTCACGATCTTTGAGTATATATAATTGAAACCATAATTGTGATGTTGATTGTGGATATTCTTTCAGCGCTTTTTGATGCTCGTCAGCTACATCTTCGATCCGTGTAGTCGAAAGTGTTGAAAGAATCATCACGGTATTCGCACGAACTGCAGCACGTGCTGTACTTCGTTCACCACCTTTATTATCAGCCATACGATGCATGGCTGACGGTGCAAACAAGAGGGGAAATGAACATTTTGTTTGACCATTTAATAATGTCACCGAGCAACTATTTTCATCTCTGTCATGATGAGCAACATTTACAAACACTCGTGGACGTAGTTTGATTCGTCGAAAAGCATTAACGTTGTCTTGTAAAGTTAATTCATCATCAGCACCTGCTCGATAATAATCATAGACCATTTTCGGTAGTTTGGCTTTCGCTGCTTGATGATAATCTTCAACATTGATCAAAATCGGAGCGATTTGACCAGCGCTTGTATTTTGAGCGATTGTGTTGTCCAATACTTGCTTTTCGGACATGATTCGAACGACGCAATTTATCTAATGTTGATTCGTACCTATAGTCATTTATATAGTGTCGATAAGAGACTATAAAGATATGTGTACTACTTGCGACCTCCCTATGTCCCCACATCTGATTTCGATTGGTTTGAAACATGTGTGAGTTAAAAGAACGCCAGAAACTTTTTTGTTTTGCGTATCAAATCTACGAATTATCACGATAATCTTTCTTAAAATAAATATGTCAAATTCTAGTCGAATTTGTATTATCGGTGGTGGAATAATAGGCGTTTCGATTGGTTTTCATTTGTCCGAAGCTGGATGTACGAATGTTACAATAGTCGAACGAACAAATATTGCTTGTGCTGCTAGTGGACGTGCTGGTGGATTTCTTGCCAAGAATTGGCGTACGGGTGCTGAGGGAAAGTTTTCTGAATTGAGTTTTCAAGCTCATAATGATCTGGCTAAACGTTTAAAAGAAGAATTCTCTACTGATGTTATGTATCGTCGTTTAACGACATTAAATTTATCAATAAATGAGGCAGAATCATCGACAAAACGAACAGACAGCAAATCAACGCTACCGAAATGGGTAACGACCGAAGTTGACGAACAGGAAACAATAGGAAACGAAGAAACCACAGCACAAATTCATCCTGGGTATGAATTTGATAAAATTACTTTTCTTTTCAACTAATCTCATTTTCTAGATTATTGACAAATGCTCTAGCGAAAATTCTGGAAAATCGAGGTGGACGAATCGTAATCGGAAAAGCAAATGGTTTTCTTTTTGAAACTATTCCTACTCATACAGATAGAGATGTTCATCATCAAACATCACCGGTACGAGCACTGAAATTATTAATTGAAAACCAAGATCCAATCGAAGCTGATATTTTCATTCTTGCCATGGGTCCATGGACTTGTAAGAACACTGGAAATACATCTTAGATCTACAGAACTCGTTACTTTAGATCAAGCGGCACCCTGGTTCCGAGATGCAATGGTATTCAAAGAGAATATTTCTCACCAATTAGACGCCATCAGCGGTGTAAAAGCACATAGTATCATATTCAAAGGAAATCAGCCGACCGAACCCTATGCATTCTTTCTCGCATATGAATCCAATGATGGCACTATGACCGATCCAGAAATCTATCCACGACCAAGTAGATTCTTCCTTTTATTGTGATATTTCGAAAGAAGAGAGAAATTTTTGTATTCAAGACGGTGATATCTATGTATGTGGATTTGGAGAGAAACCTTCACAGGAATTACCTGACGATGCGAATGCGGTACCAATCAACGAAAAAAGTTGCGATCGTCTTCGCGATATTGCTGTTCGTGTTGCATCAACATTAAAAGATGCGAATGTTGAAACCAGACAAGGATGTTATCTACCACAATCGAATGATGGAATTCCTCTGATTGGACGTCTCTATGGATTGAATAATGTCTATATTGCTACGGTAATACGAGAATTCTTATATGTAAATGTTTCCAATGTCTTCTCTTGTTTAGGGCCATAGTTGTTGGGGTATTTTGAATAGTTTAGCAACCGGTGCTCAATTGACACAATTGATATTAAAAGATGAAATGTCTCCCTACTTGAAACAATGCGATCCAAAGCGATTCTTTCAACGTGCAAGTCATGAATAGACTGAAATATTTGTATTTTTCTATAACAGATCTTACTGATGAGGATTGTAGATGAATTTTTTAAGAAGAATAAACAAAAATTTGAGAACAGACAAAGTTTCTCTAAAAGTGGAAAACCTTTCTTCAACATCTGCGCAATTTAACCGTAGTGTTACATGAACATCGCAGACAAATCATCTTTGAAACCTCTGAAACAAAAAAAGAATATTTTCACACATAGAAAATCCTGTACATAATCAATTGAATTATATGTAATTAACTTAGTTTCTAAATTTATCATTTTCACAAATATACTAGTTTCATTCACACGTTTCGACTACACTCGGAAGAATTTCATTACCAACATGAATGATATTTCCTTGACTCTCGTTGCGAGAATCTTGTTCACCCGACTTTAACAAATATTTATCATGGAATATATAGTTGTTATTTCGCTGGTTACAGAGAAAACAAAGAAATGTTATTTCTTTTCAATGACATCTGTCAAAAACAGAAATATGCTTTTCAAGTACATGACAATCATTGATAATCTTCAGATATAATTCGATCCACTGGATCGGATTCAATGAAATTCATCGAATTTGCAGGTCCTTTGGATGATTATTTTCCATATTCTCATTAACAACGACAATCCAAATATGAAAATTCTCTTTCTCAACGACCAAATTGATTAATCTCCGATAAAAACCGAGTTCTTGTTTCTTTGGTTAACCAAATGCTGTTTATTAATAACAGTATATAGAGAAACCCTGGGGTGCTATATATATAATTACGCTATTAGCACTTATATGATCCGTATCTTTGACGAGCGTCAATATTCTTCTCTTTCTTTTTTCGTCGAACGGTTATTGGATAAGATTTCCCTTTTGTTATTTCGAAAAAAAAGAAACTTGGATGAATATTGATTGACATTCAACTAAATTGGAGAAATCAGAAGAAAAGTAGCATTGACAAAGCAAATAGAAGATGAAGAGGGAGGAAAAAACAAAAGAAAAGGACCTTGGAATTTCTTGGGTTCGATCGCGGTTGCATTACCAATAAATATATATTAGTTTCCTATCAAGTTAGTATTTCCGCTGTGGAAATGAACAGAATCGTACGAAGAATGACGTGATGAGAAGAATAAGAACAAGAAAACCAGCTCGTTAAATCTTATTACAGACAAAGTCGAAGACAGGAAATATAATTCGTGAGAAATCATCGTTAGTCGAATGTTGAATGACACGGAAAAAGGAAAATGTCAACTCATTTTGTATACAATGAAACTACATTTAAAGATCTTGAAATTTTATTCAAATGTAGAGGTAATTAATGTTTTTCTTTGTCTTCATCCGTAATATGGTGAACTTCCAATGATGTGTTTTATTGCGACGAATATATTTTTCTTTTTCTGCTGTCTTTTCCACTCTTTCTTTTCTTCTCTTTCTTCTTCTTCTTCTTCTTCGCTCTGTTATTCCTATTAGTATTATCTCTACGCATTTCTATCTCTTTGAGCGTATGCGATATTGTGAAAGGGTAGGGAATTACAATCAAATCATACTTAATCTTCTTTTCAGAGCATTTCGATGTATTTTACTTTTGCCTAAATCTTAATTCATTCACTTCAAATTTACAGTATGGTCGATAAAAGTTACATTGTTTCACTTCTCGGTTGTGCCAATCTAATTGAACTAGTACGTATAGAAAAAAAAAGACGCTAATCTACTCCTGCACACAATAAATCGCTTCTTCTTCTTCTTCTTATCAGACATTGCTGACTGGTGGCTTTATTGCTGTTTGTGTAGCATCAACAGGATACGGTCAACTTGTCGATTCTTCTTCTAATCTTAGTCAGACTGTAAGTGCCGAAAATACGATGCAGTGATGTACATATATGTATCTGTCAATCATGTAATTTTTCTTGCAGAATAATGCTGATTTAACGATATTTTATGATATTAGTGTTTACACGATAAAACAAGCTGACCAAGGCATTTTAATAACAATCTTTCTTTTGACATTCTGTTCACTATTTGCTCATATTATATTTGCTTTTCGCTATCGATATTCTTGGCATCGTCTATCGACTGTGGTAAAAAAATGCTCGTCTTGTTTTTCTACTTACGTCGTCTTCATAGATATTTGTCATCTTTAGGTAGCTTTCCTATGTGTTATCTACGCATTTGCAATACTTGTTATATCTATACTTGTTGCTGTAAGTGAAACAGGAGACTGAAATCATATTCAACATCATTTTATTATTCTCTAGTGCTGGGAAGATAAAATGAGAAAACGATTAACGAATTCCTATGCCACAAATTCGATTCTCTCAACATCAAATGCTTCAATCAAACCACAGATTGGTTCAGCAGCAGCTGCAGCTGTAAGTTCTGTCGACCTTTGCTCTCAATGGCAAATCGTTTTCTTTTTTTTTCATAGACATTTGGCTTTGCAGCATGTCTTGCTTATCTTGCCGAAGCATTGATACGATTTCGACGTCTAGCAGACAAGATTCAAACTTGAACCATCCGTCCAGATTCGATCTCGAGCATTTTACTGTTGTTTCTCTTCGTGCAATGTTTTGTTCTTAAAGAAATATAGTTCCAAAATGAAAGAAATTATTTCCTATCACAAGGCTAAGCGCAAGGAATTATGACTTATCACTGATCAAATTTCTTCTCGCAGTACTCTTGCACAATAAGAAAATATTTTGTTTTGATTATCTGTAACATAATCTCCGTCGATCTGCCGATGAACTTGTCTTCGTCAATGTGAATATATATATGTATGTCTTTGAAGATGTCGCTGTCGTGCTTGCCATTGAGGTTTGTTATTGATGAGAGTAGAACCAATGGAAATGTTGAGTTGTTTCTTCCTTTCTTTCTTTCTTTCATCGTTATTTATTTATGATATTGTATGCCAATGAGTTCAGCGACCAATGAACGTGCTGGAAACGATTTATCTGTATATGAAGGTTTAGATTCATCTACCTTGAGTAATATAAATGACAATATGACAGAGGAAAACTATGAGCTTCTTAAGAATGACTATCCACATGCGAATGGCAATGATATTATCAATCGTGTATTAACCATTGTCGATCAACGTCTAGACGATGCTCAAGATTGTAAAAGTCAATTCAATAAGAATACGCTGTATCCAGCATTTTATCAAGTCCTTTGTGAAATAAAAAACAAAATTTGTAAGGCAATATAGATATTCTTGATTTGAAAATGATCGATTTTTTTCTATTTAGTACTTCATCGACGACATGACTCCGATGTGGGTAATGAACCATCTGAACAGTTGATTCGGGTTGATAATATGTTACATGCGGAAGGAATTTCCGATCGGTCTATATCGACGAGTTCGTCGGATCAATCGGATTACCAATCGAAATTCTTGCAGATAAAACAAGTGTACAATTTCGAGCTTGAAAAATATAATAATCAATGCGATGACTTTTGTTCACATGTTCGGACACTTCTGCGTGAACAATCACGAGTTCGACCGATTAGCGAAGAAGAAATCGAACAAATGGTGAAAATCATTCGAATGAAATTTTCGACTATTCAGTTAGAATTGAAACAAAACACGTGCGAAGCGGTGATGGTCTTACGTTCGAGATTTCTTGATGCAAGGTAAGAGAGTGCAGCTTTTCGCGATATATTTCGAATGAATTTCATCTTTATTTCAGAAGGAAGCGACGAAATTTTAGTAGATTAGCGACTGAAGCATTGAATGAATATTTCTATTCGCATCTGTCAAATCCATATCCTTCCGATGAAGCAAAAGAAGAACTCGCACGTCAATGTCAAATCTCTGTAGCTCAAGTAAGCACAACATTTGAAAGAAATGAATAAGAAGCATTTTGATTTGTCTTCTGTAGGTGAGTAATTGGTTTGGTAATAAACGCATTCGATACAAAAGGAATATTAGCAAAACTCAAGAAGAAGCGAATATCTACGCTGCTAAGCTCGCTTCACAGGCTACACGTCATCCCAACACATTATCTGATGGTAAAGTTCATACCTGTTTTTGATTAACTTACATATTTCTTTCTTTTTAGATTACTGAAGTCATGTCGATTCTAAACCAGATATCTTTCTCTCTGCATGTGTTTTTTTTTATTCGTTTCTCTTTGAATCTATGTATTGCTTCTCGTTGTTATATTTAATGCATTTTACAATTTGTTGTAATAGAAATATTTGTGAATCTATTTCAGATGACTACTGAAGATCAATTAGCGTCGTCTTATCATGTTTTAGCACCGTTGGAAAATGCGTTCTATACCAATATGAACAATCAAGGGCAAACATCGATGATTGATCGGATTATGTCGATTGTCAATGATCGATTAGACGATGCACAACAATATAAAGATGCTTTCGATCGGAACCCGATCCAACCTGTTTTGTTCGACATACTTCGAGAAATAAAACAAAAAAATGGTGAGATCGACGAATCTGACTTTCATCGCTAAGCAAATTTGTTGATTCTAGGTCTGAATATGCGTCAAATATCTCATGAAGATGAGTCTTATAAACAGGAATTAGCTCGTCTTGACACAATGCTTCTAGCTGAACGTATTATTGATCCGTATCCGAACGATTTACCCGCGAATAATTCTGTCGAGATCGAACATCCTGAATACGAAGAAAAGTTAAACCGCATTCGTCATTTTTATCATACCGAATTGGCTCAATTTGACAAAAATTCCAATGATTTTTGTACACATGTCATTACCTTAATTCACGAGCAATCACGTGTTCGGCCAATCACACCCGAAGAGATGTCTCATATGATTTCAATTGTTCGAAAGAAACTATGCTTAATACAAATCCAATTGAAACAAAATACCTGCGAAGCAGTTATGAATTTACGCACAAGATTTCTCGATGCACGGTAAGTGAACAAATGATTGGCAGTGTGAGTTCTATATTCGTTTGATTTAGACGTAAACGACGAAATTTCGACAAAACAACGCAAAAGATCTTAAACGAATATTTCTATTCACATTTATCGAATCCTTATCCATCGGAACAAGTCAAAGAAGAATTAGCCCGTAAATGTGGTGTCACCATTTCTCAAGTAAATCTCTCGTTTTTGAGTGTTCGTCGAAACAAAAAGACTTGTCTTATTTTAGGTAAACAATTGGTTTGGAAATAAACGTGGACGTTATAAGAAAAATATGTTGAAAAATGAATAATTAACATTCGATGTAGTCTTGTGTATATAAACCGTATTCAATATATGTATTCAATTGTTGTTTTTCTCTTTTGTATAATCATTTTATGTTTTCGAATCAAATTGTGTAATCAAAATAAATCTGAAAACATATTTGACAAAGTTTGTCGTTTACAAATGAGTGTTGAAATTGAAAGCTAAACGATTGAAACATCGAGGAGTTTTTGGAACATGAATCGAGTTGAAACTTGTCGATTGAACGGGAACTGTATGCTTTAGATGTGATGAACATAAAGCGTCAATATCCTGTTGACACGAGAGGATTATTTGTTGTTGTTTGTTAGAGAATTCTTCGAGTTTGGTTATGATCTACAATAATGATCGATTATGTGAGAGTTACAAGAATATTTTGGTTTACATTTGATCGAGTAGATGGACAGTTTGGATGGAGATGTTTGTCCTGAAGGATTTGATCGATTTTTTTTTCATAGAGAAGCCACATCTGAAATGATTGTTTAAGAAACAAAGTATTTTAGTGGAGAAATTACCTCATCTACTTTATTAATCAAATAATGCGAGATATACTTGGAAAAAATGGCGTGTTTTAATTGACATGATATTTGATTGAGATTTTCATCGGATTTACTCTTCGATTTTTTACTTGATGTTTCCATCGATAAAATATTACATAAAAACGAAATTAGTGGTCACATAGTAACGAGGATCAAATAAAATACTTCAAAATCTAAATAAGCATGACAATATTGACTCAATCGATGATTTTTTTATGAAACAATGCCTCATTTCATGCTTGTCTAGTTAGATAATTATTCTATTCATACGAATTGGACAGGTACTGACTTTTTCATGTGCATCTGCGAGTTTTTTCACGGTTAATGAAGAAAACATGAGAAACGTGCGTCTAAACTACAGCAGTCAACCAAATCAAAATATAATGTTTTGGTATTTGAAAGTGAAAATACTAAAGAAAGATTTCTATAAATTAATCTTCAGGTATAAAGTCATACCATACAATCATTGTTTAGACAAAGTTCGAATGAAGTGATAATAAAATACTCATGCGATATTGGTGACGAGATACTTCGAGTATTTGTATTCGATTTCATAGATAAATCGATTGAGATAAAGTTTTTTTTTGTCTTTATTAAATAGATTTATCAAGTGTTTTGATTGATGAAGAAAAAGACAAAATGATCTTGATGAAATTTTGTTCATATTACACAGAAAAGAACTCTTATCTGATCTTCTATATAATGAAGTATATTATGATGAATATAAGAATTTCTTTGTTTCATTCAAACAAAATACTTTGCAAAAGAGAATAAGAGAAAAAGAAAACAAAACAGACCAACACAACAAACTAGCACAACAATGAGAAGAAGAGAGAAAAAAGAAAGAGGGAGAGAGAGAGAGAGTGAAAGAAGAGATAATATCGTTTGTACATTTTATAAACAAAAATATGACAAGAAGAATGAACGGCGAAGAGCACCGAGTACAAAAGAAGAAAAAAGGTTTGTTGTTGTTGTTTGATGAGAGACGGAAGAGTTAAACTAATCTATATGAATGTATAATAAGCTATCTTTTGAAAAAACTTTTACATTATTGAGACATATTTGAGTTTCACTGTCGGGATATATGTATATGTATATATCAGGTAGAATAATATCGGTTAGAATCGACTAAAAGAAAGAAATTGATTGGATGATTTAGTTTATGTATACGAAGTGATTTACCGAAGCAAGTCATCGGGTTGAGGATGAAATGGAAATCGAAGTTGCTGTTGCTGTTGCTGTCTTTCAGCGTCAAGATTCAAACGACGAAATTCATTTTCACTATGTTCACGTAAGGATCGTTCACGAGAATGCATCCGCGAGAGATCTTCATGACGTGGTGGCATCTAAAATAGTTCAACGAAATAGTCAACTGAGTGTTCATTTTCAATCGAAGAAAAATCGATTTTACTTGAAGTGGATTAGCCGCAAGTGCTAATGACATGGGATCAAATCGAGAACTATTGGCTAACATAAATGCCATCAATTCACGTTCACGTGATAAGTTATGCATTGCTTCAAGACTTGCCATCGATGGCGATGAATGTGATTGTGGTGGACCAGATGAATGTAATAGTGGACCGGCATGAGAAAGACCTGAAATTATGATAAGTGTCATTTTATAGATATCATTATGGTATGAGAAATGTCTTACTTGAAAGTGAATTAGCAAATGGCATCATTGGCGGCGGTTGTAATGTAGGACCATTTGAATTATTTGTCGATCCCGATGCTGATGAATCATTATTATTTAAATGAAGATGTGTATGAGAGTGGGAATGAACATGTGAATGACTATGTGCACTATTAGAAGCATTGGCGGATGATGATGACGATGAATTTGCTGCTGATGACGATGATAGACCAGCTGAGGCGGGGGATGAAGTGCCAAATGGTGAAATCATGCTACGATAGCGTGGATCGAGCAAAAGAGCGGCTGTTGCCGGATCTAAGCCATTCGGAGATGGACGGCTAACATTAGCATTAAAATGTGATTGAGCAGCGAATAGTTGAGCAGCCGCTGCAGCTGCTGGATTCATTAGACGCAAACCCAATGGATCAAATTGACGTAGTGCGCCATTATCATGTGGCGACGGACCGAATGGTAATGAAAAATTTAATGGTGGTGGGCCACTAGCACCAGATCCAGGTGGTTTATGTGCGGATGAGAGAGCATGTAATGGCATAGGATGAAATAGAGAATTATTACGATTCATCAACAATGGATCATGATGTGGATTCAATGGTGGAAAGAGTGGCGGCGGGCCAGATGGATGAAGTAGAGGTGGTCCTTTATCCAATGAAAACGGTAATTTCTACAAAAGTAAATCAATGAAAAATACGTTTCTTCATTTTTGAATACGTACTGATAAATTGCGATCTTCTTGTTTCATTCCCATCATCATCATTGCTGCCGCAGCTGCAGCCGCCGATGACGGTGGTACTGATGGCATCGAAGGTATCGATGAAGTATCATGTTGTGAAGATTGTTGGTGTTGTTGTTGTTGTGATGGTTGCTGCTGCTGCTGCTGTTTCTCATTATTACTGGTTGATTGTGGTTTGCGACGGATACGTGAACCTCGTTTAAGCATGATATCAGTGCGTGCACAAGAGTTTTGTGATTTCGAACGATCATACACTTGCAATAAAACGATTCCTTCAGATTTATTGTAGCATTCTACGAGGGAGAGACCAAGAGATTTTTCAATTGTAAATGTTATAGCAAGCAAACCTCTTTCACATAACATTGGCGCAGGACCATCATCATGATTGACTTCACTAGTACCATTTGCTGAATTATCTGATGTATTGCCATCATCTGGTATATCCGTTGTTAGTAGATCATTATCTTTTGATTCATGTAACGATGATGGTATTAGCAATGGTGGGGGTGGGATACTTAGGGATGATGACGGAGTAACATCGCCACTGAGTATTGTTGGATGCATAGGTGTTGATTTTGATGTGTAATTAAGGCTACTTGAGTGTGATCGATGTGATGATGGAGAAACAGCTTCTTCTGTATTGAAAGAAAACGAAATGGAATTCATCTAGTTGATATTGCTTGTAAAGAAATTACCTTTTGGTATGCGTCGTTGATCTGGACTATGAATAGATGTTTTTGACGTGCGAGAAAATGCTGAACGAGGTGAAGATAATAATGATGGTTGTAAAAGATTTGAATGAGGTGTTGAATCGTTTGAATTTGTTTGCTCTGATTTGATTGCTGCTGATGATGATGGAGATACAATTAGATTTACATTGCTTTGTTTTGTGTGATCAATGAGAATCTTATTCGTTATTTTAGCCGGGCCACTACCAACAGAGACTGATGTTGGCGAACTAATTTCTTGTTTGCATGTTGTCGAATTGATTATCAATGATGGTAATGGTTGAGAAAGTGTAGACGGTGGTAAATCATCTGTTTTAATTAAGAAACCTGATGTTGTTATCGGAGGAGTTGATTCTGATGGTTCTGAAATCGAGAAAACAGTTTGTTTTGTTCAAATTTAGATGGAATGAAGTCATACCTAGTAGTGGTTTTTCATTTTCTTGTTCTTCTGCTTTGATTCCATTGTTGACCGTCGATTCGTCTTTGCCGCTATCTTCTTCGTCTTCGCCCTCTTGTTTGCCAGATGATGTTTGTTCATTGACGCGAGTTTTCTTTTTCGATCGCGTCAGAGATACCTTCGTCGTCTCTTCCGATTTGTCAACAGTTGGTGTCGAAGACGCAGGCGCCGATGATGCCGATGGAGTTGGCGATGACGATTGCTTCAATTTGTTTCGTTTTCGTTTACTACCTGTACTATTACTTGGACTTGTTTCATTCAATGGTTTGAATAGATATGGTGGAGGTTCTTGACTAATGATTGGCATTTCGCCATATTTTTTATAATACATGCGGCAATCGTAACATAGTTGTTGACTATCACGTCCACCTGCTTGTAAATCTTTGGACGATGTTTGACAATGTCGACAAAATTGTTCATCGGCATCTGTTGCATTGTTATCATCATTGTCGGAATTATGCTCAGATTCGTCTTTATTATTTGCTTTCGCATTTCGTTGTTTCGCTGGTGTAGGAGTCGTCGATAGGTTCACCGATGTTGAACATGGACGTTGTCGACGACGCGGACGACTTGATTGCGCTTGTGGAGTTTTCTTCCAAAGATAATAAAACTCGACTAGATCGGATGTTTCTTTGTGCGGTAGCTGTTCTTTTCGTATGCGATAAAAGTTTTTTCCATATTGTCTCAAGCCTTTGATGAATTTCTTCTGATCATCATCTGACCATTTTCGATCGATACCTTTCGGTATTGGACACTTTACTAATGATTGTATAGCACGTTTACAATCATAATCGTGATTATGTAAAGTATTTAATGCATTAATTGTTGTGTCATCACGTTGCGCGACATCATACATATCTTCTGGTAAACCTCGATCGCACATTCCAGCGAACGCGGCAATTGATCTCGCTGCTTGTAAGTACATAGATAAATCAATGTCGGATGTTTTATTCTTCCACAATAATTCTTCAGGCAAAGAACTTGGCATCTCATCATTAAGACCGTTTGTTAATGTTGAGGGTGAATAGGATTTCAAAAGTGGTAGTTTGGCTTGATGCGATGGGCCAACACGAATTTCACCTTGCGTGTTCGCCAGTCTGCGTGCTTCCGGGTTATATGTTAAAATATAAAAGAATGTATCCGGATCGGGCTTGAATGCACGAGCTTCTTCAATATCTTGGTAATGCGCGACACGGCACCGGCCTCTGAAATTGAATATAAAAATGTTTAGACAGACAAAACAAATCTTTGTACATAGAAAAAGTGTACGCATGTTTGTAAGAAGTACACATTCTTCAATCTCCCTCTCTCTTTTCCTTGTCAAGAGATTACAGTTGTCGGTCGTCATTTTTTCTCTTCTTTCTCTTCAGTTCTTTTTTTTTCATTCGATTCTCTATTCAAGTCAATAAGGTTTTAAATATTCTTCTTACTTAATGTGTACGGCCGGATAGAATTCTTTGATTTCCGATACGAATAATTCTCGACCAATAATATTCGGATCTTGTATTATACCAGAATCTTTCGTTTGTTTATCTTTAATTGATGTTGATGTTTGATTGTTACCCTCTTTAAGAAAGAAAATAAGATATATCAATAAGTAAATAAACAAATCTTTGTCTATATTAGATATATACCATTTTTTTTCTTTCAATAGAAAAAAAACAACAAAAAGCATCAAGTAATTTAGTTTTCTTTTAGATGAATGAACGGAAATCATGTCGACAACGACGACGACTGCTCTTCTTGCTTATTCGCACTCTCTTCTTATTTCTCGCACACACACACACACGTACATTCATACAGAATCAAAAAGGCAGTATGAGGGTGCACGATGAAGCAAACGACTCGACAGAGAAAGAAAACTGAAAAAAAGAGGAAAGAAAAAGAAAAGAAGACGCAGGAGCTCGCTTCAGTCCTTGAAACTAATCAATCATACTTCTGTTAGTCGAAGTACAGCACGACAGCTTATCAGGTGTAGATTATTGACATTTAAAAGTTTTTCTGATCGATTAAATGAAAAAGAAGAAGAAAAACGATGAATCTATATCAAAGAATACGTAAAATAAACAGCTACAAAAGAAAACTGAAGAAGAAAAACATGAATATGTAAGATCGCGTGTCGACACGCCCATTTGACCGATCTATTGAGAAGGGTGTTCAACTTCTATTCTCTTAACTCAACTCACAATTCGTCGATGAATTCAAAGCAATGTACAACACATACATATATGTACATATTCAAGCACAGCAATGAATATTAGTGCGACGCGCGAGTCGGCGTTGTCGCTCTACTGTGTATGTCATTAACCAGAAATTATAACATGCACACATACATACATATATGAAGAGGAACGATCAACTTGCCAAGTGCGATAAGACATATATATACATATATATTCATAGTGGAGTAAAAAAGCGAAGAAAAAGAACCAATAATGCTGATAGATATAATCGCATAATAAATAATATACATATCAGAAAGAAAACAAATGAAATTGATAATTTGTTGCTTATTTGAAATAATAATTTTTTCGTTTATTCTTTATAAATTACCTCCATTTGGACGTGAAGTATATGATGCAAAATATGCATGTTAAGTGTGAAAAGAAAGGGAATAAAACAACGCCAATCATAATGGACATACACAAGTGATAGAGAAGGAGAGAAAGAACAGCGTACATAGAGACACAACGAAAGAGTGAGAGCTCGTTGTTGCTAGTGTCACCTTAATAAGGAACAAACTAACGTCGTGTCACGGTCCTTCTCTTTCTCTCTTCTCTCTATACAAATATGTATGTGTGCATTCGTTCTCTAATTTCTTCTTTTTACTATACAATAGTGTCTTAAGAGCGTGCAATGGCTGCTGTTTGTTGAAGAGGAAGGAAAAGAAAACAACAAACGATGCATCCAACAACAATTTATCGCTCGTCATTAGATTGTTTTAGATAAAGATATATTAGGGACATTAGGTTATTGATTAGTGTGACATGAGCCACAACGGATACTCTAATGTATACAACAATGTTCTATCTCTTGCCGTTTAATGATAAAACAAAGTGTGAATATAATATATAGACATGTTTAACTCGAATGTTTTGCTTCTGATAGACAAAGAGGATAAAAGGTCGTTGACGAAAAGAACAGAAGAAGCAAAAAAAAACCTAGAAGAGATACCTCGATCAAGAATGATGCGAACATTCATATATAAATATATACAGAACGAGAAAAAAGAGTCAGTTGATCCGATTAATCAATCACTTATGGTATCGGATGTGTTTCTGTTTGTTCGGCTCGATGAACCCATACATATGCATACACAAACCATATAATGACACGAAATATGAATACCTGAATAAGACTCTCTTTTTTTTATATTTATGTTTCTTTTTTTCTTTTCTGTATATTTCTAATTGATGCGGTAGTGATGATTCGTTTGTGCTAATCATTGTTGTTATTCTTAAATAATCAACAACAGAAACGCACAGAAATTAAAGAAGTAGAAGAGAAAATACCGCATGATTATGATGGGGATAATAGATATTTCTTTTCTTCAACTAAGACTATAGAAAGTGAAAAATGATAATTACACAGACATGCCATCATATGTATGTAACGATAAATCAAACAAGACGGTGACGATAAATAGGAAACACATATTGATAATGAGTACAAAATAAAGCAAGAGCAAATGGCATCATATGGATATTTACAAGAAGAAAAGTTGATATTTTGTTTGTACTTCGTTGTTGCTTGCATACGCATTACTACTTAAAAGGATTTCTATTATTGTTATTTGAGTGAAGAGAGAAAGAGAGGAGAAGGAGAAGAAGAACGACTTGCCGCCATCACTCATCCGTCGATCAATGATTACACTAGACTGATTATTATCTGTGTTTCGTCGAGTCCTCCGTTGTTCGTCGCTCATTTTCACGCGCTATCTCCTTTCTATTCTCTCTCTCTCTCCTTCTTCTTTTCTTTCGACTCTCATCATTCTTCATCGATGAATTATATACATTCTAACAATAATTTGACAGTGGTTATATGTTTGGTCTCAATGCAAACGCGAACACATACATATCGTGAAAGAAGAGTGTATGTTATAGTTGAAGGCATAGACGACGAATGGAGAGTGGCTACAGAGAAAGAAAAAGAAAAAAAAGAAATTCTTTACACAACTATCACCAATGAGTACTAGATGTCAGTATGTCGAGCAAGAAAGAAAGAGAGGAAATCTCTCCACACATGCCGATCAATACCACTTGTCAATAGTACTAGTAGCGCTCTTATCTCTCTATATGCCATTGAAGAGAATTGAATTTTAATGATAGATGACTATGTGCTATGTCTACGACTAATTACATCGATTTATATGAAATAATAATAATAATCATCATAATAGAAATAACAATAATGATGATGATGATGATACTAGTTGCCTGTACTCACCTGTAACAGTGTGTACTTTTAAAAATATCGATGCATATCCAAAGAGGCAAAGTGAAAAGGAGAGAGGAGGAAAAAATCAATCAAATATATAAAATAAAAAAAAGAAGAAAAACGACACACGACACCATACATAACATCATCATGTCGGCGGGTATGATGTGATATTGTTCTTCTCTATTTGTTCCTCCGGCAGCTAAAGAGAGTAAGCAGGAGCTCCTGTTGAGAGACAAAGACCACGAGAAAAGAAGAAGAAAAGCGACAATAATGATAAACTACAGTACTTGATGCAAACATACGTGTGTCGAGTACATACTGCCGAGAAGAGCAATAAACAATCAGCACACATACACACTCATCGACTACATTACATAGATATATAAATAGGATGACGAATAGAACTTTTTAACCAAATAGAAAAAAAAAAAAAGAAAACATCAATATTACACTTCTGCTTACAACTATTGATTTTGTTTAGCTATTCATAGTCAAACTCAACGTAAATGAATCAGATTGACATATATTGTCTCAAAGATAATCTGTCAATCTTATGAAAGAAGGAAAAAACTGAAAGAGCATCTCTCGACGCAAATAGAGTAACGAGAAAAAATGTCGATAAAGCATAAGAACGTTAGAGAATAACTTACTTGACTAACTATGACAGTTACTCTTGTAAACTAGTAATCGTTGTAGTAACACATCATGGAATAAATACACATTGTTCTTCTGACGAAGATATGAAGAATGTGTTTATAAATGTATGATTATATACATCAATTTTCTTTTTCTTTAAACTTATCATATGGGATAGGAATGATGATGATGAATGGACTTGCAGGGACATTCTTTTCTCTATATCCAGGGATTAGATGAACGAATTAATAGAAAGGAAAGGAATGTTTTGTTAAAATTTACAATATTACATTTCGACACGTATGAATTTCTCAATCATTTATTTATATATCAAATAACTAACTTTGATTTAACTAAATGACAATCGAAAGAATGATTAGTAATCATTTGCATTCGTTGTTTCGGTTTTAACTGAAGACTGTTCGTTTAGATCTGCCTTAGAGAATAGAACGAGAAAAGAATAACATTTTACAAGAAATATTCTTATCGGATGATTTATATAGATAGATATTGACTGTCGCCGGAGATCGATGATGAGAAAAGTAAAATGTGACAATATAAAAACTCGATTGAACAAAAAAATCAGACTTACGATTTTCATGATATCGATCTTCGATGAGAAGATGGTAAAGATTAGGTGGAATCTCAGCTGGTCGATAATACCATCGAACTTCTAACATAACATGGTCTTTTCTTGTCTAAAAATGTCAAATAGATAAATATTTCTGTGGAATGATGGGATCACTTACTAAACGGAAATCCAAGATCGAAGCAATTGAGTAAGGTTCGGCTTGTTTATTTGTTTCCAGATAGACATGATCTAAATGAGAAACGATATGATACGGAAAAGTGTATGTGGATCGTTGCTTACCTCCAACTCGATAACAAATGCCGTTTTTATCAGTGTGCGATTCAATTTTTTCATCTTTAAATGTATGCCGGCTTGATTTATTGGTCGATGTTTGCCGAGTTGTCAATGGTTTATTCGTATTACTATTAGCCTGTGCACGAAGACGCTCTTCCAAACCTTGAAAATACATTCCAATCAAATGTTTATTGATTTCTTTCAGTTATTCTTACTTTGCTCATCCTCTGCGTCCATGTTTATAAATGCATACGGATAAAAAAATCTAGAAGAAAAAAAAATATTCGTTTTTTCTTGCTGTACACAATTAAACACTGTTAGGACGAAGACAATGAAAAAAAAATGTAGAATTCTCAATAGTCTTTTGCTTAAAACTTCATTTTTGAGTATTTCAAAGAAAATACGGCGTCGTCGTTTTCGATGGGACAACTCGTTGATCTTCAGGAACGGCATTGAATAACTTCGTCTCATGATTCGTAGCTGTATGAAAAGCAAGAATAGCAGCGATATTCCCACAACGATAGCAATAATTGGGTGCTGACCATACAGTCACAAGATGTTCGTCGAACATGAATTTAATACCTAGAAGAAAAATACGACAGACTGTCGAACGGAAAAAGCGAAAAAAAAGAATGCAAATTTTACCTTCTTGAACAAGTTGATGTGCACGACAAATCAAACTTAATTGATTATTATGCATGAATTGACTTGTTGGTTTTTCACCGAACAACCATCCTGCACCGCGTGGTGATATTGCCCACCAATCAATATCATCGGGATCGGACCACATCAAGTCACAGAAACCACCATGATGAGGAATTTCTTGATCACGTTCAATCGTGCGCATTTGATCAATTGTACCTATATTTGGTGAAAGTCCACCTAGAAAAACACAAATATCAACGAATCCAATCAATGCGTTTTTCCTTCGCTATTCAAATGTTTACCATGAATACATAAAACTTCATTATCAATCAATGCACCAATTGGCATAAGATCAAATAAACGACAACAAAATCTCCATAAATTGGCATTGCCATATTTTTTCATACATTCATCATAAAATCCATAAACTTGAGTTACTTGTCGTGATTCATGATTACCACGTAACAACGTTACACGATCGGGCCATTTAGCTTTGAAAACAAGTAATTGT
This sequence comes from Adineta ricciae, assembly GCA_905250025.1. Classification (NCBI taxonomy): domain Eukaryota; kingdom Metazoa; phylum Rotifera; class Eurotatoria; order Adinetida; family Adinetidae; genus Adineta; species Adineta ricciae. The sequence continues at coordinate 210,396 of CAJNOJ010000091.1, forward strand.
GTCAATGTTTCTAAACTGTAGTAACCCCGATCGACGAAATCTCCCATGAAGATATACTGCGTGTCGGGCGGATAGCCTCCGGTACGAAATAATTCTTGAACATCATAATATTGCCCATGCAAATCGCCACAGATGGTTACTGGAGAGAAAACGGGTTGAACATTCGATTCTTCAAAGAAAATATCTGAGATAATTGTGCATAATTGTTTAAAGTCCGTTTCAGGCAAATATTTGCAATCTTTAATCCATTCAATCCATCGATCGATGTCTCCATTCGTATTGGAATGATTTTCAATCATGATCTGAAATAATAAACAACACAAATTTATTTATTAGAGGTTTTTTTTTTGTTTTCCGCAGTTCAATTTATTCCAATGAATAGAAAATGTTTATTTTTGTTATTCTGAATTGTGACTTTTCATTTAACGTCGACGATCTCGTTCGCGAGATCGTGAACGATCGCGAGATTGTGACCGCGAACCACCATGTGTCTTCTTCTGACGCCGTTGATACAGACGTTTTCGCAGGTCTTTCGAAATCTAAACACAACGCAAACTGTACAATGAAAAACTAACATTTCATCTTCACTTACTGGTTTCAGATGCATAAAATTACAGAAGCCACCACGAGGACAATCCCTAAGAAAAAAAAACACACCATTTAAGTTTATCAATACTCAGTTTTGAATATGAAGGTTAGCCATGCGTCTGCCCAAGATAAGTAAAGCCCTTGAAAAAATGTTCAATAAAATCATTTTACTCATATCTGATTAAATACCGTTTAGAGGACGAATATTGTGAACTCAACTGAAATAACAAGGCCATCTATAAGATAGGAATGAATGATTCACGATACAAAGGTGAACAATAGCTTACGGAATTCTATCAGAAGAAATATTTAGTTGGAAATTTGCTTGATAATGACAAGTTTCCTATCTAGAAAGCAATTCAAGAGTCGAAACAGACCTGTGCAAGTGATTTCTGTCAGATAAGGAAAGTTTTCCGGGAAATAACTGAGCTGATTACACTGAGAGGGTTCATCGAGTGGAATAGCAGAAAAATATCGAAATTTAATTACCCCATTTGATATTGTCGACAACAAGCTTCATGAAAATCAGTTACAGGACTTAATTCCGCATAGACAGCACGACCATCGAACCAACGATTGTTAAGATCAACAACAGCTTTTTCAGCGTCTTCTTCAAGATGGAATTTTACATAACAATTACCTAAATGAAAGGTATGAAAACACATGTCGGCGTCATTTCGAATCAGTTTACCAGCTAAATGTTCCGAAAGATTATCGCAAATGTTCATCTCTTCGATTTCGCCGTATTTTCGTTCTAATTCAACAAACAATTCTTCGAACGTATCATCGAAATGCTCTTGAATACGTTCTTCAGTAATATCATCGGCAATAAATGATTTATCGGCTTTTTGTGAACTATTTTCCAAACTTAAGTACAAATTCTTCAATAAGATGGTTTGACTGAATGTCGGTTTGTTGTGCAATTTTGAACAATGTTCACCATGTCGACAGGCACCAATTTTAAAGAAAAACGAACAGTTAACTTTATCTTTTTCAGTTCCGAATATCGATGCGAGATAGTCAGCCATTTATTTTAATTATCTTCAATATTTGACACCACGTTGTAGACGATGTAAAGAAGACGTGCAAATACAAAACGAACAAACACAATACGTTCTTTCTTTCTTCTATATCTCATCCAGAGAATATTCTCCGGACGCATTGTATTTCATTGGTCGAAAGTTCATAATAAAAAAACAAATATTTTCTCGTTCTACGGACGTTGTTATTTATCAAATAGGTAACCGAAAAATCACTGTGAAATGGGTTTCTTAGGCGTAACTGGTGCATTTGCACTAGTGTATGTCACTGCACGTTTCGCTTCGTTTCTCTATCGACTTCTTTGTCCAGTGAAACTCAATATACGAAAATTTGGTGAATGGGCATTGGTTACCGGTTGCACAGATGGTATTGGTAGAGCATATGCCATTGAGTTAGCTAAACGAGGTAGACAAATATATGATAAAAGATATGAACATTTGTGATTATTGGATATAGGAATGAGCGTGATTTTAATTAGTCGAACAAAGGAAAAATTAGAACAAGTAGCGAAAGAAATCCATAGCAAAAATGCCAATGTACAAACGAAAACTATCGCTGTTGATTTCACCAGTAAGACTAGTAGATTAATGATGTAGGAAGATCGAAGCGTTTTGTTTTATCTAGAAGATAACTCGATCTATTCAACCATTCGTGAGGAAATTCGCGGTTTGGACATTGGTGTCTTAGTTAACAATGTTGGAATGTCGTATGATTATCCGGAATTTTTTGATAAAGTAGAAGACAGTGCAAAATTAGTGAACAATATGATTCGATGCAATGTGGATTCCGTTGCCTATCTCACTCAGATGATCTTGCCAGGTGTGCATTTGCTATTACAAAGACTTTTTCGCAAATTCTTCCTCATTTATATTCGATATTTAGATATGCTACAGAAACATCGTGGTCTTATCGTTAACCTATCGAGTGTCTCCGGCCGACGACCTGTACCTTTATTAGGTCTCTATTCTGGCACAAAAGGCTTTGTCGATTTATTTTCCAGGTAAGTGAAGTATTGAGATTGCTTTAGAGTAAAATGTTCTTTTGTAGATCATTAGCTGCGGAATGTGCATCACGTGGTGTATTGATTCAATCATTATGTCCTGGTTTTGTAGTTAGTAAATTATCTGGTATTCGCAAGCCATCTTTATTTTCTCCAACGCCCGAACAATTTGCATCGAGTGCTATTGATCGTATTTCACTTCCATTTACAACCGGTTACTGGGCACATGATCTTCAAGTAAACTGTGTAACTTTTCTCAAATAAAATAATGTGTTTCATTTGTGCATTTAGGATTTTGGTCAATCACTCTTACCGGAGTTTCTTTCCAACAAAGTGACAATGTATGTTCTAGGTGGCGTTCGTGCTCGAGCATTGAAGAAGCGCAATCGTGCACAATAAACCAAAATCTCAGTTGACATTTTCAATTTTTCTTCACTGATTTTAACATTTTTTTGTTTTTGTACGTTCGCATCCGTGTACGGTTACTCTTAGATCTATCCGATGATAATTTCATGACAAACGGTCATATTCCTCTCTTTTCTAAATAAAACTCTTTTGTTTTGCAGCAGCCAACTCGAAAATTGATATCGGCTCTATGAGCTCAAAAACATCGACATCCATCTAACAAATGAATTAAATATAATTAGAAAAGAGTTATTTTGACAGATTTCATAATGTGTTAACTATTTTCTAAAGATAATTAAACATTAAATTCGATTTGACCTTGTCGTACGGCTGAAATATTTTCATAAGAAGTGAATTAGACGAAAGAAACGATTTGTTTATTATATAAACAAGTGCAAAACAAAACATTGAATGAGTTTTATATCGCCTGTTCCGCTTGTCTTCAAACAAATAAATCGAGTTAGGAAAAAAAAGTCAAGTCTGATAGAAATTATCCGGATGAATAGAACGACAAGTTATTCAAAGAAAAGTTAGTTAATAGTAGCTCATTTTTACTATAATTTCATATCTAGTTTCTTGTTGTTTGACTCCGACTGAAGCCCATTCAATGAGACGCTCAAGGCAATCTTATCGAGAGTTTTTATCTGAGTACGTACACTAATCACTACGCTCTTTGCTTTGATTAAAAAAAAAGAAGTCTGTCAGAGAAAACTTTTTCAATTGCGTATCCACTGAAATCGTCTAAAAGACGTTCTTTTTTATGTATTTCATCATGATATTTCCACGTACAAATTCAATTTCTTCGTCAAATATTATAATTGTATCCTTTGCATGTTGTTCTAACGGAAAATATCCTTTCGAAAAAATACTTCTCTTGACTAGTAGTCATTATTGTCTATTAAACCAAATAAAATCATTAAGATCAACCATATCAACTTGCTTGTGAAAGAACGAAACGTAGGAGAAGAAGAAGAAGAAGAAGACAGCGTATCTGTCTTGTCTAATCAATGAATGATAATGCATAGAAGAATAAATTATCAAGACTATTTCATGATGTCTATACATCATCGACATCTCGTTTCGGATGCATAAATTAGATTTTCAGACAGCAGCAACAACAACAATAACAGGATAGTAGTCATATTCGTTCAGAAAAAAAATGATGCCTAAGGATGCTTATGACCCCGTGTGTATACGTACATGTCAGTTCATATTTCTCATTCTATTGTCCATTCGATGGTTTATCGACCCATGACTAATTTAATTAAACAGACCAGAAAAATGAACTTGACTGGCAAACTAGATCGATATATTTGTAGTTTTTCATTGAAATGAAGACTGTCGTTACATGTTAAATGTACATATAGTTAGTCTACTCCAATCGTTGAGCTTCCTATTCATTCAATTAGAATCTCGATGTCGAAAGTATTCGCGCTCGATCGACATTAAGACATTTCCGATTTGTCTGTGACGGCCGAGAAGCAAAACGAATTAGTTTGTACTAAAGTATTGGCGACATTCTTTTTTTCTCCTTCTTCCCTCTCTTGTCTTCTCATATGCCGCTCGACATTTCTATTGTATTGAAAATTGGCTGAGTTCATTGTACACACGTATTCAATTCATCTCTAATTTTGTGCGACATACGCAGCTAAATGGAAACATGGCCATGATGGTGGAACGAAGAAAAGAACTAGTTCACACACATACTTTTTTGTGCGTATAAAAGACTACGCCTTCTGGTGTCTGTTCTTCTTTTTTTTTCTTCTTCTTCTTCTTCTTCTCTTCGTTTCTTTTTCCTCCACTCTGTGAAAGAGCGTTCAACCAATTTTTTTCAATGCGATGTCTGCACAAAAATGAGAAAAAGAAAGAAAATGTGTGTTCGCTATGCGTCGAAAGGATGCTTCTATCGAACTCCGCCAGTGCCCGTCGAAGATCAAGCGAGAATAATGGAAAATTAAATAGAAGCAAAAGGGAAGGATGACATGTTCAAAAAAGTCTAAGATTCAATCATCTTAACAGGTAGAAGGGTGTTATTAAATCTGAGAGATTTCTTTTCATTTGCTAGACTACAAAAGATTATCGAAGAGAAAGTAATCAGTACACGCTATCATCACTCTGCCACAAAAAAAAATCAGTAGAGAGAAAGAGAAAGAGAGCAGAAAAAAAGAATAAGAATGAGCGTCGAAGAAAAAAAAAAGTCCCGGAAGAGTGTGAGAAAAAGAAACATGGTCTTTCTCTTAACTTCTACTTGATGCACGTCATTCCTTGTTGTATCCAAAGATACATTGGACTATCGCCAATGACACTTGGATATTGTCTTCTACCAACAAATAATATCTGACTTTTGCTCCATTTCTCTCCGTTTTCAAAGTTCTCTTTTAGATCTAGTCACTTCATCATGGGTAATATCTCACCTCGCCAATCAAAATCATATCGTGATGGACTTAATCATCTCTCATCATCAACAACGACTGCAAGCACAACTACACCAACGCGTTCGTCATGGAAAAAACAATTGCAAATCATTAATGATACGCTGAACATCAAGAAATTTACTCTGCGACATGCGCATGGACGACACAAACGTTACCGAACGAATTTTGATGAAACAAACCATTCGAAGTTAGCAACATCAGTCACCACACAAAATTTTCCCGATCTAACTAAAACCAATGCGGAAAAATTGCTGAGAGACGAACACACCGAGAATAAATTTCCTTCAGACAATCATTTTACCAAATCATTTAGTTTATTTTCCATGAAACAACCAATGACAGATATAACAAATAAAGAGATTATGACAAAATCAATTACAGCGAATATTAAAGAAAAAGATGAGATATTACAAGAGCAACAACTGACATCGAATAGCTCGACAAAGAACTACAAACAGCAAGAAAAGATTTTACTGAAAGAAAATCAAACAACAGATGTTTCCATTCAATACAAACGACGACACAAATGTGAAATAACCACAGGTGAATATTCCAGCAACAAATTTCAAAAATCTTTTGTTAATCTATATTTTCACTCCTCCGTCTCCAGAGATTTCATTCGGGAGGGAAAATCGACATATGTCATGCTTATAAAGAAGTTTCCCATGAGTGATTTGAAATTCAAATCTCTGTTTGATTTGATGAGGTAGTCGACAATGAACAGAAATAGATTACATAATACACAGATTGAATAACGCAATTACTGATCAATCATTACTAAAACAGAACAATCCACTTCGAAAGTCTGAACTTTATCACTTTTTCTTTCTTTAGTATCCAATTCACTCGTTAATAAACGTCATTCCGCATTCATTGCTCCGTCATATCATTTATCAAAATCTCAATCACAATACTATCATCATCCCAATCATATTCAATTGTCTTCCTATACAACATTAACCAACGGTTTATCATCGAGCACGAAACACATTCGTACGATAGAAAAGCACACGACTCGAAAGACGATCATTCAAGCATCAACGAATGAATTACTTCGATGTTTAGGCGAATACTTATGTTCCTGTTGCTCACATTTATTACCCATCCTCGATCCATTGGATTGTATTTTATGGATAAAAAGTGCTGATCGTCAATTGATTCTACAAGGTTGGCAAGAACAAGTCTTTGTGAATCCGGCAAATATTGTTTTCGTCTATCTTCTCGTACGTGAAACATTAACATATGTTATCCCGTCGATAACAATTAAAAATGTCACGGAATTACATGCGATTATCTTAACGTGTTTATATCTCGCATTTAGTTACATGGGAAATGAAATAACATATCCATTGAAGCCTTTCGTTACTGACAATGAGACGCGTGATGTGTTTTGGCAACGCGTTGTGTTAATCATGGCTCGTTTGAGTTCGAAAATGTTGGCGATCAATCAAAATCCGAAGTTTTTTACTGAATGTTTTTCCGAATTGAAAACTTATAATCTAGTCCGTTAATGAAATCTGGTTTTTTTTATTTGTGCAATAAAGAATGATATAAAACTCGAAGCGAAAAGGATCATTTTTCTTGTGCATTTGTATTATTTAGCGATGGATTGCTCATGCCATCATGACGAAGATCAAACATCGTGTTGATTTGATATGTTATATCACGTAGTGTATCGATGATGAGTTTTAATTGAATTTGTTTCTCATTAAGAATTTCTTCATAGATAGATTTCTGTTTCAATAAACGTTCTAATTCGGGATTGTTTGTGGCAGTTGTTGGTTCACGATTGATTACGTATTCATGAATTTCACGTAGACGGGAGAACAAATGTCGTAAGGAAATAAATTGAGTTGTGATATCGTTTAAAGTGCCTTCGAAGCGCGTGCGTTTATCAGCAAGATTCTGGGCTTGTTGTTGTTGATGACTCGGGTTCGGTAGATGTGCAATTGGACGCGCTAGTTGAGAGAGCCAAACGCAAATTTCAGCTGGTTTTCCAACTAATTCTTGAACAGTTTCCTGGCATTGACGAATGCAAGCGAGACGACTCAATGGCTCGGACTGGCCACTAGTCGTTAGTTTTAATGAGGATGAAGAGGAATGCATGAAGAAAATCTAGAAGGATACTTTTATCAGATTTCATCAGACTAAACAACCTCAAGTGTGAGAATATGAAATAAAATATGAACAGTGAGCTTTTATTTTTTGTGTCGAAGGAGAAATTCAATGGAATATTTTATTAAGTATACGATATGAATTTGATCTATCACGTTGCTTACGTCATTCGATAAGAAATAGATTCTCCTTTGATGTGAATTATTTATTAATGCTGATAAATACACGTAAATACGCAAAACTCATTAAAATCAAATACGTTCCTTCCGTTATTTAACATGTAGTTCATTATGGTTAATAACACTTGTCGTTACTCTTCTACGTTTAGAAAAAAGCGTTTCTATTCATGATGATTTTGGAGTGATGAGGCTTTTCATAAGAAATAAGGTGACTGGTATTCGAAAGGATTTCCAGTGAATGTCTTCTCATTTCACATTCCCGTGAACTTCGAAATCTTATCAGTGCATTTCCATCTTGATGCTTATCGTTAAACTACAAAGAACGTGTCATCATGATTCTACGTTCTTCGAGTTGATCTCATTTAGGAAGAGAATCTTTATCAAGAGGACACGGTCGAAGACAAATATATAGGCACTTGAGAATAGGAGATTTCATCTAGAACTATTGCCCTATGTAATCATCGGCATCAAAGTCAACAAGTTTATTCTGAAGATAAGATCTAAGATCGAGATAATTAGATTTAAACTAATGAAAAACTTTGCTTAAACGCGGAAACATCTACTTTTTTCGAATAAAAGATGCTCATCATCAAAAGATTCTGCTACACTTTATCCAACCCTACATGACCGACAATTGATTATTTAACAACCTAAACTCACCGTACTAACTAAAAGGCAAATATTATTTTAAAAAATCTTTCTTTGTCTGTCAAATTTTCCCCCAAGAAAAAACTCTGTCGGTCGATTGGTCATTTCATTTTCCAACGATGAAATCTTCTCTCTAGTGACATCTGTCTTCGTTAATGTAAACAAGAAAAATAATTTTAGCTTCTCTCGATGTAAATTACTAAAATCAGGATGGTAAGAAGTTGTTTATTTGGAAAGTAATCGGAACAACTATCATTTGCCGATTGATTCACATCAACAATGGCAACGTTGAGAAAAAAGACGAGAACAAACAAAAAAATATAAAAGGTATTCTCCTCCATGTTCTCTCATTTTTGACGTTATTCTAGATCAATTTTGCGATGTTTTTGTGATAAGCTTAGTTCTCCTTGATTTACACCATTCTTTCAATTCAAGAATCATTTTTCTCTGTAAACATATCAGTGTGTGTATTCTTGTTTTGTTTTGTTTGAAATTTTATGCTCTTTTGTTGTTGATTTTCCTTGTCAAATCTCGCGCTCGATGATCGTCGTTTTTCTCTAATGGACTTAACTAATAATCTAATTAATCCCAATACTGCGCCAACCACGTCGAATTCAACGACAACAACAAATCCATTGAAACGCGTTCGACTTGAAAGTGACGATTGGAGTGAGAAAACTCCGCGATCACGTCTACTTGAACGTTGGAAAGAACAAGATTTATACATTGATTACTTAGAATCACGAGTACATCAATTACAACAATCGATTGAGTCAAATGAACTTGTACGGGAGAAAGAAGCCGAGTGTAATAAATTGAAATCTTTACTTAATTATCGGTTTTTAACGAAAACAACTCAACAACAAGCGTTGGTAAATTGAATAAACTCGATTGGGATAGTTATTTTTTTATTGATTTCTTTCTTTCAAAAGGATCAAATGCGTGATATGATGCAAACACCATCCTTAGCTCGACTTAGACAAACTTATTTAGATCCATCGATTAATCTTATCTATGGACAAATGCGTGAAGAGATCGAAAATAGTCGAAAAGCATGTGATGAGGCACAAAATGAACTACGAGCGTGGCAGTTCACAGCAGACAGGTAAAGATCAAATAGATCATTTCGTTCGTATATCTCTTCATGATTCGTAGTAAAACTGGCAAAATGCTTATGGCGAGATGTAAAAAACTACTCGAAGAAAATGAACAATTAGGAAAAATTGTTTCGTCAGATAATGTAGCGAAATTAGAAAGTGAAATCGCTCTACAAAATCGACTTATATCAAACATAAAAGATGCACAAACAGGTAAGTTGAGAATGTTCAGTTGGAAAAGAAACGAAGTTCATGGATTTGTTTAGATTATGAAGAGATTATGTTAGACATGGATACAAATATGGATGCAATGTCCAATGCATTGCTTCACATGCGACATCAATTATCTGAATCACATCGACAAATCAGTTTGTTAAATGAAGAAAATGCTCGTTTGAAAACTTTTTGTCAATCAACAACTAATACTCTCAACACACCGAATGGAATTTCTCTTTCTGATTCACCGTTGTGATGATATTTGTGCCGATAATGTTGTATTTATTTTTCTTGGTTCTTCTCTTTCTATCATCTAAATCTTTCTTTCTTGGTTGCATATGTAACAATGTGTTTTTGTATGTAAAAAAAAAACAATGTGATCCTTGTCTAGAAGAAATAAACAAAAGTACAACGCCATCACCTCTAACATTTCTTCTATGATAACAAACAAGTTACCGTGATCATCAAGTTTAGTTACTGTATGCTTTGTTTTACAAGAGATGAAGAAAAGAGAGTTCGTGTTCTTGAGATTGATCATGTTCATGATGCATGTTTGATACAGGAAAGATTAGACTCAAATCTTTCTTATACTTTTTTTGTAGTTTACCGACGAAAACTTATTTGAGTGATTGTTTTCCTCTTAGGTTTCGGCTAAAGACATTTCTATTTTCAATGTACCCCGTAGTTATCTTTTAGTAATTTATGAAAGAATTAATGAACCATGTTAATTACTTTTGCAATCGGTACAGACTTATGTATTTAATCAGTGAAGTTCCGTTTTTTTTGTCTTCTTTTCTATGCTGAACATTTTCGTGTTGTTTTCCCTCTTTTTGGATAAACCAGAAACCAAAAAAGATGGAAGTATAGGGGAGATTCCCATTTATATGACTTTTTATCATTGGATATGCACAATATTGCGCGTGAAATACTGGAATGTTCGCCTCGATGATATTTATTGTCAGTTTTGACATTTAGTATAATTAATTTATCACTTGAAGATATCAATAACAAGTGTATTTGTTGATTGAATAGATTATACGAGTTTATTTTCAACTAAGAAAAAAGTTATGGTCTAGCAAGCTATTTTTTCAATCAAAGTTCAACTAACTAAATGAAAGCCGTTAGAAAAAAGTGATTCTTATTGAAAATTTAAACAACGTGTTCGAATTTGTAAGAAACAGTTTTTTCTTCATCAGCAGCTAATGTTAAAACACATTTGATTGTCAAACCATCTTGTGTACAAGCAGTGTTGGGCGTTCCTAATTTAACGGACTGACCATAGTTGTTGAGTTTATATTCAACTTTCACTGGACGATTCTTTTTGAAGTTTTTAAAGGCCACATTTACGTTGTACACTGATTCTTTTCGTACTTCCACAGGAAAACTTCCACGACGATTCGTATCGTTGAAAGTGCGTGATGAAACTACGGTAACGTTTTCTTTGTAGGTTACATCGCTATCTTCACCAACTGTAAATTCATGTTTGTCTTTTGCAGCTAAATTTGGTAATGATGTTTCACCGACAAGACGATCATATTCACGAATGACACAGTTTCCTGACGACAAAAATCGATCAGCTGATAGCCGATACGATCGCTGAGCTTTGCCATTCGATGCGCCAGCATTGTGAAAATGTTTAGAAACTGATGCAAAGCGTTCAACCGTAACATGTGGTCGAAACATTGGCAAGAGGTAGTTAGTTCTTCCTTCAATAGAAAAAGGAGTGTTAATCGCGAAGACGTATAACCCAGCAACTTCCTCAGGCTTGCTAATAGTTGGTGCATGAGATGAACCTGCGTCTGCGAAAGTGCGAGCCATGGCCATTTCCGGCACAGCATTATAACCGCGCCAATGTGAGTTCGAATGTATTTGCAAGTTGATGTCACCGCCCAATAATTCAGCATGTTCAATGTCAACTCGTGATTGACCATCATTTCGAATGTCAGCCATCGAGATCAAAACAACACTCTTCGATTCGTCAAACAAATTCAGTTGATATCGGGTCTTCCAGTTGAGATTTGATCGAAGATAACTCACATACACGGCATCACTTGTGTCGAATGTAAAGTTCACATAGTATTTCGATTGTGGTGGATCACTTTCATATACGATGTGATCAGATGAAGCAGTGAAATAGATCGGCTCTTTACTGATATCTTTGTCGATGAGCTTGACGAGATTTCGCTTTTCATCGACGAGTGTGGCTTTGACGAATTTGCTTTCGGTGTTGGATGATGAAGGCGCACGAACGAAGACATGAGCGTTGTTGAGTGACTGTTTTTTTTCGGTGATAGTTTGTTGTGTGACCGTGACGTTGGAGCCGACGAGTGTAAGTGAATCGGAACGAATATCTCTCCAGTCATCTTCGGAGAACTCGAGAGGTAGTTTTCCGAGTGGTTGAATGATTTCTGCAAGATTTGAGTAGATTTTAACGTTGGCGAGGATGCGATGGTCATTTGTTACTTGTGTTTTGTTTTTGCTGAAATGTAAGAAAGCATCTCCTGTGTTGAGAAACACAGCTGATATAAGCAGACAGAAAATCGACTTCATCTTGCAATGATAATTCTTTTATCTGGTGTATTATCATGAGAATGTGCTGCATTAAATACTTGCGGTTAATGACGAAGAAAAGTGGGCGCCGGGCATCTTTTCTCCTTCCTATCTAAACTCGTGATGATATATGATATTGTCATCGGCAACATCTGGACAAGGAAGGAAAATATTAATGTTAGACGATAGTAATGAATACTTTGTTGAATCATTCGCGCAAAAATAGAATTATTGATCGACAATTTCAACACGTGATCAATTTTAACAAATAAGAAGATGGTCTGTGGAAATCTAATTGTATTTGTTAGATAGAAGTGTTAACTGACATATCCTAATCACTAGCAATCGTCTCTAAAGTCAGACAATACCAGTCATTTTTAGAGAAAAAAAGAAGGTATACGTATGCCAACAATGTACACTGTAAATTTAATGTATTTTATTAGAGTCCAAACATATAAAGTCCACTAAAAAGAAAAGGATAAGATAAATATGAAAATGTATTGATAGGGTGCTATATGAATCGCGTCGAAAACGCGTGTCGTGTTCAATTAATTAACCACTTCAAGTTTATAGGATAAAACTTTTTCTTCATTCGCTGCTAATGTTGTTCTATATTTGACAGCTGAATTTTCGAGTGTAAAATTCGTGCGTGGTTCGATCAGTTTGACTGAACTTGCATGTACATGTTGTTGATATTCAAGTTTAAATGGACGATTTTTATAACTTTTGATGTACAAGTTTACATTATATGTTGTTTTTATTTGTCCCTGTGTTCCATGATATGAACTGCTCACAGAGCTCAAAGCTTGCGAAGATATCAGAGTAACATTTTCCTTGTAAACAACGTCCGCATCTTCGCCAATTGAAAAATCATAGGAATTCTTGGCGGCTAAGTTTGGTAATGATGTTTCACCGACAAGACGATCATATTCACGAATGACACAGTTTCCTTTCGACAAAAATCGATCAGACAATAGACGGTACGATCGCTGAGCTTTGCCATTCGATGCGCCAGCAGTGCTAAAATATTTTGAAATTAAGGCGAATCGCTCAATGGTAACACGTGGGCGAAACATCGGCAACAGATAGTTAGTTCTTCCTTCAATAGAAAAAGGAGTGCTGACCGTAAAGACGTATAAGCCAGCAACTTCTTCGCCTTGACCGACGCTTGGCACAAAAGATTTTCTACTTGCCACACCTATCCCAGCAGAATTATCGAACGCAGCTCCTTCGTGCATTGAGGGGCCTGATTTCCAATATAAATTCGAATGTATTTGCAAGTTGATGTCACCGCCCAATAATTCAGCATGTTCAATGTCAACTCGTGATTGACCATCATTTCGAATGTCAGCCATCGAGATCAAAACAACACTCTTCGATTCGTCAAACAAATTCAGTTGATATCGGGTCTTCCAGTTGAGATTTGATCGAAGATAACTCACATACACGGCATCACTTGTGTCGAATGTAAAGTTCACATAGTATTTCGATTGTGGTGGATCACTTTCATATACGATGTGATCAGATGAAGCAGTGAAATAGATCGGCTCTTTACTGATATCTTTGTCGATGAGCTTGACGAGATTTCGCTTTTCATCGACGAGTGTGGCTTTGACGAATTTGCTTTCGGTGTTGGATGATGAAGGCGCACGAACGAAGACATGAGCGTTGTTGAGTGACTGTTTTTTTTCGGTGATAGTTTGTTGTGTGACCGTGACGTTGGAGCCGACGAGTGTAAGTGAATCGGAACGAATATCTCTCCAGTCATCTTCGGAGAACTCGAGAGGTAGTTTTCCGAGTGGTTGAATGATTTCTGCAAGATTTGAGTAGATTTTAACGTTGGCGAGGATGCGATGGTCATTTGTTACTTGTGTTTTGTTTTTGCTGAAATGTAGGAAAGCATCGCTGACATTGATAACAATAAGAAGTAATAGAATCGCCTTCATTTTGGTTATTACTAAATCGTAGTGTGTGTTATTTTTACTTTAAGTATAGATGATAAGTTTTCTTGCTTTATATACATTTATGGTACATAAGGGACATGAATTGGTTTTTTTTTCTCCCACATCTAATGAAAAATCGGAACAAATTGGTTTTTAGACTTTGATTTCGTCAGTGGAAATAGTCAATAAACATGACGGGAAAACATTTGCTTTGACATTTACGATTGATGATAGACAAAAAAACAGAAATATATCTATTTATCGCTAACATATGTTACAGATGTATCAAGTCTAATTGAGTATTCCGTTAATAGGTTCCTATTTCTAGTTCTAATTTGCTTAATTGCGAACGGACGTGAAAAATGTTCTTGATAACCAACAAAAGGCTTTTCGCTCATCCATAATCCGAATGTAAAATTTTCATACTATAGATAATCGGTTTAACTAATTGAAATCTACACGTGCAATGAAAAGATAGTTTGCAAATTTAACTTTGAACCCTCGAATTTCTTCTTTCTTTGAAAATATCACATTTGTTGATCTTTTGTTTTCTATTTTATCTCGTTCGATATCTTCACAAAGAACGAAAAATCTAAAAATGTGTCGTACTTCTATTATCTATACAGACCATGGAGCGTTTAACAATAAGCTACACTTTTGTGGTTGTAACTCTTGTTTTTCTTCTAACACGTCGTAAGTTAATGAAGAATCACTACTCAGTCGACATTTTCAATATGCTTTTCCGTAGAATGTCATGCTTTACAATGGCCTAAACCGACCGTTTCTTCATCTTCTACGCAAGCAATTGCTGATTTGATTTCTCGCGTGCTTGACGGAGCTCCGAGTGCTCGCCTCTTTCGCCTTTCGATCAATGCTAATCTAGACATTAACGGCAAAGATGTTTTTGAACTTTCAAATGGCCCTGATCCTGGTACAGTCCTCATTACAGCATCATCCGGCGTGGCTGCTGCATGGGGATTTAATTACTACCTCAAATATATCGCTGATAGTTCATGTATGGTGTAGTAATTGTATAATGTATCATTGTTGTGCTTGATTTGAATAGTTTATTGGTCTGGCAAGAATATTCGACTAAATGGGTCAGCATTAATTCCTATAACATCACCTATTCGAATAGTTGCAAACGATCTTTTCCGTTGGTATGGCAATCCGTGCACATTCAGTTATTCGGCTGTGTTTTGGAACTTTTCCAGGTACATTCTAATTTGACTGTTATAGATCTATGATTTCGTTATTACATGAAGATGGGAGAAAGAAATCGATTGGATGGCTATGAATGGGATCAATATAGTATATGCAACGACTGGTATGGAATACATTTTCAGTAAAGTCTGTGTTACTATTTGAGTTTCGAATAAAATGTAATCAATAAGCTCATTATAGGTATTTCTTCAAATGGGCTTTACTCAGTCGGAAATAGACGAATATTTCACTGGTCCAGCGTTCTTAGCTTGGTAGGTTAAATTGTTGTCTTCTGTTTTTTTTTGTGAATAAATTCCAACTTATCGCTGTTAAAATGAAAGGCTTCGTATGGGTAATCTTCAAAAACATGGTGGTCCGCTCTCACAAAATTGGCATCAATCACAATTTCAATTAGCTAAACAAATTATTCAACGAATGACTGATATTGGAATAATACCAGTTCTACCGGCATTTACAGGTTTTATGCCTCGTACTGCGCCAAGGTAATAAATTTATGTCTTGTGATGAAGACAAACTTTGAGGAAAACGTATTCGCTTTAGACGTTTCCCAACAGCAAAATTCTATTATTCGTCGGACTGGAATGGTTTTGGTTGTAACGATTCTTGGTGAGTTTTTACACGTTGAGTTATTCATCAGTTCGATGACATCTTTTTTTCCGTACATATCAGTCTTCCATATCTCGATCCGACTGATCCATTTTTTCAACAAGTTGGCGTGGCACTGTTGAACGAAGTATGTTTATCTTATTGAGTACAACATAGTCGTCCGTGATTAAAGAAATTAGACAGTGACTTCATTGAACATACTTTCACATTATTACGCCTGTGATCTATTCAATGAAATGACCCCACCGATTAGGTAGACTTTGACTATTGTAATATTCTCAGTTCACAGAATATTTCTCTTAGCGATCTGAGTTATTTGGCCAATGTTAATGCAGGAATCATGAAATCAATGCAAACAGTTGATCCAAATGCTATCTGGTACGTCTTGATTTGTATAAGATATGTGAATTATATTAGCTCTGCCATAGGGTTATGCAAGCTTGGCTATTTCTTTCAGACTTTTGGACACCAGCTCGTGTACAAAGTTATCTCAGTAAAGTTCCTCCGGTATGAAACATCTTGCTCCGTCAACATTAATCTATCATGCGTATATATTTCCTCACATTGAAACAGGGTCACATGATTCTATTGGATCTTTTCTCCGAAGCTCGTCCTCAGTATTCACGTTTTCAATCATTCTATGGACATTACTACATATGGAACATGCTACACGACTTCGGCGGAAACAATGGTTTGTTTGGTTCTCTTGTTAATGTTACAAATGTATGCATTTTGCTTGATTGTGTTGTGTAATGTCAAAAGATTTAATTTGTAGGGTCCGCAAGCAGCTAGAAATTTCTCTAAAGAACAAATGATTGGTGTTGGCATTACTATGGAAGGTATTAATCAAAACGAAATCATGTATGAATTTGCTCTTGAACAATCATGGCGTTCTCCACTCAACGAAACCGAATTAAATGACTGGTATGACGATTTCAATTCGATCTCCTTTACATAAACAAATTTTAGGTTAGTCGGATTTGTTATGCGTCGATATTCTAGCAATCAAACAATTCCGAGTTCTGCGCTGTACGCATGGCAAGACTTAGGCAATTCAGTTTATCATTTAAATCCTAATCGTGCCTATTCATTGATGTTACGTCGACCAGCACTTGATCGAGGTCAAAGTGTGAGTATCAACAAAAATTTATATCAATTAGACTAAGGTGATGTCATATAACAGATTAGTTTCGATTTGAAAGTTTTGCTGTCTGCATGGGAGTTGTTAGTGAATTCATCGGATCAATTGGATGCGGATCTATTCCGTTATGATTTAGTAGATATTACTAAAGAAGTTCTTCAATATGAATTCGCTTGTCAATTTGTACAATTAACTGTTGCTTTCAATCGAAGTGATCTTTACGGAGTAGCGTAAGAATCTATATGAATGTTTTAATTTTTGTTCACTATTTGTCATACATACTAACTTTAGGACTCAAGCAGCTATTCTTACGGATCTTTTAGAAGATATGGAGAGAATATTGGCATCTGATCGTCGTTTTCTTTTAGGCAATTGGATTGCAGATGCATTACAGTTTGCCAAAAATGAAGAAGATATTCATTTTTATAACATGAATGCTAAACTTCAAGTATCTATTTGGGGAACTAATTATACACTAGGATTGTTTGATTATGCGAATAAATTTTGGTCTGGAATGATAGAAGAGTATGTACACAATCAATATCATTCATTTCAGATATAAAATGAAACATATATCTTTCTTTTTCCAGTTATTATGCTCCTCGATGGCGTGTCTTCTTCGATGTTCTTGTCAAGTGTCTTCTAGAAGTAGGAGATATCTTTATATTTACTGTTCTCATTTCGTAATGTAATCATGTACAACAGGGCATTCCAGTGGATACAAATCTATTACACAAACGTTTATTTTTCGAAGCTGAATTGCCATTTTTCATGTTGGATACGAAAATTTATCCCACGAGCACCCGAGGTGAGCTTCTCTATCGATTGAATCGTTTCGAGAAAACTTTTACTTGTCTTCAGGTGATTCAATCCAAATTGCTCGTGAACTGTTTAACAAATATAATCCATCAATCAATTCTGTGTGTTTGCCATTGGGCTCTCCAAAACTCGACTATCCATTCGGTCGCTACTTTAACTAGATCAACAATAACTTTCTATCTACTTTCATTTAAAACATTTTTTCTTTGAAAAATCCTTAAAACACATTGCCCTTCCTCACACCATTTCATTCGAATATGTTTTACATTGCCTTTTTTCTTCATCATCGTCGTCAAGAAATATCTTTCTATGCAATTTCTATACAGCGAACAAAAATTCTCCAATTTCACTTTGATCTAATTTCAAGTATGATTCATTAGACATTTTAGTATAATATACACACACAACTAGTTCCATCCTTTCGACGAAAATTTTCATAGGGATAATCTATGTTTACTTCATTTCGAATACACTCCTCATATCTTGTTAGATATAAACATTGAATAAAGTTCCCTTATTTTCCTCATGATTTTCATCTGATGAAAATACATGTATAAAGACATCGTATTTCGAAGATATTTCCTGACATACGGAATCTTACAGGCCACTGTTGAAAAGAATCTTAATCGTCTATGTGCGAATTGAAAGTCACATAAATATACTCAGAGTCACTTTTGTTCTACTCAGGAGCAAGTAATCGATTCCTATTGTAGCCATCTTTTAACGACTGCGATGCAGTTGCGCGCTTTCAAATTCTAATGTCTACCAAATATTTTTTTTCTCTTTAATTCGCTACATAGCGCTCATAATTTGGCGTTACAATTCATATTCCGACTCTGTCTTGGTTCTGCAATAAAAATGGCATCCTGAGTTTCTATAAAGTCGCGTGAAACGAAATAAACAATAGATTAAAACATTAATAAAACTTGATTCAAAGAAGAAATAAAAGTTAGTAATAATTATCATGAAAATTATATGTTTTGACATTGAGGCAATTAAAACAACGATAGTTTTTTTTATAGATTGTCATTTTTTTTCAAAGGCTTTTGTTCTCCCATATCTGATTGTAGACGAAGCATAAGTAGTAAGTGAAACATATCTACATATGGAAAATAATACCATAACCGTATGCATTTAGATTTCTGATTCAATATATATACGGTAACTCTTCGTATGTTTTTAGAGAAGTTCATAATGAATTCCCAATATCTCTGAATATCTGCTCCCCTCCATGAAGAAAATTTCTTTCGCATTAGTACAATCGACAGGTTATTATTTACGTCGAATCCATTCTCAAGTAGAAACCCCATGTGATATAAGGTCATCATACAGCAACTTGAGATTTCGATATTTTGTAATTAATTTGGGGTACATGATGATCATTCTACGATGAAGTAACTTAAAAAGCGAATTTTTCCCGTATTCAATCGATCTATGAAATCTTTTCGCTCGAAAGATAATCTACTCTAGAAGCCGCAAACGACATTTGTCTAATCATTTGGATTTAAATTCAAACTGCAAATCTATCACCAAAGAAAATCTTCAATATACAAAAAATAGGCTATAATCTTTTGAATACAATACATCATTATTCTGCGTCAAATTGCAAACAAAAGTTGTTGTTCTCCTTTAACCTAGTCATCATTCAATTGTGAATGAAAATGGAAAAATTCCTATTGGATAATCAAAAGAATTCTGTGTCGTTTCGTTTTCTTTTTGAATCTGACTGATTCATAAATCTTTTCCCGTTCTTATGAATAACCGTTGATAAAAGCTTGTGATAAATTAATCCTATTAAATCGTTGCGCAAACAATCGACAAGAGAGCGTATGTATATGTCGCACGCTTGCCTATCCGATGACATTCGTAAAGCAACGATAACAGCGACGAAATCGGAGATGCCAAATGAGCAAGTAATCCTATCAAACCTAAAAGGATAGAGAGTGAATACTCCAAGCTGTCATATGCTTGTCTATTGACGTTGTTTTTTAATAGGAGAGAATGAAATCGAAGAGAAGAGACGGAGAAAACGTAAAATATGACGATCGATTTGATATAGCAATTCATATGCCATACGCACACTTGAATCAATCCACTTTACTTTTGCACTACATTTAATAGATTTCTTGTAATGTATAGACAAGAACGACACAAACGTCGACAAGGTTGTTTTTATTATGCTCTGGCCGATATGATTTCTCTTACAAGCATGATGATCATCTAACAACTGTTCTCTCCTCCTCTCAAGAGCAGTATGTGCTTACAAGCAAGAAATGGCGAAGTTTTATCTTGAAGCACGAGAGAAAGAGAGATTCTTACGGTTCTTATCACAAATCATGTATATATACACTATAGCACATTTTACTATCGAGTGGAAAGGAAAAGAAGGGGGCAATTGTAGATGCAAGCATGTCTTCGACATATTCTCATAAAAAAGAAAGAAAATGAGGTAGAAAAAATCGAATTATCGACTAATGGAAAAATAGTGTTTCCCTTACTCTCGTTCGTCATTCCAACATGAAATATTTCTATCCAATCATATCGCAACACGAAACATCTCTTACACTTTCAATCGTAGATAAGTTCATAAAGTGTATTCCTTGCGCACAGAAGCTCCGATACAACATAGTTATTTACTGTCGTGAATAATAACAAGCATGTGTATATAGATGATTAAGTCGCATGAGTTCGTTCCTTCTTTGTGTTCGTACTGAACAAACAAAGTAGAAGCGAAATGTGAAATTTGAATATGGATATGATTATAATATGAGATGAACTCGAAAAGAACAGAACAGAACATAAATTTTCTTATTGTTCAGTCTTTATATGATATACGATTGACACTTGCCCTATTCGCAACTAATAGGTCACCCGATCAATAATTAGACTAGCTGTAAAACAGACCATATCGAAGTTGTACTTTCTTCGATCAATTGAGAACAATAGTAGCGGTGAAGACTGCACGAAAAAGAAATTTTCAATCATGATTCTTTTGCTTTGGGCTGTCTCTTTTTTCAGTCATTCGGTGTGTATGTAGCGGAATAAATGAATGAATGAATGAATTGAATAGCAGAGGAGAGCGCCGTAAGGTTCATGTCGATTTCACTAGAACATTTTTCGTTTCATAAATGAGAAGAAAACAGAGGAAGGAGGAGAGAACGGAGGTTAAAGAGAGAGAAAGGAACACCACTGGCACCAATTGAGTATCAATCAATTGAAAAATACCCCCTATCTCGTGATTACTTGAGCCTTTTACAATATATATTCACGCAGTGTATACTGGTATCGTACTCAAATAAGAACATGAATGAATGATGCAATATAAAGAACAACGATGAGGTAGAATATAAAGAATCCACTGTACACATTCTAAGACATAGCTGAATAAATTAGAACAGAAACATAGATACGCATACAGACACAGACACACATGCACGCACGCACATAAACACATATTTAATGATTATCATTCATTCTCGCTTCTTCATCATCTCAACATCACAGTATTGCTTAGTCGATTTGGTTTTTCTAAATATATATATATGTATATGTATGTATGTGTATTTTTGCTTGTCGCTGTCTTGCTATGTCTCTAAAGCCAAACCGGCTGTGAATAGTCGACAACAGTGCTGTTTCATATAACTGGTGACGACGACGTTGGAGGAAATTGGCTGAAATAGTAGGACGATGATGCTTGTGGATGAAGTGAAGTCGTCGACGATGACGGTGATGATTCTGCTGGATAATAATTGGTTGAATTGGTTGATGCGGAAGTGTTATTCGAGTAGACCATGTCTGTTGATGTTGTATTTGTTGAAAATGGTTGTAAACTTGCATAAATAGGAGTGTGAGACATTGTAAGGAAATGTTGTTGTTGTTGTTCATTGGAATAGAGTGGATGGGAATGATGATGATGAGGGTGATGATGTGTTGAATGGTGTTGAGTTTGAGGAGAACGAGGAACTGATTGACATGTTTCATGCTGTTTAGATGAAGGAGAAATAAGAACACCGTTGCCTGAAAAGAAATGCATTCGACATGTCTTTAAAATGCTCATTCTTTTATATTGAAACTTTACCGTTTGGTTGATGATAGGCATCTTCACTTGTCGATAAAAGTTTTGGTATAGGTGCAGTAAAATGATTTATCGTGAGAGTTGAATGATTTAGTGATATATGCGTCGGAGTCGAAGCGGACGTTCGTGTCAATGGCATGTGAACTTGACTGTCCATGAGCATCGATCGATGATGTTCATCGTCTCTTCCATTACCATTTTCAATCGATTCACTCTCATCTTCATCGTCATCATCGTCATCCGATTCGCCACTGTTTGATGCTAATGGATCGTTTTTATTCAGATTTGTCGATGTAATACCTGATGAAGATTGTTGATGTTGTCCGTTATTAGCTGCGCGTGATCGAGCTTTTGATGCTTGTTTTGTGCATTTGAAACGTTTCTGTCGTCGTAAGTAACAACCATTCTCGAACATATTTCCAGCGTCTGGATGCAATGTCCAATATGAACCTTTCCCAGGACGATCAGGTCCACGTGGAACTTTAACAAAACAATCATTGAATGATAATGAATGACGAATAGAATTCTGCCAACGTTGTTGATTTTGCCGATAGTATGGAAATACATTCATAATAAATGTGTAAATATCATTTAACGTTACCATTCCGGATGGTGCATGCTGTATTGCCATTGTAATGAGACTTATATACGAATACGGTGGTTTCGATGGTGTATTACCACGTCGATTTCCTGACGGTGCAGCTGTTGTAACCGTCGACGACTGTTGACGTGATCCCAAATCGAGATTGGATTTTTCAACGGAATGATTCACATCATAGGGTGATTGGGTTAGCATATAACTCGATGCTGGCATGGGTTGTGGATTGTCGTAATAATGCATTGTCGGTGTTTCTAATTCAATTTTTGTCGTTGGAAGTGATTGAACAGGTACAAGAGTTGCATAATCTAAATGTTGTGATTCTGTAATTGTATGTCTCTGTTGTTGTTGTTGTTGTTGTTGCGACAAGGATGATGAAGATGGTGGGAGTGGTTGAATTTGTAGAAGTTCGTTTACTTCTGGTTTGAATTCTGGTGTGGTAGTATTTGATGAAGATGATGTCGATTCATCTCCGACACTAGTATGATGATTGTGCATTTTGATTCTTGTTCTTCCCTGAATTCTATTTTCTTTTGTTTGATTTTTATTTTTTTTCTTCTTTTTCTCTTCTCGTTTGGCGTGGAAAAAAGAGAGAACACACACAAAGTCAATAAGTGCTTGGATTGATGGATAGTGGTGATCGTTGTCGTTGTCTCGACCACTATTTGATCATCATTTAAAAGTTAAAGGATAGCTTGCTTGTCCGCGTGTATTGTAGACAACGTCAATTCGAATACAAACAAATCTTTTCGATGAGAACGATGACGGCAACAACAACCAATGCGACGAATCCCCGTCGAGCAANTATGATCAAAACCGAATACCATCATCATCCGACTTCTTCATCAATTTATACACCTCCAAACTACGATCCGAATAATAATGGTTTACAATATTTAACTTCCGAACATACATCACAGGAAGACGAGAGAGGGAGACGAGAGAGACACAAGTCGAACCAAATAGTAACACAAATTTTTTGTAGTTGTCATTATTCGTAATGTGTGTAATAGGGAACAAATATTTGCTCAGAGACGATGCAGAAAAGTAGTTCTTCATTAAGTGAATAAGAAAAGTGCTTTCTGACGTGATCAAATGGAGGGAGAAAAACGAATGACAAGCGAAGAAACTTTCGAATTCCTGTGATTATCAGCAAAGCCGCTCATTTTCTTCACAGAGAAGAAAAACAACAAGCCGATATCAATAAGATAGTTCGTCAACACAGGCAAACTATCGGTTACATGATATAAGAGATATTCTTTCACATACGGATGTCACATATCGCATAAACAAAATTCTCTTCATTTCTGCTTTTGTTTCCTCTAACCATATGTTCATATTCATCGGGAGAGAAAGGAAGGCGAAAGACTAATCCGTCTTGCACGTACATATTCTTGATTGTTTGCTGAACGTGCATATATTGGAGCTACCTGTCTGATGAAAATTGATAACCGAGAAAACGAAGAAGAAGAAGAAGAAGAAAAAAGATCAATCAAGATTTTGACAATCATGTCTTTTGTAGTCGAGAATAAGAAATTGCATATAGAGATATATGTAGATATATTGACATACGCATACACACATACATACGCACGAAGTTTAGTGAGAGAACAGAAAACAAAAGAAACGAAGAAATAGAAGAGAAAAACACCGCATAGAGTTTGATCAAAGTTTTGTATTTTGTAGAAGAAAAGTAAGAAATAGACTAGGTTCAATTGAAAAGATAGACAAGAATGTATTAAGATGATGGTGGATTGGTAGTATTATTGTTATTATAATAGTAAGCATTAGGATTTGTCGTGTCCAAATAATTACTTGTTGTTTCATGACCAGTCATTGTTGAGTAGAACGATTTGAAATCTGGTTGACCATTTATCAGATCTTCAATACGAAAGGTGCCTGGTGGAGCAATTTGATGTAAAAACGACGATGATGGTGTTGTTTGATCGATTCCATGAAAATATTGTGGATTATGTTCGGAAGTTAAATATTGTAAACCATTATTATTCGGATCGTAGTTTGGAGGTGTATAAATTGATGAAGAAGTCGGATGATGATGGTATTCGGTTTTGATCATAGGCATTGTTTCATTTGAATAGTTGGTTTGCGATTGAATTTGTGAATATTGATGATGAGGATGATGGTAATAGGATGATGGTAAAGGTAGAGTCAAAGATTCCGATGCACTAGCTTGCCGTGGTGATGAGCCTGGTGAATCTAATCTTCCCATTGTATGATCCGATAATGGTGACGATGATGAATGAGATTTATTTAGATTCAAATTGCCTATTTTATCTTTAGTTGTTGTTTTTGATTTATTTGGATCTTTCGTTTTATCTTTGACTTTAAAACGTTTCTGTCGTCGTAAATAACAACCATTCTCGAACATATTTCCACTATCAGGATGTAATGTCCAAAATGAACCTTTCCCAGGACGTTCACTACTACGCGGAACTTTAATAAAACAATCATTGAATGATAGTGAATGACGAATAGAATTCTGCCAACGTTGTTGGTTTTGTCGATAGTACGCATAACGATCTTGAATATATTGATAGATTTGTGATAGAGTACACATACGGTCAGGTGAACCATTGATAGCATGTGTAATTAATGAAATATCTGACGAAGAGAAAAAAAAAGAATGAATATATTCAATTATCCTTCGTTTTATGAGTAGTCGATAGACTTACAAGAATATGGTGGCTTAGACGCTGCATATCGTCGTGCATAACCAAGATTAGCAGACGGGAGTGATTGTAAAGATGGATTATTGGGTGAAGTTTGTTGCATTGGATTATTATTATTGGGAGTTGTGGGTATTTGTGATAAATAAGCTGCATTATTGGATTGCCAAAGATCGGCCATAGTTGGATTTGCATCCAATTCAGTCGATGGTATTAGTGAATATGACGATGTAATACGATCCATTCTTTTTATGTCATCATTTGTAACGTTGTTTTGTTTTAAAATATATTTATAGAGTCTCTACTCTTGTCGTATATGCGTGTGGGTATGCGTATGTGCGCAGAACTTCTAATGTGTCAATGTAATGTTTGTAAGAGATGCAGAAGGAAAAGGAGAAAAGAAAAGAAAAATGTGGGTGACAAGAAGAAAACGAAGAAGAGAAAAAAAGGGAAATACGCGAGTGTAATTGAAGTGAGGAAGAGCCGATTGGCTGACCGTATACATAGATATGTATTCAGTCGTTTTTTTTCTTCTTCTCTTCCTTCTCTCCCTTTTTTTTTTAACATCCTTTTGCCAATTGATCGATTTCCGGCTGACCATTCGTGTAGAGAACAAGGTCAATTGCTTGAAAATCAAAATCCCTGATTAATGAATGTTCGAATGTCTCGTCGTTGTAGTCAATAGTCGGATGAACAATTAGAGATCGAAGGTATCAACGGTTAATCCATGAAGGAGAAAAAGAAAAGAATTGAATCCAACAAGCGCAAAATGCCGACATCTAGTATGTTGTTCTATCTCATCGATTTCAATCTCAAACCGAGCCTTTATTTACTTTTCATTCGTAGTCAAGCAGTCTTTCTCTTCTCTTTGAACCTTTTGACTGATTAGATGATGAGAGCGACACATCATCCTCATCATTCGATGTTTTCTTTACGATTTTGAATCATCCCGGTGTTTTTTTTCTAATGATACAAAAGGTATATGTGTGACTTGGAATATTTTTGTTATTGTTGATAGAAATGATTTGACTGTATGAGAGAAGGACAAAAAAAGGCGAAAAGTATGAACATCAAAAGGGATATATTAATCAGTCAGAAAAATTGACTGAGTATATGTGTATATATGAGCTTTATCGAGAGTAGGTGCAATTGTTTTCTATGTTCTTCGGTTAACGGCATTTCACATTGAAGATAGACAGAGAAAATAGTTCGTTTGATCATCAGAACTCTGTCAATGAACGTTACGAAAACGATAAAATTGNAATGCAGCTTTCATTTTCTCATTACGAAAACGGAGATGAATGAAAGCTGCATTCTTCGTCGATGAGATGATGGGAAAGAGTTTTTTAACAAGTCTTATAGCATATTTTCGAAAGAAAAGAAAATCTAGTTAAACACTGTTCAATCATTTCATGATTTGATGGCTTCTTTTCCTTTCATTTCATTCGACAGCCAAGAGATACAATCATAGAAGTGAAGATGAACATAAGGTTCCTATTATCGAACATATTGAAAGTGATGCTTATGATTTGAATGAAGACAGCAAATACTCGAACATGCTTGATAAAATTTTTCGAAGAACTGATGTCTATTGGGCAAACTAATCAAAAAAACGATGGCAGAATCGTAGGAGGATTGTCAATATTAGATATAGACGAACGAAAATCAATCATACATATGCATACAGAATAAAACAAAACTCACTTGAACGGCTTGCTCTATTAACGACAATGATGATAGTGATAATGATGCTCTTGGTTTATTTGTCTGCTATGCCAATGCGTGGATGTGTGCGCGCAAAGAAAAGACGAAGGAGAATAAGTGAGGTGGCCACCATCATCAATTCGTCGCATCATTGTGTGGTTGACTAAATCAATATTTGCCCATTTTAAGTCGCTATTCTCGACACTGTCTTCTTATTGTCGTTTTCTTTTTCAAAGAATATCTTAGACGAACTAGAATATTAATGCAGGAGCATTGTCATCACAATCGGACAAATTTACATTAAAATTGATTGTATTCTTTTTTTTTCAGTCGGGAACTGGCGATGTTCGGGAAAAGATAACGGCTTCTTATATGACCGTAAACGAAACAGACTGATATACTTTCGAGATTAGTTGAAAATTATCGTCAGTGAATATCCTGTTCGAAAATGTGTTTCGTCATTCTGTCGACATAGATGACAGCATAATACGATTTCTAATTTGCTAATGTAATTTCGAAATTTTCGTTTTGATAATGATATTTCAATAGTGAATCGAGCAATTACGGTGTTGGATTGAGTAATTCTAATCAGTATATAAACGACTTCTACGCATTACTCATTTGTTATTACGCAACTAACAACCAATCTAGTCAAACAACATAAAAACTGTATAAAATCCGTGCATTTTCCATTTGGAAAAGCTCTCTCGAAGTTTTTCTCACTGTGAGAAGATTTGCCTGCACAATGGATTGGTTGAATACATATGAAAATGCTACAGAATTGTACACTGATGCTATTCGTCGTTGGCCAATCAATAGAGAGCAAGCACCTGGAAAATGGATTTTAGCATCCTATGATGATGAATCAATCATTGTCTATCAGGCTTATAATGCAAATATAGCGAAATATGCCAGTGAAAACCATCGATTTATCGGATGTCCGGATTATAGTAATACACGTATGACATGTAAGAGTGAAGAGATTTCAGTTGACATTGATGAGATTTTGATTGCTGGTTCTTCTTAGGGATTAAAACGAATTTTCTTTGGATGATGTATCGATCTCAATGGGCAACATCACCAAATCAAGAACATATACTGGCCATATGGTTGCGCAAATCCGCATTCGATAGTTATTTAGCTCAATCAGTGAATAGTCAACACAAAGGTTTACCTGAGGACAAATCGAAATCTAGTCAAGACAAAACTGGTACGAGTTTAATTCGTTTACAATGGGATCCTGATCATCATCCACATGGCATGTCAGTCAACGGACGTCGAGCGATTCAATTGGGTTTGAAAAGAGTTCAGAGTTTCCTTGATGGTAGTGATATCATTCGTATTGTCGATATCACTTCATTTGTTCAAAAACAATATCAAAATGCTGTTTTACCAAAGGAACAACTTGATCAATTACGTGTTCCTGTTGAGTGCGTTTACGTTCCAGCTGACGAACAAACACGTCTTCATATACAGTTAGACCCTTGGCAAGTCGATGAAGACAAATAGAAGCACCCGGTAAAACATTTCTCCACTTAAAAATGAACTTTCGCAAATAATCTGTCATCTTAAATAAAACAAACAGATTGTGGATAATTCCGTTTCTTTAAATATACCGAGAACACAGAATCTCATACGTATATGTTATTGTACATATAATAATATGAAAAGAATCAAAATAGAACTCAATACATAGGCAGCAGACAACAAAAAAAAAATAGAATGACGAATAATAGTTATTACATCGTTGAAAAAAATCATCACTGTACTCATTTATCTTCTCTCTCAATATATACCTCAAAAAGCAAAAGTACGAAATAAATGTTTGTTCTGTTTCACCATACAAGTCACTGGTTTCCTGACTTAAAATTCATCCTTTGAATTATTTCGCGTGTGTTGGTGGCTTCCAGGGTTCAGGTGGTGGAAGATTTTCGATCGGAGTAAATCGAAAACGTCTTTCAAAACTGTAATCATACATCAATGCGCCAACGCTTTGTTGGTCCGAGGGATGTCCGTTGTGAGCATTGGCAAAGACTTCAGATGATGATGGAGGGGGTGGCGGTGGTGGTCGACGTAATGTTTCGGTGCCATTGTGAGGCCCTACATTTCGAGGTGGGGGAGGTGGTGCGGGCGGCGAGGATAAAGGACCATTTGCGTTCATCATATTGGTAAATTTGGCAACATGACCTGCATTTAGTTGAACAGTTGGTTGATGACTATTGTCATTATGAATTGATGGAGGTGGTGGCGGAGGAGAGGGGCGAACGAACCTCGCTGCAGTATCTAAAATTGGTAATCGAAATTGTTTCTATGGGATAAACGAACAGCAAAAAGGTGTAGTAGCTACTTGACGGAGACATTGGTTTTATTGTATTCGCATTGGCACCGTGTGCGGATGACGAGGATGGCGGTGTTGACGGAGGAGGGGGAGGAGGATCTCGAGGTGGTGGCACTTTTGGCGTAGTTGCTGGTTGAGCCGGTGATATCGGACGATTGATATTTCTATTCGTAGGTTCAGTTTCGTCTAAATAGAATGCAGTTGTATTCAATGTTTTTTTCTTGCGAAGCAGTCTTTACTTTTCTTTCGTAACACGTCAGCTGGATTCACCGACGGATGCATTGGTCTAACTGGATGCTGCAATAACGACGGAGGAGGTGGAGTAGAAGGTTTTTCAGAAGCTGGTAGAATTGAGGGTGGTGGCGGTGGGGGTGAAACTGGTGCAGTATTAGTTGTTATAGTTGTCGGAGTTGATTTGGGAATCGACTGCTGTGTTGGTGGTGGAGAAGCTGCCGCACCTGGATAATTATGGGTAGCTGTTTTCTGTGCTCCATCTCTAGATGCGTTAGGCTTTTTTAGAACCGATCTCGGATCCGACGGTATAACTAATCCACCGGTCATTGGGGACGGCTTTACCGCAGTATCTCCACGAGCATGTGTATTAGAAGAACTTGAAGCACCTCCTGATGAGTTACTGCCAGTACCAGCACTATCCTTCTTCACATTGCCAATAATCGCACCACTTCGATCATCAGTTTCCGCGTGTTTCAAACCGCCTTTTTTGAATTTAGAAATTTCGTCGAGTAAGCCAGCTCGATCGCCGCCACTAGCCGGTGGACGAGCGGCAGTCAGATTGGCTGGTGGCGGTGGTGGTCCTGGAGGTGGCGGTGGGCCTGGAGGTGGCGGCGGACCGAATGATGGAGGAAGAGGTGGTGGCGGGGGTGGGGGTGGTGGTGGCATTTGAAAGCTGCTGTACGATCAATAGTCAAGTAGAAGTACCATGTCTGTCTTTTATCTGCAATGAAGATAAGATGTATTACCACGTCATAAGCGTGAATAATCAAACGCGCACTAGAGTATGGTGAATAAGAGACGGCAAAAAAGTCCCACGGAAAAAAAAGTAACGAAATATATAAGCATTGTAAATATGTTTTTTTCGTTCTCCGCAGTCGTTGTCATTCTATGTCAACAAATATAATAGTCACACATTATTTTCTTTTTTATGCGATGATAAACAAAACAGAAAAAAATCACGGAATGGTTCTTTGTGCAATGTCGCCCATCAGAATAAGCGTGTCATTTCTTACGTCCTCTTCTTTTATTCAGTTTTCACAAACGCCTATTTGACGCTCAAAAATCTAATCATATCAAATAACTAAAAACATTATTTTTAAAACCATGTGACTATGGTGATGATATGTTTCTTATCTGACGACAGTAAAATATTGAAAGAAGAGCGAAAAAAAGCACGACAAAGAACATGAAAAGGCATTTCTAAGATAAATAAACCTATATGAGAACGCTGTTCGAAACTATATAAATAAAACAAACAACTATTTCGCTATGCCAAATATCTTATCTATTGCATATTTTCCGTCTATGATCATTACAACGAGGAAACCGAATCGCTGCATCTTTAAATTGAAAGCTATCGGTAAAGCTAATATTGCTTCTCACGAATAAAGACATGTGGTTAAAGAAAACTCACGCATGTATCATATGTTGCTCATTTTTGAAATAGGAGATGTGACTCACGAAAGATAAGACATCCTCATTACTAATCAACGATAAGCGTACTGAATTCCATGATAAGACTTGCCAATGCAAGATACAAACGAATCAATCTCATTAGTAATTGTTTATCTATCGTACAGAGATGAGATGGTAAAACTGTGAAGTTCAATAATCTCTGAATATCGGTATCAAATATTTCCATTGCACCTGACTCGGTCTCAAAAATAAGAACTAAAGAACAGTGTACTTCTCTGTTTATTAAAAAGTCGTAAAATTTCTCTTCGATGATGCTGTACATAAGTTTTTGATAATCGAAACGAGCTACTCTCGAAAAACGATGACTTTCGTCGAGTGACAGACTGCTTGAAAGTATGAAAAAAACATTATTTTTCATAGAATTTTGACAAAAACAGAACAAATAGAACAAAAATAAAACATATTTAAAAAAAAATAACTTCATTGAACCTAAAACAGACCAATGGGTGATCTTATTTGATTTGCAACTGATTCTGCGCGACATCTCGCCATACAATGTAACAATATATATCAAACCATTGTCTTTGACATGTGAACCACAGAATCGAACGTGTTTACATATGTTTTAATCAACTTCTATTGAATCATTCAATGTCAATATCATTGTTAGACATATTCATTTGAATATACTTGAACAAGTTCGAACTTTTGTTTTGTTTTCATTCGCCTTTGTTCAAAGGTTCTTTTCTCTTTATGTCTTCCTTGCATTTGACATAGGTATTACTTCGTTGCGGTATGTATGATAAATAATGCCTGAATACACGTGAAGAAAAATAAACATCAGACAGATAGGCTGACGCACATCACATCGCTGGGTATCTATTTATTCATACCCCTGCTATTCCACAGGCTGCATGTCGATAAAAACAAAAGACGGAGGAGAAGGAGAAGGAGAAGAAGAACTGCTATTATTTTCTTTCCCATGGTCATGATTAACGTCGAGATTATCATTCGTATTCTATACTGTTTGTTGTTAATGATAAGGCGATCGTACACATCTGTGTCTTTTAGTGTTTTCTATGATTTGAAAAGAACTTTCTCGTTGGTTATTCTATTAGAACGAGATCTGTTAATGAAAGTCAATATTGTCTCATGTGTTTTGATAGTAAACGTTCAGATTAGTTGATATTTGAATAGCAGAGAGAAGATATTTGGTAAATAAGAAAATAAAAGATGATTATTTTTATTGTCGAAATTGACATCGAGACAATCTTTTTCTTTTTCTTCCCCATCATAATTTTTCCTCTTCTGTTTCTACGCTACTCACACATATACTTCACTCGTTCTCTCCTTGCTTTTTTTCTTACATTTTTACTCGTCTTGTATGGTCGTTTGAATGTTAAGGTCTCGTCGTATTTCCGCTTATTTTACTGAATGAAAAACAAAACAAAATCTCCTCATGAGGTTGTTTGCTGATTATAAAAAGTTAAATTTTATCGTTAAAACGTCATGTAAAGTATTTCTGAGATTTTCTGCTTCACTTTTCTGAATTATTAGGATTCTCTTGCAGAGAATAACGTCACTTTCAATTCATATTGGTTCTGCTTGAAACCTGTAGATTGATATGAATAAATATATCGCTCCAGATAGTGGAGTTCGATATGAACCACCAAAGCAAGGTTTGGAACGTCGACGGTCATGTACAGGTAAGACGAAATGATTTTGAACGAATGACAAAATCGAAAATTCGGGTTTGTTCGAATTTCAGATATTCCGTGTTGCTTCATTTTTCTCATATTCATTCTTCTCTTCGTTGTACTAAGCATATTTGCCTTTCAAGAAGGTAGGAAGAAGACTCTCGAATAAAACTGTCAATTGATTGTCAATAGGTGATCCAAAACAACTTCTCCATCCGACCGACAGTCAAGGGAACCTATGTGGATCAGGCAAATTTCCAGATCGTCCTTATGTTTACTTTTTCGATTGGACAAAATGCATAAAATCACTCAATTTCGCATCAAACATGTTAAAAGGCCGTCCATTTGTATGTCCAACAACTCAAGTATGTGTTCAACAATGTCCAAGTCAATCCGCCTATTATCAATTTAATAATTATCAAACTTATCGTGTTTGTACATATGATGTTACTACGAATAATACTAATAATGTTCAACTCGTAAGAGACGGCAAATGTGCACCATATGTCTTAGCTAGTAAGCCACTCTTCGGTCGATGTATTCCTGAGACGTTAGAAAATCTAGTCAATGATTTTATTCAAGTTAGTGATAGATTTCTCTGTTTGATAAGAGAAAAATTAGGTATCGTTTATCTTTAGGTGCCAAATAATAACAATGTCAGTCAAAATCTTACTGATTCTAATGGAGAAGTCCTAACTCGAGCAAAGTTAGAACAAGTAATCAATATTGTTTTATTAAGAGACATAGGTTTTTGTTTGTACGTGTAAACTTATCTCTAGGGAGTGAAATACTTAGTTGATTTGTTGAATTTAAAGCAAGTTGGTGCATTTCTTGTCGAAGATTTA
Source organism: Adineta ricciae (assembly GCA_905250025.1). Taxonomy (NCBI): domain Eukaryota; kingdom Metazoa; phylum Rotifera; class Eurotatoria; order Adinetida; family Adinetidae; genus Adineta; species Adineta ricciae. The sequence continues at coordinate 243,997 of CAJNOJ010000091.1, forward strand.
ACAACATCATGGAAATACATTCTAATCGCATTGGCTTTTGCCGCTATTATTTCCGTAGGTTCATTCGAACGTCTGATAAATAGGAAAAGATTGTTGTTTGTAGTTTATATGGATTGTTGTAATGCGTTGGCTGGCTAAGCCAGTTGTTTGGCTTGGAATTCTCTTATTTATCTTTATGTTGGCAATCGTAACTGGCCTATCATTTTACGAATTCGATCAACTTCGAAAGAAAAATGATAATCAAATCATCACCGAATTTAAATTTGTCGCTGATGCGAATTATTATCGAGGTTTACCAATAACATGGTTGGTTCTTGGCATTCTATTGTCGATTCTACTCATCATCTCAATTCTCGTTTTTTTGGCCTTATTAAAACGTTTACGGATCGCTTTAGCTATACTCAAAGAAGCATCAAAAGCGGTGGGCTATAACTTTTTCAGTCTTTTTTGGCCGTTTATTCCATTTTTGTTACAAATTGGCATCTTTGTTTATTGGGCTGTTGTGGCTATTTATTTATCTACAGCAGGAAAACCCATTTATCGTATTGTTTATAATGAGACATTGGCAAATACAACAAATGTGCAATTAGGCGATATTTGTGATCCGAAGAAGTGGAATAATACCAATGGATCGAATGGACAATGTGTCTTTTGGGAATATGGATATGATCCACAAATTGATTTGGATAGTGTATTAAATGGTATGTTGGATTTTGAAAATGAATTGAGGAAATCGACTGATTTTGATTTAGGGACTGGTACTCATTTCAAATCGTTCATTATATTCGTAAATGAGCATCAGTGGCTACCTCAAGTTTTCTCCGTTTTTATGTTATTTTGGTTGACAGCTTTTGTTATTGGATTTAGTCAATTAGTTCTTGGTAAGTCGTGTGCAAGTCGAAGTAAATGATTGACTATGAATATTTTAGCTGGTATCTATGCGCGGTATTATTGGGATCGTGAACGATTCGGTGTTCCCTGTTCATCGCTACTCGCTTCTCTTTTTCGTGCGCTTATCTTTCATCTTGGTACAATCGCATTTGGTGCTTTAGTTATTGCAATCGTGAAATTGATTCGCGGCATTTTAGAATACATTGAAGAGAAAATTAAAGACAAAACTGGTATTATTGCTCGATGTTTATTCTGTTGTTGCCGTTGTTGTTTATTTTGTTTGGAAAAATTCTTGAAATTTCTCAATCGTAATGCTTATATCATCACTGCGATCTACGGCACAGGATTTTTTACATCTGCAAGACGTGCATTTCATTTAATCGTGTCAAATCCTCTTCGTCTACTTGTTATCGATAAAGTTTGTGATTTCTTAATTTTTCTTGGCAAGTTATGCGTCACAGCTGGTATTGGTATTCTCGCTTTCTTTTTCTTCACACATCGAATAGCTCAAGCCGAAAAGTATGTTCCGGAATTGCATTACTATTTCGTACCTTTGCTATTGATTATAATTGGTACATACATCATTGCGACGTGTTTCTTTTCGGTCTATTCGATGGCGGTCGATACTTTATTCATTTGCGCAATACAAGATATACAACTACATGAAAGTAATAAAGATCATCAGCTGATGATGCCGAAAGGCTTGAAGAAGGTTTTTCGTGTTCAAGACAAATAAATCGAATTAGTGGATTATCGATCGAAATCAATATTTAGATGATCTGAACCGTCTGGAATATTTTAAAATTAACCTGTTGAATGTCTCGATGCTTGCATTTGATTTCCCTCTGTTTCTTTTTTGTATTAGTTAAGTTCAGCAATAAATGCAGGGTGGCCCAAAAGCCACGCAACTGGGGAAAAAATTTCATATTTCCATTATGACTCAACCGAACGGACTTCTTTTTTTTACCAAGTATAAAGGCACGTCCACACTCCGAATCCATATAGGCAAGATTAGTCAGGACTTTTCTTAAGTATCACTATTGACCTCAACAAGAAATTTTACATTTTCACAAAACAATATACGGAATGGTATAAAAATGACTTTGTCGAAAAAGAAAATTGTACATCTCCATTACGGCTCGAGCTAAAAAACTTATTTTTATTTAACCAAACACAGAAGCATGTTTGTATTCGAAATCGATACAAGTGGCATGACTGAGGATCTATGTTAAGTATCATGTTTTCTTTTCCTATCTATGAACAAGTAAAAATTTTCTTGTTGAGGACAATAGTGATGCCTAACCGAAGTTCTTATTAACCTTGCCCATATGGATTTGGAGTTTGCACGTGCGTCTTTACTTAACAAACAAAGTCCGTTTGATCGAGTCATAATGGAGATATGAAATTTTTCCTCAGGTGTGTGACTTTTGGATTACCCCGTATTTTCTAGTGTTGCTGTTCATTATACAAAAAACAAGCTTTTATTTATAATGAAAGAGGTTTCTTTTCAAGAAGATTCTTCCAATTGAATGGTACATCAATATCACAAGTTCGCACTTGTTCGGAAATGTCCGGTCCAAGGGGTGATCGACCTTCAGGCACAAGATTGTCGGGCATTTCGGATAGAACATTCAAAGACCGCTGATACCGTTCGATGCCGTTCCTTGATAAGAATGAAAGCGAGAATTTTAGATGAAAAATAGAGGCTAGGAAAGCTCACCAAGCAATCATAATGCCATTATCAGTGCATAATTGCGGTGGTGGACAAACAAGTTTAACGCCATAGTGAGCGCATAGGTCGTGAATACGTTGTCGAAGGTACAGATTACTGGATACACCTCCTGACAAAACCTAAATAGATGTCAATTCAAACGAGTTTTTCAGTTTTTTTCAATGTACTTACAAGCGTGCGTTTCCATTGAGGTTTTTTAATGGCATCACAGAACAGTATTGCGCGATGAATACGTGTTTCGATATGTCGAACCACACTTGCTTGGACACACGCAGCAAAATCTTTCAACTGTTGTTCATCGGAAGTCGTTGATCCTAACAAAACATTTCTGAATGGTACGATAAATACGATTGAAATTTACGTACCACAATAGATTGCTTCTTTGTCGACAACTCGAATAATTTGAGATAACATTCCGCCGAAACTGAACGAACAATCTTTCATTTTAGCGGAATATTTTGGCGTGATCAATTGGTATCGACTTTCGTCACCATCTCGAGCTAACCGTCCGATAGCTGCTCCTCCGGCCATATCACGAACAAGTGCATGTTCGTGCAGTTTCATTGCTCGAGCACTCTAGACCAATCACGAGTCCATTTACCAACATAAATTCTTCATTAGCCTTACTTTATCGAGCGCTTCTCCTGGTGCAATATCTTTCGTTTCACCTAACCGGTTGAATTTATCCACATCTTCTACAATTCCCAAAATACAATGGCCACCACTGGCCAATAAAACCATATACGGGAAGGAAACGCTACGAAAACCAACATCCGTTGAAGACGTACAACAAATAAGTAATTTACTTGTGGGTTAATCGAACAGTAAGCGCATGTGCTTCCATATGGTGAATGGGAATAAATGATAAATGGGAATATTTATGGAGAAGTTGTCGAGTAAAATTTATTCCTTGCCATAACGAAATCACCAGACCTGGTTTGACACTTGTGGCAATCGCGGCAATTGTCTAGACTAAATCAAAGCAACATGTATTGACTCGTTTGACAGAGATGTTCAGTTGCGGCACGCAATCACTCACATTCCATTCGATATCTTTCATCGTCTCAGCAACGACTGGTACTAGATTTTCATAATGATGCTTTTTGGCGATACTTGGTACAATTCCACCCCACGGTTGATGATATTTCAATTGACTTCGATATACTTCACTCAGAATGGTTCGTTCACTGTCAACAACAGCTGCAGCTGTATCGTCACAACTTGTTTCGATACCTAGGATTCTCAATGGATGAGGAAATCGATGTGTCGATAGACGTCGTATGATCATCTATTCAATGGAAAAGAAACGAGTTTTTATTGCACTCTGTATTAAAATCAAGATCAATCATCATATGACATTCTCAGTTTTTCAAAATCATTGCACGATAAAAAGAGAGAAGAGATAGCAGCACTAATATACAACGAAACGAGATGAAATCAAACGTCAAACAAGAACGATCATTGTCGTGGTTCATTACGCAAAGCCAAGGTCTTCGAGTACACTGCGTTTTTCTTCCAATTCTTCCTGCAAAATATCAAGGAAAGCACGTTAGATTATAATCAATCAATATGTTCACGTCAAAACAAAGCACATTCACGAACACATACATCAAAAGCATGAAAAACGATAAATTCGTGCAAATATTGTATATTTTTATTTGATTACTCAGCGTGTTTGACATATGTGAAAACGGAAAACTTCGAGATGCAACTGTTGCTAAAGACAACACTAAGAAGAAGAAGAAGAAGAAGAGAATTCTCTGGAAAAGTTCAAATCTGACTAAATAATAAACGCGAATTGTTCATGAAAACTGAAAAACACAACGAAAGATATTCCGAATACAAAACACATGCAAAATGAAGCGTGCGTGTCTTTATATGTCAAATCATCATCAGAGCTGGATATGCTTATCCAAGACCATGATCTTCAAAAAAACCCTGCGGTGTTTCTTCCTAGAAATAGATAGATACAAAAAGGACATAAGCGAGAAAGCATGGCTCAATGCGGAGAGAAGGAAAAAGTTATCGCGCTGAAATTTTATTCCGAAGAAAAGGAGAATTTCGATTATTTTCAAGAGCAAGCATCTTTATAAGTAGGAAAATCAAATCAATCCGTATTCATAGAGTGTTTCTTGGAGTTGATCATCCTAGGAATGATACATTGCAAAGCGTGTTTTAGATGTCGTTCACTGATGAGTAAATAACTTGGAATTTCGAATCTATCGATCATCAGAAAAGGATTTTCGAATACAAAACTCACCTCTTGAATGATGTCTTGATCATTGATAGCTTTCAGAACGCTTTTTTTACTTGTTTCTTGAATTTCTCCGCCAAGGATGAATTCATCGAAGATGAAATAAGCTTTTTCAAAGTTGAAAATAATATCCAATTCACAAACCTATCGACAATCTCATAGTTAAACAAGATGATATTCACATTCACTTACACTGCCGAAGTACTTATCGAGCAATTCCACATAACGATGAATGGTTTCCAATGTTAGTAGTTCATTATCATCTTGTTCTATCGCACAACAAAAGTAAAGACTAGCATATCTAAATGACAGTAGAAATGTCGACATCTAACTGGGGAAGAATGTGTTTTTTTTACCGTTTGTAGACTACTTTCAGATCTTTCCATTCGAGAAAGCTTGACATTTTTGGTTTACGTGAAAGAACTGCCGCGATCAATTCACGTGTGATCTTCTTCTTCGACTTCTCCGTTTGCGGTGTGTACCATTTTTGTAAACGAAGTTTGCCCTGTCGACTGAACAGAAGAATAAATTGAATCTAAACAAATATGATCAGTTCAGCATTGCACAACGTAAGGCAAATAGCTATTCCGATATTTACCATATCAATTCTTATTCGTGAGACAGACAGAAACGATCTGAAACATATTTAGATATGATAATCTAAAATTTCTTTTGAGATAAAAAACTACAAAAGAGCAAAGATGGTCTTTTATTCAAATGAAATGATAAAAACAATCAACGTACAATAACCGGACACGAGCGTTATCCTCTAACTGTTCCAATCATTGTTTTTTTTTGTCACAAATCCAGAATATCTATCTGACAATGACACCCATAACAAAAAAAGCTAACAAATAAAATCCGGATATCGATTTCTTTCTTTTCCTTCTTCGCTTTTCTATGTATCATTCTGATTTTTTCTTGCTTAGTCACAATGTACATGACATCAACATCGAATGTGTCGATAATAAACAAAAAAGAACCTGAAGGAGAACTAGAGCAAACACCAGTTCTACCGTGAAATATCCATGAAGAAAGAAAGTCAAACGAAAGAACGAAAACTGGAGAAAAAGAACATATCTAGAAATGAGGATACTGTTACAAATATAAAAACGAGCTCAGTACTTGAAAGATAAAACAAACAAAACAGAACTGATAGTTTAGACTGCCGTCATCAATGTCGAACGTGTACTCGAATTGTTATTGTTGTTTATATTCGCATTTCGGGTCGATGAGGGTGGTCGCATTGTCATAAATGACGAACTGATGGATTTCGGTGTCGGTTTTGATGATATGAAAGCAGACGTAGGACTATGATTGAATGGAATGACGAAACGAAATTTGCCAATTCCTTCGCTTTTTGTTAGATTATCGTAACCTTGAGCATACGGAGTTTCTTCGTCGCCATCATCTTGACTGGTCATTGCAGATGAAAGTAATGGTTCGACGGATCGAGCATTTCGTATCGTTGGTCGCTGATATTGATCAAATGGAGTAACAACACATTTAGTTGAACGTTCAATAGTTATTGGAATATCGTAGATACGTTTTGGTTTCGGCTGAAACAAATAAATCAACACATCATTCATTTGTAGGAAGTTTTACTTACTTGTTCTCGAAATTGAACACGTTGCTCATCGGTTGTGTCAGATGGTGATTGAGTTTGACTGTGTGTAAAACGAGGCACTGGTATTGGGGAGGATGGAACGGTATCATAGGCTTGCGTACGAGTACGGTGTTCATTCAGATTCGGTGTCTGTGGAACTGACGTGGTCGATGATGCAAATGGTTTTGTGAAGAGATTTGCAAGTTTATTAACATATTCTGTTGGTGTATTAGGAACAGGTGAACGATGTGGCACTGCATTCGGACGATGACGAGATTGTCGATGTTGAGTGGAAGAATTGTCCGATACGCGTAGACAGAAAACGGTGTTTTCAGGAGAGGACGACTGTTCGTTGTTTGAGCGAGATGATTTTGATTTTGCACGGTGAGAATTCTGACCATTGGGTCGAGAAGAATGAGATTCAGAACGACTAAATTCAATAAATCTTTCTTATACAAAACAAAACTGTTTTGTCGCAGCATCTTACTGATGTTGATCATGGTTTTTGATTTTATCGCGTCGTTGAGGCGGAACAACAACATGATTATTATTCCGATCGACTGGCGTAGACATAACCGCCACATTATCGTAAGATTTAGGTTGATCATATGCTTCACTAATTGGTGTCGCATTTGATCCATTCGTGAATCGACGTACAGGTACAATTAATGTTCCATCATCACCGTCATTATTATGTAATTTCGATGCATTATGATAGATAGTTGCTTTGATGACTGGTGTTGAAGGTTGTGGGGTAGGAATCGATTTCGTAGTACTTGACGACGAATAAATTTCTATTCGAAAAAGGTAAATACATCATTCGAAGATGAATATGATTCTGTTCAACACTTTTACCATTCGATGGACAATTAATCGTTCCTGACGAACTATCAACGTCGGAATAAATATGCGGTTGAGACGAACTTATCGACGGTTGTCGATGTTTACTCAATGGAGTCGATGTTGTGCTTCCACCTGCTGTAAAGGCAAATTGTGAACTACCTTTGATTTCGACGTATTTTGCTAATGTGTTCAATAGCCTTCCCATGCTGTAGATATTGTTCCCACGGATGAAAATAGTTTCGTCGTGTTCATCGATCAGTGCAAACTGAATATCACGTGTTCGTTCTTCGGGAAAGGATAATTTACAACGTTTCAAGCACAATTCATGATCCGTTTGTTCGCTCAAACGGGATTTATGTATACGAAAGATTCCATCGACGATCGTACAGTATTTGGTAACAAAAGTATGATTATCCATAGAAACAACGAGAAAACCTATGATGAAGAAAATTAGTCGGTTTCGATTGAGTAAAGAATTTTACCTCGTAGTTCACAATGTTTCCTTGTTTTTTCATCAACACCTGTTACATTTGCCATTTGATCGAGTAAATGTGATACGAGTTGCCCTTTCTTGCGATTAAATTGAGCGAACATACGGCGAGCATTGCGTGAAAGTGTTTTCACATTACTTCGACTCTTGGCATTATCTTTGGATTTTTGTGATGCTGCTGTCGCATCTTGAAATGACTACATGAGAAACAAGAACTTATAGACAAGCAAACAGAAAGCATTTCAACTTACTTTTAGCCAACTATTCAATTGTTTCGAGTCTTGCGGTCGAACATAAATGGCTTCCGAAAGACCCATTTGTAAGCATAAACACTCATAATTATCCATAGTAGCCATATGAACCTTTGCGTTCGTCATATCAGACACCCATAATGGTGAGCTATCATTATCCGATTGCATTTGACTTGTTGGTAATGACTTTTTATCAGCTGAGAAACAAATTAGATCGTAATCATCGAGAACATAATAACGCCATATCCAATTATGATTTTCATCATAAGTTAAAAGTGGACCATTAGCAATTATTGTTGATGTTGGTGTGGACATCGATAATCGACTAGGTGGCTTCGATGGGACGCTGTCAGGACAGTCTATTATTAAAGGAAAACTTTGCCGGAAAATTCTTTCGAAAATGAAAATTACCATTGGGAGTTTGGGGTGTTGATGCTTCGAGATAAGTATTTTTCGGAACATCGATATACCATTGACTATGAGCATCGGCTGTTTTATGTTTAGCATTGGGACAAGTTTGATTATCACTGTTTGATGAACGTCGAGTAACGAGTGGAACAGATTGTTGTTGAAGTCGTTCTTGTTCGTCTTCGAGTTGTTTCTTACGTTCTTCTTCTTCTTCATCAGTAAAATCATCGCTATCATCATCTTCTTCATCGGATACCACATTCGAATGAATCCTATGCAAAACATACAGATCAGATCAAACCAACGAGAAGTTCAATTTTGAAAAGACTTACATTGTTTGATTCTCAGGTATGGGTGTTGGGTGAGTGGTTGCAGGTCTACTGAGTTCATCGAGTCTATCAACGTACATCGCAGCGATTTGACGGTGGTCATTATCTAAATTTGTACTGTTTAACATGGAACGAAGAAAATTTTCGAGACCGGGCAGGAGTTCTAGAAATACAAATGAGTTTTCAATCATCAATTCAATTCTAGTCTTACCATTAACGTTATTTGTTGTCGTTGTTGAGGCCATTGCAGTTGATGATATGAATAAGTCGATAGGAGACGACGATTGTCGATCACGCATTACGATAATTCACATCCTTCGTTGTTCACGTTAGTAGGAGGGGCCCTTCAACTGTCTACAAATAACAACAACAACAACATAACACTGCTTGATCAATGACGCGAATATGCAAGAAAATATGCTTCTTTCTTCCTTTTTTCTTCTATAGCACAGGGTGTAGTTACCAATTGAATTTTAAGACCTCCGTTACGTTTATATAAATGTACAGGGTATGTTTATGAGCTGGTAATATTGACCTTCATTTTAGCGCAACCCTATCGAACAGAAATTCTAAATGCATAGTGCTTTCTTTTCTCGCTCTCTCTCTCCTCTCCCTTTTCATGCCGATTTAGACAGAGAGAGGGAAGAGAAGAAAGCGAGAACGACGAGAAGAAAGGTTAACATCTTTCTCGATCACCTACTCGACCATTTGTTCACATAAAAGTTTTAAGAAAGAAAGAAAGAGAGAAGAAAGGAACAATTCTCGTCAATAATACTACTTTTGTTTAATAAAAGAATATATGTTCATACATATACAAGAGTATGTTGTCTGAAATCTGATATGGATATACACGCGCAACTCTTCTTCTCAATTGCTATTGTTATTCTTTTTAATTGTGCATCTGATTCTCTTTCCTCGGTGTCAATATTTGTTTCTTTTTGATTATCGCAGACAACAGTCAATGATACAAGAAATAAGCTTTCTATAAATGGACGTCTTTGCAATGTGATCTCTATTCGAGCAAGATCAAAGCAAGCTTGCTTAAAGTAATACTCTTTTTCTCTCATTCGTGTCCTTAGGGAATAGATTTACCTACTAGAATTCTACTCGAACATAAAAAAAAGAATGTTAAGAGACATGCACATTCCCGTTAAATCTATTTCAAGTATCGATTAGAGGCAACAATCCGATGTTAGAGAAAATGTCCAGAGAACAACGTAACATATCTGAAATTCACATTTACCAATGAGTTGATCCTAACATTCCGTCGATGACCTTTATTTGGTTAATAGAAACATAAACAAATCTCTCAAATGTTCACTATTAATTATTATGGTGATATTCGACTTCTTTTCTTTTTTTCCCTTCTATTCATAGCTCGAAAAAGCACCCGAGAATGTAATATAAACAGTATCGATACATACAATTGATATCAATCTTTCCAGTAAACAAATTGTAACATATAAGAGATGTCTATCTAGAAAAAAAAGCAATGCAAATTAATTAGTAATATAAAAATAAATGAGTCTGTCGTTTTTCATTCGTTCGTTCTTTTTCTTTTTGACTTTTTCATTCTTCGAAACGATTATATAAATGCAAATAGGAATTTATCCTTCTCTTTGTATTCTCTAAACGTATATATCGCATACTTGTAGTATAACCTCGTTTATCTAAGTTGTGTATACATGTAAATTTAATCATTGATGATAGAACACGAATACATCGTCACCTGAAGGTGTCATATGCTCATTCACCATCATCTCATTAATAAAACCCTTTGAATATTTCCATTCTTGACAAACAGTATACCATCATGCAAAACGATCGGCATTCGATGCAGCCAACTGTTCAACTTCATCACGTAATAAAATGTCTCGCTCTGTTTGATTAGCAAATAGAAGCCAAATTTTAATACCAACATGTCCATTGGAGGGGACAATGGATGTTTGTTCTTTGAGTATTTCATTCAATATTTGATACGTTGGTGTTATGCCTGAACCGGCAGCAATAAGATCAAGTCGACTAACAAATGATTCAGACTTACGTGAACGTATATCAAATAAACCATTATGTCAATGTATAAGATTTCCCCACGGAACACGAATATCAAGGGTTTGACCAATTACAGTTAAAGTCATTCCAACATTTGAATGAATCGAAATAACCTTGGTGGGCATTGAATGTGCCATTGGATAGGCGTAGTTTGTGTTACCAGTGGATCAAGAGTATGTTTTATTAATAGAAACTGGAAACGACGAAGACACGCATTATCAGAAATATTATCTTGATGAATTAATGTCGATTTGTAGTTTTAATGAAACATAAAAATGACTACGGATTGTTGTACCAGTTGTCGGTTCTCATCTGATAATTGTCGAGCATAAACTAAAAAAGGTCTTTGAAAGTATCAAACTAGAAGTAATCTAGATTGATTCCATTCCCTTAAAGAATGAGTCATTCGATGGAAACATTCCTTTCTCTGACCAATGATGTATTACAAGACTGAACCAATGCCAGATGAGAACGATAGGGGACTTACTGAACCGATTCTTTCATTAATTGTTCAAACTATTTCAAGAAAAGAGGAGAACCTTTGATGAAAAGGTGCTTACACGACAAGAACACAAGAAAAAGGAGAAGAATGTACAAAATCACTGATGCATATTCACACAGAGAATATGAGAGGGGAAAAGAAATGTAAATGAAAAACATGTCCTTTTTTATTCTATTGAATGTAAGTGTAATATCGAGAAAAAAAAAGAAAGAATTGTATGAAGCGGAAAAAAAATAGGTATTGAAATGAAAATTTATTCAATTCTATTGAGAAATATTTTTAAACGACATTTACATCTTTTCACTCAATATGCAAAATAAGAAACCGAAATTGTACCATGGGTGTCAAGTTAAATATCGTGTTCTGTGTTTAATTATTAAACTATTTTACTTACGATGAAGATTTCCAAGCTGATTATGTAATCGTACCGAGAAGAATCTCAACGATTCATAAATGTGCGCACCAGTGAACGAGAGATTTGCAAGAAAAAGTAGAACATCTGGGTCGACTCTCCTTGATAAATTAATAATATACAGACCTTGATTTATCACACTGATCAAATAAATCTGTCAATATATGTATAGATATTGATTATGTTCCAGTGTTTCCTAAGTCGAATAGCATCGTTCAGAAGGAACGAAATCAGGTTCTGCCTCGAACTGTACAAATGTTTTCTCGTTGTTCTCTGAGATAGCTTTCGAGAGGAATGAATTAGACAAAAAAAAATGAAGAGAAAAATGTGATCTCGCCCGTACTTTACGACAATTTCATTCCGTCTCTACTTTACTGTCCTTCGACAGACTTCACTTGTACTTCATCCTATACACTTCAGTTTTTGCTTTCAAGTAGATTGAAGCATTGCGTTATTCCTCTTAGAATAGACAAAAATCTTATTATTCTCAATGGGTATTAAACATAACATTTTCTTCTCTAGCAGAAGTGCAACGAGAAAGAGGAACTCATCACCAAATACAACATGTCTGAGAGAACTGTTTAAGATATGTATGAATGGAAAGATGCGGCAACGTGCGACATCTGTCGAATAAATACAAAATATCATTTTTCTATATCTTTTTAAGAATTGAAATCGAACAAAAATGAGTTTTTCATTGATTTTGAATGAGAGTTTTGCTTCATTTTCCGTATGACATTTTCCAAGTGTTTCTCAGAGGTTTGAAGTCTGTGAATGGATCGATGGCTAATAGGAAAACGAACCATTAGGCTAGTAATCAAAATGATTCTTATTTACTATTACAAAATTCTAACTGAACTTAAAGACTCGAAATGCTAATTTTTCTTTTCTAGATTCTCGTCTGTCGAACAGAATCCCAAATAAACAAACAAGAAAATCATGGAGTCCATCGATCGTGGTTCGGTCAAGGATGTTGACCAACAACAATTCACAACTGCTTTTGCCGAATTTCTCAAAAAAACTGGCAAACTCGCTTTACCAGATGGCAATTGGGTCGATATCATCAAACTAGGTATTCACAAGCAAATGGCTCCAGTCGATCCTGATTGGTATTACACACGTTGTGCATCCATTGCCCGTTTCCTTTACTTACGTCGAACAGGTGTTGGTGCTTTTACACGTGTCTACGGTGGTAAAAAAAACAACGGTGTACGTCCATCACATTTTCAACGTGGTTCACGCAGTGTTGTTCGCAAATGTTTACAATCACTTGAAAAAGCTAAGCTCGTGGAAAAACATGCTTCAGGTGGTCGTGTGCTTTCCCAATTAGGACGACGAAACATGGACACCATTGCTAAGCAAGTTGCTGAAAAACTTGCCCGACAACAACAACAATTCTAATGAGAATTTCATTTTGAAAATTGATTTTCAATGAGAGAAAAAAAGAACATCATTGAACCTAATCAAAGAAATAAAGAAACATCATTTCTAGTTTTGAATTTGTTTTTATTGTAAGATCCGAGAAGAAAAACAAAATAAACAAAAAAAGAAAGCAAAAAGATCGTCGAAAGAAGTTCAACATCTCTAGATGAGTCACATCGTTATCTTCCACTTCACACATTATACTTCAAACAAGATAATCATTTCATTCGGAGGTATGATCACATCGAATTTGATTCACATGATTAGTTGAAACCTTTTTTCACGAATATTTATTTATGGTACTCGATAGGATCATAAAAAAAAGTGAATCAGTAAAGAGCATAAAAGAATACCTTTATTCTTAGTATATGTACCAACACTACACCCGCGCTCATTAACTGCGAAAAAACTTCGCTAGACAGAAACAAAAAATCCGAATATATAAGTCATTTGTAAATAATTTCTCTTTCTCTCACTTCTCATCCTACCGATTCTTCAACATTCGCATCCGTCTGTCTTTCTCGACACATTACAATAAATTCCATTATTAGTAAAAAAAAAAGAACACAGATTGTAACTAACGTTATTTTATCCTTCGATTCTCATCATCTTATTGAACGAAATTATGTATTTTAATAAATTTTACGCAAATTCAACTGAACGAATCATCACAGGATCGCCAGCGTCGTTTGACAGCTTCGACATCGAACTTCAGCATCCGCAGATACTACGACGACGAGAAATACCAACTGAGACTTATGATGATAACGATGATAATCACAAAGATCAATATTTTACTCGTACATATAGAAATCCATTAAAGTCTAAGACATTCTATACAAGAGGACCTGATCGGACACATTCTATAGATAGTATTGTTACTATTCCTGCAAATCTGGCGTCGTTTTTATCTCCGGAAACTGTCATAACAACTTCACCACTTGCCATCGTCGAGGAAAAGTAAGCGAATGTTTATCTTTTCAGTAGAATCTTTACAAAAAATGAAACTATACAATTCTTTCAAGTAATTGACTGTTTTTGCTCTTTTTTTCTTTCTATACGTCAAAGAAATGTGCTATCAGATCGAAAGAATCGAAAGGAACGAAAAAATAGATAACAGAAAGAGCGGTCGTATTACATTGGTTGAAAGGATTCTTTGTCTGCAGTTGCACTGTAGAGACGTAGGTAAAAATCTATAATAAAGCATTCATTCACACGTTCATTTCTTGTCGGTTATTCCGTAGGGATCGTTCGGTCTATATTAAATTTTCTTTGCTATGCATTCACCGAGGAGATAAGTCGATATTACTAAAAAATATGGCCGTTTGAAGGTGAGGCATATCATGTAGACAGCAAAAGCGGTAGACGTGACTGAATTTTTGACTCTGATATAGTATATAATCGTTAACATTTTCGAATTCCGATGACGTTAGGAAAGTGATATCGAGGTGGAAATCTTTATTGGTGATTGTGTTAATGTTTTGAAACGAAAACACTTATCATGTGCTTTGATTTAAGGAAATTTTCATTCATGACTCGATCGTTACTATCTGGTTTAATTCTCTTTCTTCTTCCAATTGCATTACTCAGCGGTAAAGATCTTCGTTTACCTCGATTTGATCTACAACAAAGTTTACTTCAGGAACCCTTTTTCGATATACGGCCATATCATTTATCTACGGTTTTCTTCTTCTTCTTCTACCTTGGTTGGGAACAATCAACGAAAGGAACATTCGAAGTAATATATTTTAATCGCCTACTCCTAATAAAATATTCTCTCGTTAACAGCTCGCTTTCGTTCATTGATTCTCATTATTGTTTTCGTCAGTGGTCTTGCTGTTATTGCTCAAATTATCTTTCAATCAGTTCTTCTCGCCAACAAACCCTATGGGCACACATTACTCAAGTGTACCGAGCGTACCCAAATCCTTCAATATTTTGGCTTAGAACGGTAACAGAAATGTTTCTTCATGAACAATTTCTCCGTATTGAAAAATTTTTAGCCTTGATAATTCCAATGCTATTCGAGTCCTACGTTTAATCTTTCCTGATATCATCATATTTGCTGTGTCAACAATATGTATCGTGATCATTCGTCGGTCCCTGCGCGCTTCCAGACGTCGGCAAATCAATGATCTTCAAACATCTACAACGACAACAACAAACGATATAACTAATACATCACCATCATCGACAAGTAGTTCGAATCTGATTAATCGAAAGAAGCTTTGGCCAAGACTTTTATCAGTTATCCGACGCATTCGTTTGTTTATCCAATTTCTCATTGTTGGCTTTGCTGCATTTGTTTACCCAAGTTTTATAAATGCGATCTATTTTCTTTTCTTTCTTATCATCGCTTTTATTTGGTCATTTTCGATCAAATTCGGACGAAAGTTTGCGATCTTTCGTGCATTGTTGGTTCTTTATGCAGGCATGCATTTAATCATTTTCTATCTTTACCAATTTACATTCTTTCAACAAGCTCTCCCACCATTATCCTTGTGGAGCAAGTAAGAAAACACAAAGTGATCACGAATTTCATTTGTACTTTTCTCGCATTTTGTAGTGTAACGGGTTTAACAGCAATTGTAATAAATAATTGTACATATAGTGAACCAAATGTGATAACCAATCTTGTATGGAGCGATTATATCAATCCATGTGCGATCTTACTTCTATACTTTTATTTCGCCTTCGAAACTAATCGAACTCTTTTTGGAAAAGTAGATAAAAGAATCATATTTGAAGGAGAAAGTCTTTATTCCACGTTCGATTTTTTAGAAAATACAATCAAATGTCACAACATTGCAATCGATCGAACAACAGGTAAGACATTTGTTAAGAATTGAAGTTGTCTAAGGCAAATTACATGTCATACGTGTTCTTAATCAGATCGATACTCGTCCTAGTTTGAATAATCAGGTTTGCTCAGAAACATTGCATGTTTATATTCTATTTCAATAACTAAATTTTTCCGCACAGAGAAACTTCATTGCAAATCACTCACAATATCATTTAATGTATTTCTTTCGAATAGCATCATGCTTGTTAGATAGACAAAGAGATTCGGATATTAATCATCATGTTCCGATAATTCCTCGTGCATATTCATACTGATTTTCTCTTTGCTTTCATCGCTTAAAATTTGATAAACAGCTGATTTCGAATTGTTTTTTTTGTTACCACAGAGTTTAATGGATAATACTGTGGAACGACGAAATACACTGGAAAATCATTCTCCAACTGCCCAACGCCGATGGAGTTTAGAACAACCGAGTGATCAAACACTACAAGGTCGAGCGATTTTCATCATCTATTCAATACTTCGTGTCTTAGAACGACAAAGCTATCTGCTATCATTAATTGCGATGCTGGTAATCTAAAAACTGTCCTTCTTTCAATTAGATCACATTGCAAAATACCTCTTTTTACAGGCTTGGAGTATTACTTACCATAGTTTATTGACCTTGGTTTATCTCTTATGGGCATGCCTTCTTTGGGTTTTGCCAAATTCTCGAAAATGGTGTTTGAGAATGAGTCCATTTTTTACAATCTATGGTGGACTGTTATTAATCTTACAATATCTCTGTGGTTTCAAAATAGGTTTTGATCAATTAAGTTTTTTGTCCGATCGTCATACGATGGAACAGATTGGTATAAAGATAAATGATTATCACTCGGCATTTATTAGTTCCACTGTCAAAGTACGAGAATTTGTTAGAAGTTTTTATTTTGCGTGTGAATACGTCATCAGATAGACGAAAAGTGACAGAAAGAACAATTATATACATGCATAAGTGAATTTGACTAATTGATAATGATATGGGAAACAAGATGGCTGGATCGAGAGTTATTCCTTTTCCGTATGACACTCTGTCGCTTTTCGTTTGTCTGATGACACACTCGAATTACAATTTTAATTTTCGCAATAAGAAAACAAATTGTCTAACGATTCGATAAATTTCTTTTAGGCCTTTTACATGATGTTCTTTTGGGTAACATTTCGACAATATATAAATGAACGTGGGAATGCCAACATCCAACCAATGGATGGTAAGTTCTTTATTCGAGTGCAAAAGCAGAAATATCCATGAAATACGAATATTTATAGCTGTTGAACTAAGTGAAAGGGGTAATCTGAGCTTTGTAACGTGTTCTTATATGCGATCTGCTTATCTTGAATATTCTCAAAAGAAAGAATTTTTCATTTAACATTCGATTTACATTCTTAGGTCAATCATTGACTTCGTCGGTGGAATCATATCCAAAACGCTTGGGTAAAACCGTTTTCTTTTTTGAATGAATGCTTCATCTTGAGGAACTCGTTGGTTTTTATAGGACGATGGATCGTTAATATCCTAACAAAATACTGGATCTTTGTCTCGTGTGGAATGCTATTACTTGTTAGTATCCAGAATACAGTTGTAATCTATCGAATAATCTATATGGCATTCTATTTGTTTTTCATTCTGTCATTTCAAGTGAGAAGAAATGTTTCCTATGAAAATAATTCTTCTTTTTTGATTTTCAAAGCTCTCGTTTGGGTTTTGGAGAAAAACAGCAGCAACATTTCATTTAACAATTATTATCTATTCGATGATCATTCTCATTGGAATCTATATCTATCAGGTAATATTCCCAAACGTTATTCTGAAAGAATGTATACACATTTGAATCTAATTTTGTAGTTTAAAATAGTCAATGTATTTCTATCCGAAAGGTTTAGTAAAGAATTGTAAGTTTTCTACAACCGAGATACCTATCTTTGATTTTCTCTGTCTATCATATAGACTTATATCTATTGGACTCGAAGAAGTCGAATCTGATGTTCTGGCCGTTAAATTACTTACACCAAGTGCATTTCTTGTAGTTAATATAATGCAATTGTATTATTTTCATTCGGGTTGGATGGAACTAATCACAATGCCAAGGTAAATTTTGAATAAATATGTCGATACGATGGTGAATCGTGTTCATTGTTCGATCTCTCATAATAAACATTTTCATACCTTTCGAACTGTTTTCATTTTCCGTTTTAGTGATAAAAATATCGATGGTCTTGCCAATGCAACACTGAAAGACATTCATATTTATGCAAAAGGTAAGAGAATAATGATCTATGTTAGATGTTGATCTACGTCGAATGTTTGTTTAGAAAATACCGAAAATACCAATCGCCTTTATACTCAACAAATGTTACAGAGTGAATCAGAGACTTGGCAAGAATCGTTATATAAACTGTACTTTCGAGTGAATCGTCGTTACAAACAAGTGACTTATTATGGTTGGCGTTTCGCAGAGATTCATTCATTTAAATTAGTTCTTTTCGTCATGGTTGTTGTTTCTGCTATTCGAGTAAGAAATCATGTTTTACGGAATTGAATTTTCGACAACTGCGACCGTTGTTCAAGGTTTCGGCATTCAATGTTTCATTGATTATCTTAGCAGCGATCGGTTTAGTACTACTACGTTTGCGATCATTGATCAATTTGTTGACGTTAATTGCGACCGGTTTATATATTCTTGCATCGATGTGTTATCAATTAGAAATCGCGAAACAACTCATAGTTCAACGACATATTTTCGTGAAAAATTGTTCACAGGTAAACGTTCTGATAAAAGATATGATTACATGTTATTTTTAGATTATTCCAAATGTTACGCTGGACGAAAGCTTTAATCACATCCCTAATGATACAGCAGAATGGTTTGGCTTTAAATTAACATCGAATATCGGTCGTTTCATCGGAGTAAATAACACAGTTTTGTATTGTTTAAGAAACAAAAAAGTGGATTTTGATTTTCTTAAAGGTCTATATTTTGTTAACAGTTGTGTTAACGTTTGATGCCATTGCGCGATATCGACAAAGACATCGTCGTTTATCGTTATCAGTGCGTTTCAATGTTCATTTAGTTGAAAATCGTTTTCCAGTTCTATTCGAACCATTCGCAATCAAAGATCCCGATGAAGATACATATGAATATGATATACTCAGTTACAATCAAGCTGACCAAAGCATGATTGAATTTCTCAAATACTTGTGTAATTTCATTTTCTATCGATTTGGTCTGGAGGTAAAGAAAGTCGATTTTTATTTGGGAAAAAGACAAATAACGAAGTCTATCCATGGCATTTTTCAATATGTAGATATGTTACATAACAACAGTTATCGTTATTGGTGTACGTCTCGATATAGTGGCTGTGTTATATTCTGTTTGGCTCGGTATTTTCCTAATTTCCAGTCGACGATCAATTCAACGACTATGGCTTGTTTATATTTTATTTCATTTAATTGTCTTACCCATACAATATATGAGTGTCGTAGGTGCTCCGCCATTCCTTTGCTTCGGTTAGTATTTTCAAGTATACTTTACAACTGATGGATGAGAAACGTGTGATTCACCGATCTATCTAACCAATAGGATATGAATAGATGAAACAGACTTGTTGCTGATCTTCACATGAAATCGAGTTTTATTTTACACGATTTCTTCTAGAATATCCGTGGGCAAATGTGAATATTACTGGCTGGTCACAATTGAAACGATGGCTTTACTTAGCAGATTATCAATATCGTCCAGATGCATCGCTGTTAATTGGTAAATTTTGTTGTTTCGAAAAAAGTATTCGACTGATAACTTTAAATGCGTATTTTAGCCGACTTTTTCCAATTTCTCTTTGCTTGTCAACAATGGCGTGTATTTGCATACGAATCCAATGAAAAAGATCGTGTCTATGTTGATGCAGGAGGTTCCAATCGTGAGATAATCTACGATGATGATGTTTACAAGAATAATACTACCTGGGATTTTGTTACCAACAAAAGACACTGGCTTGATCGTATTAAATATGGAATCTTCATGTATGGTGCATGGAGTGTTCTCGCCATTGTCTATCTTGCTGGGACAACACGAATTAGTCTACTTGGTCTTGGATATTTAGTGGCATGTTTTTATTTTCTGTGGTACGGACAAGACTTTTTGACGAAACGATTGGCACTCATGCTTCGATTGTATGTTCATTTGGATTTTTCTTCGATAGTTTATTTTCTCTTTTCCAGATGGAATTATTTGATTTATTATTGTTTCTCGGTAGTGTTTATCAAAGCATGTTTACAGGTATGTGAATCGATAGGAAGTGGAGAGAGAGAGATTTTAATCGGAAGAGTGTTACAAAGTGAGACATGCGCACTTTCAGATAGTCGCATGTGTTGGTATTTTATCAGCTCAATGTGCAGTTCAACAAGTCTTCGCTATTGCTTGTTTACAATCAGGCATTCAAAGATTCAATGACTATGAGAGTACGCTATCTATTTGTTTTCATTTGATCTAGTTTAGTTTCTTTAATTTTGGCATTTAGAAAGAATTTTCTCCCATCTAGAGCATGTTTCTTCTTTCATTTTCGAGGAAAAACAAATGAACAAAAGATTTCAATGTTTATTTGTTTTTAGGTGGTAGTTTGTATCTTTCTTTATCCATCAACATCTTGTAAAATGCAATCGCTCACGTCTACATTTTGCACGTTTGTGGATTTGCTTGTGCCATGCCTGAAGTCAGAATTTAAACCCGAAACAAATTGTCCTTCGAATTACAAAAGTAGAGAGTATTGCAAGCCCTTCTTTTTAAACAACTATATGAATTCTAGCTGGCAATGAACAGTGTGATCGAAGTGCGGCTGATGCAAGTCTTTTCATGTAAATAATATTGCTACTACGTCGGAATGTTGATCTTGAATTTGGTATTTAGGGATGGTTTTTGTATGATATTCTTATTGTTACAAAAACGAATCTTTTCCAGTTATTATTGGGAACATATTGTCACTGAACTTCGTTCGCAAGCCAAGTTAGCTAGTCAAGGTGCTGTATTATTCAATGAATTATCGCGGAAACGAATCGAAGAAGATCAACTACGAGAAGATCAGACTGTTTCGAAAATAACGCGAAGTTTAGAACGTATTAAAGAACAACAATCGAAATTGAATCAAACTGAAGGTAAAACACCATCAGCACTCTCAGAATCTGCAGAGCATTTCGAAGGTATGGTGAATATCTGATAATGTTTTATGAAAAGTTTGTTGTCTTTGCTCTAGCTATTCGTTCTGGTGATTATTATATGTACGAATATGAATCTGATGAAGAAGAAGAGGAAGTGAAAGAAGATGAAGCAACTGTTGCACAAGAACAGGTTTACTTTTAGATAAATAGTGAACACATCGAGCAACGATTTGAATTTAGATTCTCCATGTTTTATCTGCATCAAATAAAGAAGCAGAGACGGCTGTGGTTATGCATAGTAAGTTCAATGGGAAGGAAAAGGAGAAGATGTATTAGCAAATATTCGATTTTGCATAGAACCTGCAACAGCATCATTTATAGAACCTGAACATCAAGAAACTATAACACAACCACCAGCCCCTCATCCAGTACCAACTACGACAGTAGCAGCGTTAACAGATTTAGAAGGTGGTGACGCAGCGACAACGAAGCCAAAAGGTGAGTAGATCTGATGTAAGATGATTTCATCAAGAATTTCGGTTTTCTTTTGTAGAGGAAAGTGCAAAAAAGAAGCGAAAATCGATTTTAATTAAATTACGTTTAATTGGATGGATTGTGATGGATTACTTGATCGATTTATTCACTCGTAATTCTCGAGATTATCGCGAAGTGTCGAAAGAGTTAGCTAAAATGAAATCAGAAGATAAAATCAATCAACAAGAACGTATTCGCACTGAAACAAGCTTTGAACCAGTAAAATTTGTTCAATATTACTCTGCCGAAGAATTTTTTCTCATTTTTTAGACTTCTGTTGATCGTATCGATGAGCTCGCTGGTGGTGATCGGCAAAACGGGTAACTTTTATCCATTGTTTTCCATAAAATCTCACTACATACTCTTGTTTAGACATATTTATGCTCGACGTGTTTCTGAAGCATTTGATATAAGTGAACGTTCACGTTTCTATCGTCTATTTGATTCCATATTCTACTTTATCATGTCTCGCTCTGAATTACTTTGCTATTCAGCGATGATCATCAATCATTTGACATCCGGCGCACTTCTCTCCTTACCACTCCCATTATCAATCTTTCTCTGGGCAATGTTATCGTCTCGTCCATCACGAAATTACTGGGTTACTATTCTAACTTACACTGAAGCAATGATTGTGGTCAAGTATATCTTTCAATTTCGGTTCTATCCATGGAATGCTGATACAACAGACACGAGACCACTAGCAGCTATAAATATCATCGGTATTAACCGAAAAGAGGATTCGGCATCGGTCGCTGATCTATTTTTACTCTTATCGCTTTTTCTTCATCGATCAATTTTAAAAGTAAATCATGACTAATTATCGTTATAATGAAAATTCTTTTCATTTCATAGCAACTCGGCCTTTGGAAAGCTGAACAAGCAACACCACACGGTATAGATGAAATTGCATAACGAGAAAGAACGAAAAGATGATTTCGATATCTAGATTCTGTAGTTGCTGATAGTGTTGCTGCCACAACTACTGATCCTGTCGAAGAAGAACCGAATTCTGATGTTGAAACTACCAAAATAAAGAGGTAAGTCATTTATCAATGAAATTTTCTGAATTTTTTTGTTGATATCTACTGAATCTCAATAGATTTCTAAACAACATGCGGTATGACTTAACTTCACATGAATAGAAATATCATTTGAGCATGTTGACATCTTCTTCTAGTCTTCTTCACAGATACAATCATTCTCATCCAGTAGAACTTCTTGCATTTGTTCTTTGTCTTTAGAAATGTTTACTTTATGAAACCAATGATAACATTTTATCGTCAACTTAAACAAGCGTTATTTGTACGTGATGTCTATGCGCCAATGTTCTTCTGTGATTTCATCAATATGATCATTGTCATTGGCTTCTATAGTCAATTTGGTGTAAGTTTTATTGAAGAAATCGAATGATACGTGTTTTCAAAGTTAAAATTCTGTTTTACAGTTACCTAAAATCTTCAGGGTATAATCAAACATATTTTCCACAAGAATTGATTTCTATTGATTTCTTACACCTCACCCATTACTCGATATTTGATTGTTGAAATGTACACGAACTTTTCTGTCGTAGGAACGAGCTGGTGGAAACGTTGTTCAAACTATTAAAGAAAATAAGGTAAATAGTCTTTAGTAAATTGTTTGTATGGTCTTCCACGGTATATGTTTAGGTTCCTGTTGCATTCTTGGTCATTTTATTAGTTCAATTCGTTTTAATTATCATTGATCGTGCGCTGTATCTTCGGCGAAACGTACGCGGTAAATTATTCTTTCAATTGTTTCAAGTTATCGTCGTTCACGTTTGGTTATTTTTCGTTTTGCCTGCAATTACTCGAACGTAAGCAAAAATCAATTGTTATGGAATTAAAATCATCATTTCTTCTCTGCTTTTCGCAGAAAATTCCGTGACAATATCGCTGCACAGTTTTGGTATGTCTTCAAATGTATTTATTTTGGATATTCCTCGATTCAAGTACGACTCGGATATCCAAAACGCATCGCCGGAAACTTTCTCATGAAGCGATACAATTATGTCAATCAAATTCTTTACCGGATGTAAGAATTGCATTTGTTGAGATTGGAACTGACGAAAATTTCTTTTAGTTATTTATTGATTCCATTCCTATTGGAATTACGGACGATTATGGATTGGATGTTTACCGATACAGCGCTTGGGCTAACAAGTTGGTTACAATTAGAAGATATTTATTCGAATGTTTATCTGCTGAAGAGTTCAAGATGGGCTGAAATGGTAGAAATGAGAGTTAGAGTAGGAGACATCGATGAAAAAACATTTGTTTTGTATAGAAATATCCAACGAAACGTGGGGTTCCTCGTCCCAAAGCAACAAAATATGGTGTCGGGGGTTCTCTATTAGCTTTGTTGATTCTATTGATTTGGTTTCCGTTACTATTCTTTTCATTTACATCTTCATTTTATCAACCAAATCCACCAATAGAAGTGAACGTTGAAATCAAATTAGGTGGTTACTTAGTGAGAAATCTTCTCTCTTGTAGTTTTGCAAATTTTCGTTTGGTTTTTATCTAGCCCGTATATCAAATGACTGCACAAGATGTCGATCTTGGTCGATTTACCGAAGCTGATTACAACAGTCTTCGTGCATCGATTTATTCACCAAATATCGAACCAGCTGTTGAAGTAAACATCAGTTTCTATCAACCCGTTGCGATCCTTCGTTATCATTTCTAGGACACTGCCTATGCTTTCTTACGTGATTTCAAGCCCGACGATATTTATTGCGTCAATCTATTCGCAACGAGTGTTAATCTATGGGAAATCAGTCAACCCATTCGTGATATTGTTGTTGATAATCTACAACAAAATATAACTGTACCAGTACGGTTTTCTTATACAATTACACGGAATCCTCCAGGTGAAGATGACTCGGAAGATATTGCAGCAGTTGTATCAGGTGAAAATACGGTTGAAATCAAACCTGAAGATCAAGATATTCGAAAATCACTTGTGGAAATATTAATCAATGGAACAGAGGATTCGCAAATACGACCGTACGTTGATTTAGATTCGAGAATTTCCGATGATTTCAATCGATTTTTAGAGAATTTACTATTAGCAACTTGATGCCCAGATTTCTACATGTCAAACCCAAAGCAAAACCAGAAAATATCGAATCATTCAGAAAAGGTAATCTAATCAATATATAGTTCCGAAATCTGATTGATTTTTTAAAAAGTTTTCCTTCCGGAATACTATGCAAATATCACTATGGGTCTTAATCGAGCGAAATCAATACCAAACAGTACAGAGATTTGGTGGAAGATGTCAGAAAATCGTACAGGTTTCAAAGTAACTCCCTCATGTATGTCAACATTAATATCACTGAACAACTAGTAAAACAAATTGTTGAATTTTGCAGGTTTAGCTTCCAGTAATAATTATTTAAGTATGATCTTTTTCAACGATAAAATCTCCCCAGCGAACATTTCATTTCTCACTCGATATGGGTAAGTCTGTTGAATGTTTTCTTAGCTTTGCTCGATTACCAACTAATAATTTGACTAACTCACCGCATGCTGTTTTATTTTGTATATTTCGTTTCTAGTAATTGACATGTATGACTTCTTTGCTCATTATTTTTCCTTTCTTTGTTCCTTCAAATAGCTTGTTCCTCTTCTTCTTCTTTGAATTTTGACATCTGATGACTGTTTTTCTTTTTGCTGGTGTTTTCGATTGACATTCGACATGTTTTGCTCTGTTCTTATGTAAATTCACTCTAGTATCATCGGTATCTACATATCAATTGTGTCTGTTGCTGCTTCGTTCATCCGTGGTCAACTATTTGGAACAACGAATACGATTATGTTCGACGAATTACCTCAAGTCGATGCATTGTGGCATTTCTTGAACGATATTTACTTATTACGAGCCGTCCGGGAATACGAAACTGAGAACGACTTCTTCGATCGTTTAGTTTACATCTACCGTGATCCTCAAGTGTTACTCTACTGGACAAAAGAAAAACCTGATTCGAAATAAATCGAATTTTTTGTGCTTTTTCTGCTCAGATATTTCACATTTCATTTTTCTTTTGTATAGAAATTCACGTGTTCTTTCTTCTGTAATTGTGAGAATAAGAATCACATTTCTAATACATAATTCTGGCCTTTTTCTCTTTCGTATAGGATTATCGGTTTATACACAACATTTGTCGTTGTTGTCGCACGATTATTACGCACAGTTTTACAGACAAGTCAAACAATCATGTTCAATGAATTACCAAATGTCGAACGAATATGGCATCTCTTACGAGATATTTATCTCGTTCGAGAACATAATATGCTACATATTGAAGAACAACTCTTTGCCAAATTGATCTTTTTATATCGTTCACCAGAAACATTGATACGTTTTACAAAACCTAAAGTTACATGATAGTTTAAAAGTGTTGTTTATTAGGGAATTGCGGAAAATAATCGTGATGATATGTAGAGTCATGACGTTTTTTTTTTCTTTTCATCAATGTGAATGAGTTTATTGTCTATACAACTTGAAATAAAAGCATAGGATGTCATTTCTTTTTCAGATGAGTGGAATAGAGAAACGAAATTGGAATGGATTTACATTAGTTTTAGTGAGAATATCAACAATTTCTTCTGAGATTTTTTAATAAAGAATTTTATTCTAGCCATCGATTTGCCATTGTCATGTGGCACAGTTGGCAGTCGATGCATTGATTAATACTTTCCGTATGAAAAGTGTACGAGTATTTGATTGGATGTCAGTGGAACCGGTGATTGCCTATGATCCGTATGAAGGTTCGAACAGGGAAAATTTAGCATTTGGTATTGAAGGTAAGAAGAAATTTTGATGCGATGAAAGAGTTTATTGAGGATAATTGTTTTGTTGATAGTTTATGAAGAAACTAATTTGAAATTATTGGTTATTCAACAACGTGGTGGAATTGTCTCTGGCAAACGGCAAGCTTTTGTTGATGAACTTCTTGCTTTTTTTAAAAATGAACAATTAAAAGAAATCGTCGTTTTAACAGCATTTAATGCCGTTGAACGTAATGATGCACAATTAACTGGGTAAGAAACGATGTAAAACACTATTCAAATGATAAGAATTTCT
Source organism: Adineta ricciae (assembly GCA_905250025.1). Lineage (NCBI taxonomy): Eukaryota > Metazoa > Rotifera > Eurotatoria > Adinetida > Adinetidae > Adineta > Adineta ricciae. The sequence goes on from CAJNOJ010000091.1 coordinate 270,829, forward strand.
ATATTTTCAGTGATCAATTTCGATATCTATCAACAGTAATGAATTCGAATCAGCTCGGATGGATTTCATTAGAAGAACGTCAAGATAAACATCATCATAAGGTTGTTCGTGATCGCGATCGATATTATATTGCTGGTGGTGGAATTGCTAATCGATTGTTCTATACAGCGTAAGTAATAACCAAAAGATTCAATTGCTATCAAATCTTTTCATTGTAGACAACAATCTCAAATACCTATTACTGTTTTATTGATGTTTACGGATGTTGGACAAGAACTTCAACATGCTAATGAATTATTAGTTCGATTGAATCAATGGAAAAACTGGCGACAAGTAAGATTGACTGAAGAGAAGCAGACTGATAGGAATTTTTTGTGATTTGATAGATTGAACAATGGCAGATGCCGGCATCGCAACGAGCGTGGATTGAAACACAAACTGTTCCACCAATTTACTAACAGAAACTTATAAAAAAAAAGACCTTGTTTTCTTTGACCGACGTTTATTTTAAAAAAAGAACTATTTTAAAAATAGCCAAGAAATCAGGAGGGCGTGAGCGTGGGTGGGTGTGAACAAAGAAAAGAGAAACTCACACCCACAACCACGCCCACATCCTTCAGAATAGAAGAAAATTATTCGATTTCGTCGAGAACGAGCTTCGTATCTAACCCGTTCCTGTGGATCAACAGGATTTGATGTTGAGAAGTAATTCGCATTGTGCATACGTTTCACCGTTGCGGTGTCATTGTCTGATCGTCGTCATTGGAGAGCGAGGTGCGATACAAATGATCTAGATGGATGTATTCAAGGGAGTTGGTGTTCGTCTGTGCCGTATGCTGCACCGCGAGCAAGGGCGAATAATTGTTCACATTCATTGGACTATTGAACAAACGTTCATCGCCTGAATCTGAGCAATCGTTCTAAAATTAAAAACGTCTCGCATTTTATTTTTGCACAAGAAGAAGGCAAGTACCATTTACTTCACTGATGGCAAGTCGTAAATCATCTGAGAAAGCAGATAGCGAAGTCCATTCTGTCGCCAATCGGCTGGGCACTGTGGTCGGCTTGTAGCGTGATATTGTCATCGCTGGTGGAATTAATGTATTGTTCGAACGACGAGAGCCAGATAACGATCTGTCGCGATGCTCTCAAACAGTGATGATAGAATGCCATGGATGACGGAAATGGAAAATAGAATACGATATTTATCGACCGATGCCTGATGGCTCTTCGAAATCCTTTCCTTAGTCTATCACATACTTATTGATTAGCCTCACATATCTACCCATAAAGAGCATTGATCCTGTGTATATAAGGCCGTGAGTAGCTGCCTAATTCGACTTATAATATAAGTGGCCTACTCCTAGCACACTACGATCCCTATCTACATAGGAATAGGAATAGATTTAGTTTCACTTATACCTATACACACCCACACCCTCACCCTCAAATTTGACATATGGAACGCGAACTATCGAATCACAGACAGCAGATCGACCAACTTCATTCTGCGAATGACAGCTTGAGAGATCGTCTTGACTTATCCGAATGTTATAATTATGCTTTTGATCTCGCAAATTTATTCGTATTCTATCATGTCGAACCATTGTTAAAAAGTCTTCCATATTATAAAAGTCGTTATCTTTTAACATGCTTAGTCTTTGATTTATTTCACTTGTTATCTTTTTATTAGATAAGGTCGGTTTTTAGTTTTTCTTTTAGAATATTGCGCAAAAGTGAAAATGTCTTGTCCCTCCGATGATTTTAGTCAAAAGATTTTCTTTGAAGTTCACAATAATTTACCAAGAGAAGGTCCTGGAAGTGTTCAATCAACTCTTCAAGCGTTTCGGTCTATTAGTCCAGACGATAAACAACAAAATATACTTGATATCGCTTCTGGTCCGGGTGTAACTACTATCGAATTGGCAAGATTAGGACATCATGTAACTGCCATTGATAATCATGAACCATTTATAAAAACACTCGTAACACGAGCTAAGGAAGAACTTCTTTCAGATCGTATAAATGCATTGATTGGTGACATGTTTTGTCTCGAAAAATTTGTGCCTCAAAAAGCATTTGACATAATTTGGTCTGAAGGTGCAATATATATAATTGGTTTCGAATCTGGCCTTATTGAATGGAAGGACTTTTTAAAAAACGATGGTTATCTTGTTTGTTCTGAATTATCTTGGTTAACTACAGGTCCACCAAATGAGATTCACGAATTTTGGTCGAAAAATTATCCGGGAATGCATTCTCAAGAAGAAAATTTTGCAATTATAAAGAAATGTGGTTATGAATTGATTGATAGTTTTGTACTAGATGAAAAAGATTGGTGGACTGAATACTATGAACCCATGGAAAAGCAAATTGAACGATTGAAATTGAAATATAAAGAAGATAAAGAGGCAGAAGATGTTTTACGAAAACAACAACTTGAAATTGACATGTATAGAAAATATTCAAAAACATATGGTTATGTATTTTATATCATGAAAAATATCAATGTATAACTATCATTTTAATAAATGAAGCTCATCAAGACTAGCTCGTTTCACTATTGATTGAACTGACAGTTCTATATATAGTAATCTTCAAGATCATTCTCTATAAAAGAAAAAGACCGAAATATATCTTAGAAATTATCTCTCAAGGTTGACCTTTAGTAATTTCAGTGTTACAAGCTAACTTCATGATTATCATCGTTTTTCTCATTGATCAGATGTTTCTAAGTGAAAATCAATGTTTAAATGGAGCGATAAGTTGGTATAATAAAGACTATCACCCAGGGCGAACGCTTCAGATGCCGAATTATACCGAAGTCAATAAGAAAAAATTTCGCATCCGCAAAGATCTTCATTATCCTTTATATTCCCTCTTCTCCGCATAATTCCCACCATAACCCATGAAATCTTTCGTCTTGACCCTTCGAATACCGGGTACATCAGTCTCATTCATATCGATTCTTTCTCGACGAATCCAATACGGACAATATACTCATTTTACAATGCATGTATAACGGTAGATTTCTCCTAATCTAAAGGTCTTACTCTATCACGACAACTTATTTATGATGCTTTTCATTGCAGTCGAGGATCACTGGTTAACAATAAAAAACAGTCAGAATTTCTCTAGTGTTTCCACAATTCTTCTCTGTCAGAATGCTTGAAAGACTATCGAATGCAACAATCTGTGAGCAAAAAGATTCTTTAAGGAGAATTTTATTCATAATAAAATGTATCGATTTGAGCAAACGTCATTTTGTTTATTATAATGTTCAATATATGAGGAGAATAGACGTAATTAACAAGTTTTGCCAATAATATCAATATTTCCTGTACCATAATTAGTAACTAATACATCCAACCAATGATCTTGATTAATGTCACCTACCGTAACAAATACGGGCCGAGCACCGTATCCAAGAAAAACTTCTGTTTGATTAACGAATGTTCCATTACCTTTACCAAATAAAAGTATAACGGAATTCGAACCATAATTAGCAGTAATTATATCTAATTGTTCGTCGTTATTGACATCACCTACAGTTATAGAATAGGGAACAAATCGCAATTCAGTTAAATATGTTATTAATGGTCCAAAGGAACCATTTTCATTATTTAATAAAATTCCAATATTACTTGTTCCATAAAGTGCTATAACAATATCAATGCGATTGTCATTATTAACGTCACCAACAGCAACAGAACGAGGTTTAGAAAGATCTCCAGTTGAATAAGTTGTTTGATTTGTGAAAAATCCATAACCAATTCCATAAAAAATGCCAATATTATCAAGACCAAAATTTGCAACAACAATATCGTTTAAACCATCGTTATCAAAATCAGCAACATTTACAGATTGTGGTAAAGAACCATTTCCAGTCGATAATGTCATGACATCAAGAAATCCTTCAGTAGAAAGACCAAGAAATGTATAAATTCGATAATCATCGAATATAACCACATCTAATTGTCCATCATTATTAAGATCTGTTGCATAAACAAAATTCGGATTATAGAATGAACTATGATAAATTCTTGTTGGGCTTGAAAATTCTCCATTTCCATAACCTAACCAGAAACTAACAAAATTATTATATCGATTAGTAATTGCAAAATCTAATCGATTATCACGATTAAAATCACCGACACTAATAGATAGATAGTCTGTTGAACTACCTGCATTTCTTAATTTTGGTTTAGAAAAAGATCCATTTCCAAATCCTAAATAAATTGCAAAGTATCCTGTATCTAAATAGCAAGCAATAATATCCATATTATTATCATGATTGAAATCACCAATATTTACAAAATATGGATTAATTCCTTGCGAAAATGAATATGTGATTTGATCTGTAAATGTTTCATTACCATTATTTAGAAAAATGCCAATGTTATTAAGACCAGAATTTGCAACAACAACATCAGGATAATTATCGTTATTAAAATCACTAATAGCAATACATCTTGGATAAGATCCAGTATTAGTTGAATATATTATTTGATTTTTAAATGATCCATTACCATAATTATAGAAAATTCCAATATTATGTGCGTAATAATTAGCGACAATAATATCAGATTGATTATCACGATTAAAATCACCAGCAGTGACGAATATAGGATAAGATTGACTATTAGTTGAATATATTAGTTGGTTTTTAAATGATCCGTTGCCATAATTATAAAAAATTCCAATATTATCTGTGTTAAAATTAGTAACAACAATATCAAGATGCTGATCATTATTAAAATCACTAATAGCAACTGAAGTAGGATAAGATCCACTTCCTGTTGAATAACTAATTGGATCAGTTAATAATCCATCACCATGTCCAAAAAAGATTTGAATATTATTTCCATAATAATTAGCAGAAACAATATCTATTTGATGATCATTATTTAAATCAGCACTAGTTATACTTCGATAAGTATTTGTAGTTGATCGTGGATAAAAATTCATCGCTGTAAATGATAGGATATTATAACGAAGAAGAATACCAATATTATTAGTACCATAATTTGCAACAACTAAATCAGATTGATTGTCATTATTCAAATCAGCAACAGATAATGATTGTGGCTTCGATCCTGATCCTGTTGAAAATAATTTTTGATTTTGAAAACTTCCATTTCTATTACCAAGAAATATTCCAATAGAATCACTACCAACATTAACTGTTGCTAAATCTAATATTGCATCATTATTTAAATCAGATGAAACAATCATTATTGGTTGAGATTGAAAATTTGTAAAATATATTTTATCTAGAGTAAATGTATTATTACCATAACCAAAAAAGACACCGAAATTATTTGATCCATAATTTGATATTGCAATATCTGCTTGATTATCATTATTAAAATCACCAATAGTTAAGGATGATGGAAGTGATCCATATGATGTAGAAAATTCATTAATACGTTGAAATTTACCTGCGTCATATCCAAAAAATATTCCAATTGTATCATCAGCTGGATTAGCAGTAACAAGATCTAATCGTCCATCTTCATTAAAATCATCAGCAAGAATATAATATGGACCACTTGCATCCGTCGAATATACAGAGTCACCAGTAAACGAACCATTTAATCCTATCAAAATGAGTACATTATTACCAATATAATTGGCAACAGCTACATCTAAATAACTATCATTATTGAAATCTGCAACAAAAAGACATGTTGGTTGAGAAGTATCACCAACCCATTTGAGAGATGGATCTTGAAATGTTCCATCATTATTACCAAGAAGTAGCGCAGTTGTTCTTCTGTTATAATTAGCTGTTATTATATCTAATTTATTATCATTATTGAAATCGCCGACAGTTACAAATATTGGTAGTGTATTTTCTGTTGTGGAAAATATTCTTTGTTCATTGAATGTTCCATCACCTTTTCCAAGATAGACACTAACACTATCAGAATTAAGATTAGCAACAACAATATCAGAATTATTATCATTATTGAAATCTCCAATAGCTAAGGATATTGGCTCATTTTGAGTATTATATGTTGTTGGGTTACTAAATGAATTATTACCATAATTCAATAGTATACTAATTGTATATGTGCCATGATTAACGGTAACAATATCTAATTTCTTATCATTATTGAAATCACCAACACGTGCAGCATTCGGATAAGATTGACTACCAGTTGAAATAGTTATTTGATTTGCAACAGAACCATTTCCATAGCCATAAAAAATACCAACATTATTTTGATTATAATTAACAACAATAATATCTAAATTTGAATCATTATTTAAATCATTTAACGTAATATCTACTGGATATGATTCACTTTCAGTAGAATATGTAATATAATCAGTAAACGATCCATCTCCGTTACCAAAATGTATACTTATAGTAAATGCATAATAATTAGCAACGACAATATCAGAATGACCATCATGGTTTAAATCTCCAGTAGCTAAACTATAGGGTCCCGAATTAGTTGGAAATGTGTTTATAGATCGAAAGTCAGCCGTTCGAATTCCAAGAAAAACACCAACATTATTTGTTGCATTATTAGCAACAACAATATCTATTCTAGTATCCTCATTAAAATCACCAATGTTTATAAATTGTACACCAGTATTGACACCAGTTGTATAAGTAACTTGATCAGTAAATGAACCATTACCCCAACCAAAAAATAATCCAATAGAATCTGTACCAGTATTTGCAACTGCAATATCTTGAAAATGATCGTGATTAAAATCAGCAATAACTAATGAATGTGGATTTGAATTTTGTCCAGTTGAAAGTTTTATTTGATTTGAAAATGTAATATTATCAGAAGAGCCAAAAAAGATCCCAATATTATCAAGAGCATAATTAATAACAGCTATATCGAATTGTTTATCACCATTAAAATCTCCGACACTAACAAAATACGGTTTTGAATATGAACCTGTTGAATAGATTTTCATATGTGCAAAATTTCCATTTCCATAGCCATAAAATATTCCAATATTATTTGTACCAAAATTTGCAACAATAATATCTAAATAAGTATCATTGTTTAAATCAGCAATTGCAAGTGATTTTGGTTCTGAGTCATAACCAGTTGGATATCTCAAAACAGATAAAAATGTTCCATCATCATTATTTCCTAATAAAATTCCAATATCATTTGTACCATAATTAACACATGCTAAATCGATCTTTAAATCGTTATTAAAATCTCCATATGAAATAGCTATTGGTCTTGAAGAACCTAATGAATATATTATTGGATATCCAAATGTCATATTACTATAACCAAATAACAGGGAAATACTATTTATTCCAAAATTAGCAATAGCAATATCCAAATAAGTATCACTATTAAAATCAAAAACAGTTATTGCATAAGGAAGAGAGCCTTTTGTTGTTGAATATGTTATTTGATTTTCAAAAGTTCCATCGCCTTTTCCGAAGAAAATTCCAATATTATCACTACCATAATTTACAACCGCAAGGTCTAAATGATTATCTTTATTGAAATCAGCAACAGAAACGGCTCGAGTACGAGAATTATATTGCATTTCACTTTTGGCTTTACGTTCGAATGATAATTGACAAATTTTTACTAAATAGAATCAATTTTTTTAAAATAAAATTTATGAATAAAAATATAAGAAGAAAAAACATACTAGATAGTGATGGCGTTTTGTAATAAATTATAAGAATACCAATTGTCATAGCTACGAATGTGAATATAAAAGACGGGAAGAGACGATTTTTTATTAATAATAATATGAAGCACGAACGAGATTCCCTATTTCAATAACTGATAATATCAATATGTTAAGAAAACTAAATCGTTTACTTTTCTTCTATTCTTACAATGTTCTCATCTAAATTATTTTTATGATTGATCTGTTGATCATTAGGTTCCTAGCAAAGAAAAATTACAATGATGTTTTACTTTTTAGAATATCTTACTATAGTGGAAAGTGAGATCATTTTTTTCACGAAAAAGCAAGAAATGCACTTACAGTAATAAAAATGAGTGACGTACATAAATATTAATAGGATGATTATATGTGATTATTGATGCAGAAATGTTTTAGTCTTTCTAGGTAAGATAAGAACGTATATACAGGTGAAAAGTCGAACAGGATTCTTATTTTCTTATTCATTAATTTTCTCCTGTCAACATAGTTTTGATTTGAAGTCAAATAAAGAACAAATATATAGCCGTTAAAAATGAGAACATATTTACGTTTAATGTTTGTTTTGTTTTTCCCTCTACTGGAAGGGGGGTAATACACAGAATTTGAGTTAAAGTTCGTTCGTTCGTCTGTTCACGTACCTTACACTAATAGAATAACAGTCTATACTGTTTACCAAGAGAGTCTGACCGTAGGGTAATCGATGGCGAGGAACTCGAATCCAAGGTCAGTGTTTTTCCCATCCATCGAGCTTCTCTCTACTTTTCTCTTTTCAAAGCAGATATTTTTCTTTGTCTTTTTAAAAAATCTTTTTGTGGAAGATAATGAACTGAACGCTATTGCGATATGTGATGGGAGAGAAAATAACAGTTTAGAAGTTTATACAAAAAGATTTAGTAGATGTTGTGTTATGATATTTATAACTCAAGAAATCACAGAAAGTGGTATGTGCGTAGTATCACTTCCGCGTCAGGTGTTTCTGTAAGATCTTGGCGGAAGTACGTCACCAAAAGATATATCCGTCAGTTGAGTTCCATCTTAATAACTATATAAGGAAATCCACTGTGCAAAAAGCAGTCTAAACATGTGAAGCGCTATGATGGGTGCTCGTTTCACGGCAGATCATAAAACAAAACTTTCTATCTATTTTGTTTGGCAATCAAATGAATAGCACATCACCGATTCGGGAGCGCCAACAAAGTGAAACGTAGCTATTCACTATGAAAATCAACCAAAAGTGAATGGTACAGTGGGGGTAGATATAGGAACGGCTAGCCGTTCTTCTTGAGAGATATTTGAACGTTGAGTTTTATAAGAGTCTAGGCAGTGTCGATAATTTTTTGAAAGAACATAATTCCTGTCTTTTCGAGGTTTGAGAATAAGCAATGTGAATTATCAGCTCCCTTGATTTGATAAAACAATAAAATATCTATGATGGATCACACAGTTATGAAAAATTTTCATAACTTCAATTGCAGACCAACTCAGTATGCATCGGACACTTTTTCGGGGAAAACAGGAGAAAATTTTGGAATATCAAATAATTATGATTGAAAGTCTAAAGCCAACTATCGAATAACTGCACCATCGAAATAAAATAGATTTTATTTATTCGGTTAGGCGAAAAGTTCAGCAATACTTTCACCCTCAGCCTCATCTTAAAGTGCTGCATAAATTTTTGCCCAATCTAGCATTTCTTCTAAAAAATAGATGCTATTGGATGATATCCTTTCAGTAGATGGTTAGTGGCTACTAAGCCGCGTTACTTGTTTTAAAAATGAACAATTAAAAGAAATCGTCGTTTTAATAACATTTAATACTGTTGAACGTAAGGATGCACAATTAACTGGGTAAGAAACGATGTAAAACGCTATTCAAATGATAAGAACTTCTATACTTTCAGTGATCAATTTCGATATCTATCAACAGTAATGAATTCGAATCATCTCGGATGGATTTCATTAGAAGAACGTCAAGATAAACATCATCATAAGGTTGTTCGTGACCGCGATCGATATTATATTGCTGGTGGTGGAATAGCTAATCGATTGTTCTATACAGCGTAAGTAATAATCAAAAGATTCAATTGTTATCAAATACCTATTACTGTTTTATTGATGTTTACGGATGTTGGACAAGAACTTCAACATGCTAATGAATTACTAGTTCGATTGAATCAATGGAAAAACTGGCGACAAGTAAGATTGACTGATTGATAGGAATTTTTTGTGATGTGATAGATTGAATAATGGTAGATGCCGGCATCGCAACGAGCGTGGATTGAAACACAAACTGTTCCACCAATTTACTAACAGAAACTTATAAGAAAAAGACCTTGTTTTCTTTGATCGAAGTTTATTTTTAAAAAATAAAGACCTATTTCAGAAATTGGCGAAGAAACCAAATCAAAAATTTATATTTGAAAACGAAGAGATTAGTGCTAAAAGAGAAAGATTTGGAAAAAACCGTTTTCTAAACACGTAAAGCGAAGCGCGTATCCTTTCCACACGACCTTTACCATGTTAAACTGTTGGCCGTTTTGCTTGACTTGAGTGTACAAATTTTCTATAAATTCATCCACGCAGAAATACAATTCAAAATGCAATGCCAAAAACTGTCCCGCCAATTTATTGACTATGAAGTAACCAACGAAATCTAGAAATCATAGTTTTCGTTTTATTCTCGTGCTCTTTCATCGTTTGTTGTAATTTTCCAATCGAATCGATTTTCTTCGACATGATAAATGAGAAAGTACTCAATGGAAATTCAGACTGTTGTCTATCTCAGAAATCCTCAGCATCCGAAGAACAAGTTCAAAATAAAAATCCATTTCAATCACTTGAAACTACAAACGTTAAACACCCATTGGCAGGATTAAATTATTTGTCATTTCTGCGATCGATACTATTCGACTATACTTATCGCGATGCAATGAATCCTCTATCGACAAACTCATCTAACTTGTTGGATGAACCGATCGTTCTTAGACTCAATATTCCTATTGAAATGATTGTCCGAAGTATACCTCAACAAATATCATCATCTCAAGATCAATATAATCGTCGATGTTCGTGTCCAACACAAATAGCATCAGAAATGATCTCAAAACCACCTATATCTTTTATGCGTAGAGCACAAGAAATATTTTTCGGTAATAATATGAAGAACGATCGGGAAGATATTGCGTCGAAATCATATATAGTACCGAATAATATGCCAACTTTTAATTCTCATTTGATAAACGAAACGAATAGATCGGCGATCACACAACAACAACAACAAGCAAAGGTCTATCAGAAACCATCTCAAATAACATCATGTTCTAGACGATGTGAATGTCATTAAGTGTTGTCTTTTTTAGTTAACATTCCATCATACTTCATAAATGTATCCACACTTGAAGTAATGCAATGTCTCAAAAGATAGAATATCAACAAAAAATAACGATCATACAGAAAAAAATCGTATCAGTTTTTCATAGCTTATCAGCAATTAGTCATTTTTGCCTTGAGAATCACCGTTAACACTACCAATACGTTGGTAACAAAAGTTGGTTTTTAAATGTTGCATATCTTGATTCAATTGATTAATATTTCGGTTCAAAGTGCCAACAATACCAATTAATCGTTCAATAGTATATGGGAAATAGTGTAATTGATAACCAATCGGTATATTTGGATCGTAAACAGGTGTGGATGACTGCATTCGAATATTTGAACCATCACTGGATGTTGTTTGATTTATTCTATCAAACGATTTATCACTATATGGTGATGAACGATTGCCAATCTCGCCGCTACTACCAATATTAGGTGTCATAGAGCAATTTTCTTCAGTACTTGAATTTGCATCTTCTTGTGCAATAATATTATTCATACTATCGTCAGCAATGTGGTTCTCCACAATTGCATCTGACATCTTTGCCAGTCATTTAAATAAAAACACTCACAAATGACGAAATGAAAAGGAAGCGGTCAAACAGGCAGAAAACGCGAATTAAGTTAAAACTGAAATAAGCAATATGATTGGCGCATTATCTCTTGAAACAGACGACGATAAGGCAATCAGACGTCTTAATTCAACTTTACCTTAATTTGCGTTTTTTCTGTCCGTTTGAGCTCTTAAGCAGTTTTTGTCCTCCATTTATTTGTTGATGAGTGACCCATAGTTTTGACACATTCTCCACACGGATGAGTTTATACTCATGTGAATTCCTATTGGATGACATAGAGACCAACGGGAAATTCTCATTACAGCCGAAGAATATAGAAGTGATTTCGTTCGACTTCGATTAGCTGCTCATCTTACTATCATTTTCTTTGACAAATCAAATTAACCAGATCTTTTACTTCTAGTTGATGAAATGATCTGATTGTAGATTTCTCATGGCAAACATTTCTACTGATATCAAGATTGGCGTTGATTATATTAGTGCCGCTTGTAATTGCTGTCCACATTCTCTCGATTGGCAAAATGGTCCACGATTAATCTATGGTGTGACGAACAGCGTAGCTCTTTGTTCTGATGTGAGATTTACAGACTGTGATTTGGTATCGTTTACAGGAAAAAATTCGATTTATTTTTGTAGACTGCACCTTTCTCTGTGCAAAAGACTTTTTCTGATCATCAAGGACGATTGAATTGTGTGAAATGGGTTCGACAAGAACTACATTATGTAGATTCAAACAATGATCATTATTTTCTCAGCGCATCTGTCGATAAAACAATTGGCCTTTGGAAGGGGAAAGATGACGATGTATGATTTCGTTCAATCCAATTACTGTTCTGAACTTTTATTTTTATTCTAAACTAGTACGTTAAACATGTTGCACTTACTGGACATCAAAATAGTGTGACAACTGTTGACGGGTATCGACAGTCTTCTACCGGTGATATTTATGTTGCAAGTGGTTCAGCAGATTCAACAGTGAAATTTTGGCATATCGCTGATACGACAGGTAGATCTCGTTTGATTATTGACATCATATCAAATGTATTTCCTCTAGCTAAATGTCTGCATACACTTGACTTTAAGAATGGATTTGCAATTACCTTAGAATTAGTGCCGTTAGATCAACATAAGGATGGTACGTTATTTCTTGTTTAAGTGAACATTCAAAATAAGAAGTTTATTCGAAATATTTTAGTATTCTTATTATTCGTTGCCACGGATAAAAATAACGTACACATTTATCACGTTTCAAAAGACGCGGTTAGTGTGTTGAATTGACATTATCCAAAGTTGATTCATATATATTGATTTTTACAGATCGAACAAGTATTCGTTTTAACTGGACACGAAGATTGGATACGTTCAATAACTGTGCAAAAGACAAGTAAGAAGCGAAACATCGAGCCGTCTGTCAGATATGATTTTTCGTATTTTAGCACCATCTCAATGGTTTGTTGCTACATGTTCTCAAGATAATTATATTCGAATATGGCAATTATCATTCGATGAAAACAATAATCAAGTAAATCATGATCCGTCAGCGTTAAAATTAAAACGAAGTTCATTCTCTCTGAAAAATTCCGGTAGACCGAACGTTTTCTTTCTTTACATGCAATATCATATCATTCGATTTAGATCAATCTCAAACTAATATCGATGTCGAACTCTATTCGATTCTATTAGGACATGAAGAAGCAATATACGGTCTTTGCTGGTATCCGAATACAGGTAACTTCAATTGTTTTACTGAATAAAGTCACCCATCGAGTATTATTTAATCTTGAAGATCGAAAAAAACCAGCAACAACACTTCTCTCTGCGTCAATGGATAAATCAATGGTTTTATGGACATTTGATAACAATCAAAAGATGTATATCGATAAAGTAATTTATTTTTTCTTTTCATATCTCAACATCATACTTTATACATTCAATTAGGCTCGTGTGGGTGAGATCGGTGGTAACACACTCGGCTTTTATGGATGTACATTCAGTCCATGTGGATCATATATGCTCGGGCATGGCTATGAGGGTGCTTTACATTTATGGAAGATAGAAGAAGTAAGATGATTATTAAGGAAGAGATTGTATTTTGATTTTTTTTCTGGAAGGTTGATGATCGTATTAATTTAATTCCACAAGTGATTAATAGTGGCCATTTTAGTACAGTTGAAGACTGTTGTTGGGACAAGCATAGTGGCCGATATCTACTGAGTGTATCGACGGATAAAACAACTCGTTTACATGCCGAATGGAAACGAAATGAAGTGAGTGAAAGACAAAAAATGGTTTTCATTTGGAATTTCATTTCTATCAAAAGATGATTTCGTGGCACGAAATTGGTCGACCACAGATTCATGGCTATGAAATGAAATGCTTGACATTCATTGGTTCTGATCAACAACGTATCGTTTCTGGAGCTGACGAAAAGATCTTACGCATATTCGACGCTCCGAAAAACTTTCTTGAGAATTTTGCACGAATCACCAAAATCAATGTCGATGAAGATATTCAAGTAAGCATATCTTCACAATTGAAACCACGGAAATCTCTCTAATTCTTCAGCGAGCTCAATCGTTGCCTGAAGGCGCAAATGTCCCTGCATTAGGTCTATCGAATAAAGCGATCTTCGATAGTGAAGAAAATCAAACAGCAGCAGCGACTACAGCCGCCATCGATGATAATCCTATGACTGTGGATGGGTTATACAAAGAAGGATTTTTCAAAGCAATGGTTCTAAATGGTAAGCCAACGAGAACACAACACGAATTTTCAGTATAATCTGTCGGGTATTTTTTTTTACAGAACCACCATTTGAAGAACATCTCTTACAGAACACACTTTGGCCTGAAATACAGAAACTCTATGGACATGGTTATGAAATCATTGCCGTTGCATCGAATCCTTCTGGTTCGATTATTGCTTCGTCTTGCAAAGTGAATACGATCATTTTGCGTTTCGCTCAATAAAACCTTTCGATTTTCTCCAGGCCAGTCATCAAAACGATGCAGCAATTATCTTATGGAATACAACAACTTGGAAACCCATTGTTCGTTTAGCTATTCATCAATTAACAGTTGTACGAATGGCTTTCTCTAACGATGGTCGATATTTACTATCTGTTTCACGTGATCGATCATGGTCTTTGGTCGAAGTTGATGAAAAAAGTATATTCACACATTAACTTTCCTGTCTTATTTGATTTTTTCATCGATTAGATTTACAAGCTCAGCTCCTTAAACGAATATCAACGAATAATCCATACCATAAGCGTATAATTTGGACATGTAGCTTTTCTCATGACGACAAGTATTTCGTTACCGGTGCACGTGATCAAATGATACACGTTTGGCGTGTTCAAGACGAAAGTAATGATGATAATGAGCAACCCTGTGAAAAAAATCCCTTGAAATTAATCGATTCTGTCACGGCGGTTACCTTTGCTCCTCGACTAATCAACACCGACAAGTTTGTGGAAGACTTTCTCGGTCAAATCATGTTTTCCTTCATAAATCTTTCAGATATTTTGTGGTTGCGGGTCTTGATAATGGTGCTATGTTTCTCTACTCGTGGAACGAGCAAACATCCTGGCAACATTTGTCATCAATTAATCCTCCGTAAGAAAACGAAAGAAATTTGCAATAATTTCATGTTTTAATCAAAAATATGCTTGTTAAAGAACGAGAAATATTAAGCTGAGCACTCTTAATCATTCGTATCTCATTGATATGCTTGTCAGAACTCATGTCACGCGAAAATCATAATATTTTAGTCACGTCATGTTCTTCTTTCGTTGTATTTACTAAGATAAGTATTTCCGATAATTCTTAAATTCAATTTAGAGAAGAATACTATTGTGAGATACGTATGCTCTTAAAATTAGTTTCATAGAAGTACAGAAAAAGTTGAGCATTGTCATCACAATAGGAAAAGTCGACATTGTTTTCATTGATCGTGATGCTTTCGAGAAATGGAATGTGAAAGTTATTCTTTCAGATGACACATTTATTTGTCATTGATTAATAATGCACGTTTTTTTTTCTTTTAGAATCGGCTTTCATTTAACAGTGAATCATCTATGTTTTCGTCCGTCGTTATCCTCTCCATCGGCATATCAATTAGCCGGTTGTTCCAATGATGGAACTGTTCGAATCTTTACTATCTTGTTATCTTGATTCTGTTTTTGAATAAAACATTTAAGGAATCGAACCATCCGTGTTTATTTAACAATTCTTTGTTTTCTCTATTCCAGATGCGACACATCTTCTGATTCGAACAGTATTATGTATGAAAATAGTCCTTTTCTCAATCGAAATGTCGCCGTCAATTATTTTCAATATTCTGTAAACCGTAAGTGACGAAACGAACTCTTCTTCTTAAACATTAACGGAACTTTTTCTCTGATTCACTCTCTAGTTTGAAAGTTAAGAGAAGGGAGCTGACGAAGGAAAGAAAGGTAGTAATTGCATCCTTTCATTCATTTCATTGTATGTGTTTTCTATCTAGAAAATATTTTGTTTTTCTTCTCACGCTTACGCGTCATGTTCTTCTTTTCTTCTTCTTTGCCTTCGCTTTATTTTTCACGAGGAAAGAACTTAGCATCATATGTGTCCTTGAGACGCAGGATGCTGTGAATTTTCTCCGTCTATGAGAATATTTATGTGATAATCAGTAACCGGTTTGAACACATGTACGCATGAAGAGATTTTAAAGATAAGTGAACGAATTTCTGGAGATCGCTTTGTTATATGATAGTTACTCATTTTTGCTTCTGTTTACTGAACTACTTGACTTTCAGTGGGACGAGAAATAAAGAAGAAGAAAAAAGAGAAAGCGAGCTTTTCTTTGCCATACTTATCTGATAAGCAAAAAAGAAGAAAAACAGACTGAGAAGAGAAAAGGAGAAGGAAAAAAAATGACATGTTCGCTAGTTATATTAAGCTTCGTAATCTATCTTTGTTTATTCTTTTTTTTTCTATTTTAGGTTCATTTGAACCGAGCTAGATGTTTGAATGGCGGATGGCAATAGCCACCCATTCAATAATGATGTTATTGCTAGTGAAACTATAATTCAATTACAAAAGCAACTAGTTCAACATCAGCAATTGTCTTCTAAACATAAAGATCTTCTTGATCTTCTTTCCTCTAATCGCACCAGCAACCATTTTCTAAACACGACTGATCCGTCGATCAATGTCTCGTCTCAAACCATCACCGACGATGATTTCACTCGTTTGAAATCTCTCATCCGGTCGACAATTTGGCCTATCGATCATTCGATTCGTCGACAAATATGGATGAATGTTTTAACATTCAATCGAGTAAACTCCTCCAAAGCACATTTTCATGGGCCGATTTCCACGTCGTCCATCACAATTGATCATAGTTCCTATTCTCTTTCGTCAAAATCCAATCAATGGCCAACATTTGTCGATACGTCAAATCTGTGTTTTTATCATTTAACTGAGCCAACTGGACGTTTATTATTACAACGACTTTTGTTCACATTTGCTTTACACCATCCTGATTTAACCTATTGTCCAGCCTTACAACCTATTTCTTGTTTACTTTTACATTATTTCAATGAACATCAAGTTTTATACTTAATTAACCGTTTATTAGCGAAACATTGGCTTTGTGGAGAAACACGTTTACAATGGGAAGCCAATTGTCAAGTTTTTAAGAAGCTATTGAAAACATATTATGTAAACTCGCACAAATTGATCAAGGAGTAAAATGCACAAATCTAATCTGAACATTTATTTTAGAAATCAACAGCAGATACGATTGATTTACGATATTCGAACAGTAAAGGATTTTATCATGACTGGTTTTGGTGGATATTTCGTTACTTACCATTTCATTATCTTGTAAGAAAACGACTTTTTTTCTCGTTTTCAATTCTCATTTCTTTCTCCTAGGTCAAAATTGTCGATTGTTTCTTCCTCGAAGGTCCAAAAATTCTCTATCGAGTTGCTTTAACACTCGTACATCTATATATAAAAAGTAAGTAAAAGCATTTCTTTGCAAGATCCGAATCAATTTCCATGAAATGTAACATGCTGTGTTTGAATGTGTACTTTGTAGAGCCTCGTTCATACAATTGTTTGTGTAAATATCCTTCTCTATATATATTTCGTAACTTGTCATACGAAAAGCCAAGAAGAATTTACAAGTTAAGACCCTTCCCCATAGGTTTAATGTATATATGCGGATTAAATAGCTTTGATACTAATATTTGGGCTTCGTACGATTACTAACGATATTTTAATGCTTGGAGGAGGGATTTTTAGTTAGGATATATTGTTTCATATTGATAAGCGATGATTTCGAAAGAAAACGTTCATTTGTTCGATTTGAAATTTAGCGGTTAAACATGAAGCCAATGGAAATATTCGAAATATGGCGGAATTTTGTCAGCAAATTCCTATTTCCATCGAGCAACTATTACGCGTGAGTGTTTCAAGAAAATAACAAACGTTTCACTGTCGAACATTGAATTTTAGTCTGCATTTCAAATTCGAAATTTAAAACGAACTACTATTGACCAATTGATAGATCATGAAGAGAAATCACTCCATAGTTCTCGTTATTACTCACGATCGGATGAGAATGATCAATCAGCAACTTTAACAGCTACCAATCCTAATTATATCAATAGTAATGCCAATAATAATAATAATAATAATAATAATAATAATAATAATGGAAATTTGAATGATTATCAATCGAAATTCGTCAATCCACAACATCTTACAAGAATACCAAAGACGTCTGTACTTGATCATCAACAAGTAGATTGAATATTCGTATCGAATAAGAGGATCAATTGAAGTTTTTGTCTAGTTTATTGCTTTATGGAATTGGTTACCAGCGCGATTAAGTCTTTCTCAACCGAATCTGATCTTTACAACTGAAGAACACGGATTTCGTCTTCAAAGTTTACTGGATAAACTTGATGAAGTGGAATATTCAATTTTAGTTATCAGAACAACAGATGGCGAAGTTCGTTATCTTTGTCTTTGATGAATTTGAGAAAATAATCTGCTTTCATAGATATTCGGCGCATTCTGTGCAGGTACATGGTCCGATCGTCACAGTAAAACATATTTCGGCTTCGGTGAATCATTTCTGTTCACACTTGTGCCGAAACAAATCAAATATCCTTGGGTTGGTCAACAACACGAGAACGAAAACCGACAACATCAGATCAAACGCGAACTATTTCTCTTCGTTAACCACGAGAAGTTAATCATCGGTGGAGGGTAAGATATACGAACAAAAAAGATCAGGAAAAGAATCTGTGTGTGTTTTAGAAATGGTGATGGCTTATGCATCGATTCTTCATTATGCGATGGTCGTACCGCGCATTGTGAAACATTTAATAATGATCCACTTTGTTCATCACCTTATTTTTCTATCGCTGTTCTTGAAATGATTACATTTGATTTTTCTTCATCCTAGTCAGTCACAAAGTCCTATGCGCTATCTATATGTGCCGTTCGTCAATGTATTTTTTTTCTTTTTGTTTTGTTCTTTCTTCCATTTAATTATCCAAAAGAGAAAACAGTATTTTTATTCTTTGTGTATTTTGTGTACTGCCCATTTCATTCGTTCTTTTCGTACTTCAATGTCTTACAGAGATTTTATTTCACGTATATATGTATATGTGTGTGTGTGTACGCGTGTTTTTCAAGGCAATAAGATGAAAATTTACATTTATTCTTAGATGAAATTATGTGTTTACTTGTTATTGATCATTGTTTTTCATACAAAATGTTCAGCTTTGAAGCCAGTGCATCTGGCGATTGTTGTTTGCGGCTCTCGGTAATGGAATTGCATATGATTTTATTTCTGATTTGTTTGTGTTAGGCTCGATGAAGCAGTGACTTCGCTGAAATCTTCGTTGATCTTCACGCCAGGGCCGGTTATCTTTCATATTTTCACAGAAGACCATCTACGCAAAGAATTCTATGAGAAGGTAAGAAGATAGAACCATCAGATTCATTGTCCTTTTTTTCTAATTCGTAGATCGAAGTTGAATGGCCAGTGGAATATCAATCAAAATTTCAAATGGAATTTTATCCGATTGAATTTACACGCGGAAACGATGAACGTTGGAGAATGCTGTTCAAACCATGTTGTACACAACGATTGTTCATTCCAGTTGGTTGAAAATCGATTCGAATTAGTGAAATTCTTTCTATTCCCTTCGTAGGATATCTTGAAAAACATCGATTCGGTGATTTATGTTGATACAGACACATTATTCTTGAGTAATGTTAGAAACCTATGGCGATTCTTTCGGAAATTCAATTCAACGCAGCTGGCTGCATTGTCACCGGAACATGAAGATCCGTCCATGGGTTGGTACAATCGATTTGCACGTCATCCATACTATGGTTCAATGGGTAAATTTCGTGAAAGATTCTTCTCTATTCCTTAGAATTATTTCGGTGTATGTAGGACTTAACTCTGGTGTCATGTTGATGAATTTAACTCGTATGCGTCAAGCGGATATGATCAGTAAAATCATGAATATCTTCGATGAATTCCGTCTGAATATCACTTGGGGTGATCAATGCTTATTGAATATCTATTTCAATTATCATCCGGGTAAAAGCTTCTGCGAAGAAAAAAAAAGCAAATACGAAGAGAAGTTTTTGTTTTAGAACAATTGTATGAATTTACTTGTGATTGGAATTATCGGCCAGATCATTGTATTTATGAAAACAATTGTGCAATGGCAAAAAAGGATGGAGTGAAAATCCTTCATGGTTGTCGTGGTGCATTTCATAATGAGAAATATGATGAATTCAAAGCGATTTATCAAGTAATTCAAAACTGGAAATTCGATGTGAATCTCAAATCTTCTCTTCTATCACAAATTAAAAGCAATTTAGAACGTTTTTCTACCACAAACTGTGGTAAATCTCGAGAGATTTTTACTAAATATTTATCCAAGGAAATCTCTTCGATTGATTATTCGTTGAAAAAAGCCTTCCATATTGCATTTATCTTTCGAAACAATTGGAATTCTATTGAACAAGCATATATCACTCTAAAATCTCTTTCATTCTTCTCCTCAAATCGAACTCAATTCCATGTACATGTGGTTTCAACAGATCCAAATATACAGCACCATTTTTCGCAACAAGTAACAAAATCTTTGAGATAACTCAAGAAAAATCCGATGAAATTTAGATAGAAACTATGGGATATTTGATAACTTATTATAACACAACAATTGAGCATCCATTTCATCTCTCTGTAAGACAGACGTGAAATTCCTATTCGATTCTTTGCGTTTTCATTTAGAAAATTTTGAGTGTCGACCGTGTTGTTTATTTGAATCCAAATATTATTTTTACGAATTCGTTTGAGAAACTCTGGTCGGTTTTCGATAATTTCAATTCACAACAAATCATTGGAATGTTCGGCCAATGTCACATATCAGGTATTGAATTTCTTTCCAATAGTTCCGACTTTATCTTCTTCTTTCTCAGCATCAGCATTTTAAATTATTTGTAAGTATTTTCTATAACGATTTGGTTGATTGTCGCTTGTTTGACTTCGTGTGTATACGTGTGATTTGCTCGAACGAAAGTTTCTCATAGAACGATATTCATTTTATTGATTTTTAGGATCTTCGAATATGCTTCTACTCCATTTAAGTCAAATGAAACATTTGACTATCGATTTCGATGGTATCAACCAGATAACTACAGGTAATTGGGCGATTGCCATACAAATAAGAACAGCAACTATACTTGGAGGTGCGAGTCGTCGTCCCTTTTAAAGCGCCATCTTGTAATTCTTCAATAATCCAAATGTGTTAATCTTGTATTCCAGTATGTCATGACCCGTGGCTTATCATGTACTTTGATTTCTTGACTTTTTACTGAAAAGATTCGAATAACGGAGTGACTCGTTCTACTCTTTTACCCCGAGTAATCATTTTCGAAAATCACCAGTTGTCGGTAATTGATTTGAGCGATGATTTTATGGAGCTTCATAGAACAGAAGAACAATATTTTTTCAACAATTTAGAAAATGTTTACTTTATTCCGTGCGGACTTATGCTTGATCCTGATCACTGCCAGTCGATTCAAAATGGATTATTTCTTTCGGATCTTATGGATCATCGTTTATTTCGAATTTTGTACAAATTAATCAATCAAGTATGTTTGAAATTGCTTTGAAAAATCCAAAACTTTCATTCTTCTCTGTTTAGATCGATATGAAAAACTCGAATGAGTTAATCGAGAATGAAATCAACGGTAGAACCGATTTACAATGTCGCAATGAACTTGTAAAGCTCCTTATCACGAATAAACGAAACTGAATTCGAATATTTCTTATCGCTCACTTGTTTGTCTCGTTTCATTTCATTCCAATAAACGTTTTTTTAGATAAATACCTTTCTTTTTTTCTCGCTCAGTCGAAAAAACAAAAAGAAAACATGGCAATCGAGATAGAAAAATTCCATGTAAGTAAATACATATGTAAATTTCACTGCATGAATACCATGATAAATTACTCATCGTCAAGAAAAAAGGTGAATGATTTCTGTACGAGACTTGTTCTCTAGAGAGACATGCACGTACTAGATTTTTGACAAGAAACAAAAAAATACATTATATTAATCGAGCAACGATACGCAGCAGTTTTTCTTTTTTGCTTTGACATACAGCATATTGATGAGAGGAACATGACGAGAAGAAAAGAAGAAAAAGAGAAGATTGCAATCACTAAAAGTGTGTACGTACACAACTACGTGCGTATGTGTAGATCAAAGAATCCACTCTGTCGATGACATATACATATCTTTGCGCAACTAACAGTTGTCCTCAAACCCAAATCGCGCCTATGTATATAATCAGAAAGAAAAATAGAAAAACAAGAGAAAGAGAGTAAGTAAGTGGCAAAAATATTGACGGAAAAGGAGAAATAGAGTAAAAAAAGGCCTTCTATGTCTAAGCATACTGTGGATGCGTGAAAAAGAGAAAACAAAACGAGAGAAATCGGGAGAAAGAAAGACATTAACGCGGCTACCGCAGTTGTTTTTTGTCCTGTTCCTTTTCTGCGTCTTATTTCGTTTTTCTTTCGTCACTGGAGACTTGTACGTTATCAAACGACGTATCGTTACTATTACGCTTTATTATTAGGAAATATGTTGAAATTTTTCTCTACCCAAAAACAATTCATCAACGATTTTTCTAACTTAACTTTCACTTCTTCACTTGTATTTTCAAGTCTAAATATAAACGCAACGGTAAGGCAGGCAGTTCAAAAGACATATTCATTAAAATTTCGTTAGACAATTTCCAACATCAATTACCATCACCTGGTTGTTTTCTGTACATTCGCTGTGCTCTTGCGCGATCACTTATTACACATGTAATAATGATAATAATAATATTGAGTACGTCGTTGTGCAAACGTTTGCAATATTGTCATGTTTTTCTTTTAGCGAAAAACAGCAACTAGTTGTGTTGAGAAGTTTTTCTTTCTCCCTCTGCTAGTCTATATTTTCATTTTTCTCACCTTCGCAGACGCATATACGCTGTTTTGTTTTTGTATAGAATTCTTGTTTTGATTATTATTCTAGTTGTACACTTGTCGAGTGAAAAAGATAAGTAACATTTTTTGTTTTCACGTCTGTTGTTTTTTGGAAGTTTTTCTTGTCGAAAAATAACAAAAGCAAAGCCGAGGAAGAAAACATTACGATTTGATGCTTTTGTTTCAACATCACTGTCAATCTGTTTTTCTCGCATTTTATTCGACCGTTTCTTCTATTCATTCTCGCTCAAGCAAGTAGCACAGATCTAGTTTTATCCACAGACTATATATCCACATTCTCTCCGATCGTCTATATATCCGACGGAAAGATATAGACAGATGTTGTTTTTATCGTACGACTGTTGCCATCGTACGTTTTATAGTGCGAACAGTATCGACGTGTGTGAGAATAGTATTGTATCATACACTGACAACGTCGAACTCGTTTGCGGATAAACGCTACGAAGAAAAAAAAATAACGCGTATGTGATGGTACATTTGTGTGCACACCCAATCGAAAACGAGAAAACAAAAGAGCGTCAGCTGATGAAAGAAGCTTTTTCTTTTCTTTCTTTTCATTTCAGGTCAGTATATGCCTTTGAAATTTGCTTTTTTTCTACTTTTATCAGCCGTTCTCCATCTGGTTTTTATTAACGCTTTCCAGTAGAAAAGTAGCTTTCTTTCCTCTCTTTTGCCTTTCTCTTGTACACATATGATCGAAGTTTTTCTTTTATTTCTTATCAAGAGAGAGAGATGAGACTTGCATAGCTTACGTTCTATTGATAATAAACAGCTGAAAAATTCTTCTTGCGTACAACCCTACAGAAGCAATAGTAATTGAGAGAAAAAATAAACTAAAAAATAACAAAAATAATCATTCTTTCCTACCGACATTATCAAAAAACTGTTTTCATCATCAAATTCCATGCACATACGCACACACACACTCGCTCTCTCCTTCTGCATTTATCCTATCGAATTGCGGAGAGAGAAAAACCGAATAATAATAATAATAATAATAATCCGACATGTCTTGTATTTTGAGTAGGAAGGCATTTATCTTTTCTTTGTCTTTTTGGATTTTAGACGTACACTAAATGGCGTACGACGAGGTGTCACCACCGAAAAAACGCTGGCAACAACAAAGTTGTTCGTCAACACCCTCACCACCGTCATTAACACCCTTTACATTAGATGCAAATCAATGGCGGCAGCAAAGTATTCTCGTTCTCGATGATCAGAATCTAAATCTATATCGTACAGGTGTCATACTCGATATAATCGATTCTTCTCTTGTCACAGTTGCACTGCGTGATGAGCAATCGTCAACAAAAACAATCGATCTCTCTCGACCTAGCTGCAGTTTACCATCGATTATTATTGATAATATTCCAGCATGTCACGATCTTGTACCTGGTACAGAGGTTTGTGTTCGACAAGTGGGAAATAGTAAAACAAATCATTTTCACTGTGGCCAAATCCAAACCAAACATCCACAACGTTTAGAATTTTCAATAAATTTTAAAGATTCAAATAATAATCAAGAAAATGATCTTAATGATGAAGAAACCAAATGGTTTACCAGACAAAATCTTCGATTATTAATTGAACCATGGCACGAAGAACTACGTCTTTATCGCGAAAATTTATCAGCGCAAAGTATGTTTCGACCGATATCAGTGCAATTGCCAATTGATAACTCTGAACAAGTCTCACAACAACAACAACATCAATCAAGTGCATTCCCCACACCACCCAGTGAACATAAAGATGAAGACGATGAAGAAATTGAACGGGAATTACACAAAAACCAACAAGCAAATAATAAATTTCACGGAATCAAAAAAGGCGATATATTTACAATGGGGTAAAACATCCGAAATGCACCCTAAGCTTCAACAATTCATCATTCGATTTCTTTTAGCAATACAGGTATAAGAAAGAAATTCAATGGCAAACAGTGGCGTCGTCTTTGCGGTATAGATCAATGTCAAAAGGAGTCTCAACGACACGGCTTTTGTTCGAAACATTTATCTCAAATGCGAGAACCACATGCTCTCACTCACCATGTACAACGATTTATGGGTTCGATGGGAAACTTTCATCCTGCCAACGCTCTGCCATTGCTTGCTGGAATCTATCAACGCAGTTTAGAATATCCTCCTATGCCATCAACATTACCAGCATTCTATCCTATCGTACAACTTGCTCCAGCAACATTGAATTCGATGCCTCCACTAAGATCATTTTCTACTCCATCACCATCATCAACGACAACGACAGCACTCCTAGTCAATTCGAATCAATCGCCTAGCGCTTTTGCACCGCTTATATCCGTTGCTCGACAACATTCCGCGGATATAACTCCGCCACCATCATCTTCATCATCTACACCTGTATTATCAAATAATACCACATCATCTTCATCCGTTCGTCGATCCAGCGAAGATGACGATTCAGACATCGACATAGAAACTTTACCGTCACCTTGTAAGTGGGCGAATC
The DNA here is from genome assembly GCA_905250025.1 of Adineta ricciae. Lineage (NCBI taxonomy): Eukaryota > Metazoa > Rotifera > Eurotatoria > Adinetida > Adinetidae > Adineta > Adineta ricciae. The sequence goes on from CAJNOJ010000091.1 coordinate 296,516, forward strand.
TAATGAAACTGCGCTCATTTTTCTCTTCTAGCAAATAAGCGATTTCGTTCGGAAACTACTGGAGATGACAAATGCACAACCGGCAAGAAATAGAATCTAATGGAGTGTTGAAGACAACTGTTCCATTAAAAAATACATTAGAAACTCTTCAATATCGAAAGAAAACCGAACAGTTGATATTTTTAATACTATCCTTATTTTGTTTCCATCTTCTTCTATCTATTCTTTTCTTTCTGCTTTCGATACAATCAATTTTCGTTTTCGCTCTCTCTCTCTCTCTCTCTCTCTCTTTCTCTTGTTTTGTGTCTGTCTCTCTCCCTCTCTCTATCCCGGTTTTATTCTTCGCGTTTACGTCAAACGTGTGATTGAGCTAGTCAAGTCGGATCAAACCATGGTGTGTATGTTTACTTGTATAGCGGTTAGATTAACGAAAAAACAATACAGACGGAAGCCTTGATATAATCAAGAACAGTGATGCACTTTCATTTGATGTATGTATGCTTGTTTTTTCTACTCGAAAATACTATATTTTTCCCTTCTTGTTACGTGCGTTCCTAATCGAGATGTGTCGAGTTTATTTTATTTTGTTTTGCTTTCTCTTTTCTGATAACATTGAAAGTGCCATTGTTGATCTCACAAAAAAATTACTTTTTTGTTTGATGTTATCATCTGGCTCGGTGAAACATCCTTCATTTTTTCTGTCTTTTCGTTTTCTTTTGCATTCATTGATTTTTTTATTCTGTCTCTTTATCCGATTTCTCTTTCTCTTGGATTTCATACGTAGTTTAGATATTATACGTGTTATAAACACAAGATTATGTTCTTGTTTTGTTACTGTTTTATATGAACTATTGCTGATGAATATCAAAGAAGAAGAAGAAGATGATGATGACGACAAGAGATGATCATATCTTTTTATTTTAGAAAGAGAATATCTGATAAACATCCGATTATGAAGATCGAACATTTTGTAAGAAAACAGCCGCACGAGCTTTTCTCTCTTTACTATCGAGACGACGATGATAGTATTCGATTTGATCTAAAATTTTCATCGATTAAATAGCAGAAGTATCGTGGCTGACAATGACGTATGTTTATGCAAAGATAACCGTTTTGCGTTTTCTTTTCGATGTCTCGAATTGGAGAAAGTCTTAATAGATTCCGACCATTTATTATCGTCCTTAATGGAACTGAAAAATATACGTGACGAGATATCGACCGCGGTATTATTGTTCTATCCTTATCATCTACCAGTGTAGATTGTATTTTGTTATCGCACAAGCGATTACGTCAATCGAGACGCTATTCTTATCTTTTGCATTTCATTCTAGTGTTGTTAAAGAATGAAAATGAAAACGTTGTGAAAAATAATATCGAACCAATAAAAACGTTCAACAGGCATTTGTTGAATTCAAACATTTGTACATAGAAGTGTCTTAATATCGAAAAACATGAATACATTTAAAAGAGCATCACGCACACAAGTGTAATCTTTCGTGTACTAGAATAATCGATATTTTTCTTCTAGATGTCGTCTGACAACACAGCTGGTGTAGAACAGTCGTCATCTTCAAAGAACGATAATGCGAGAAAAATCGCTTGGACAGTTATTGTCATTACTGCGTCTGATCGGGAAAGTGCTTATGCATTTGATTTCAGTCTGTATTTTTCTAAAACTATTCATCGATATGTATACGAGAAAAGTGTCGAATTGTAGTTCTACGGCAAAGGCAACATTATGGTTTAATAGATAAGTCAACCATTTTATTGTCCGTAAATGATCCGCAAGATAAACTGGGAAGTGGTGGAGCAACATTAAATGCATTGTTAGTAGCCACGGAACATCTCAGTGCTAGAGCTGGTTATTCTGTTAGTGAAAAATTCCGCTTTTTCCTTCAATCTGGTTGTCATTCATTTTCTCCGTAGGTTGTGAATACCAATGTTTTACATTCGGCTTATATATTGATTCTTCATACAGTAAGTCGTTGTTTTCAGGTCAAAACTGAATATTCTGGGGATTTAAGGGCCAGACATTTCCTTATGATGCTTGTCATCGTTCGTTAGCAACGTTACCTGCTCGATTCGGTCCACATCGTCCATGGTTATTGACAAATTTAGATTTACTTTTACATGATTTTAATAATCTGGTAAAGATCGTTTAGTTGTCAATCATTTAGAAAGAAATTTCGAAAATATTTAGATTGTTTCAAGTCAATTACCGTGTGGTGTATGGGTTAGTAGTACCAATGCATTTGTGACGTTACCAAAAAGTGATATAGGAGAAATTTTGTTATATTATTTGGATTTGACATATATTTCAAGGTATTCAAATTCCATCGGACAGTGATATTCACGCCCTGGCAACATTAGAAGATGTTCAATATGCTTCGAGACATGGTGTTTATATAATTGATAAAGAAAATGTATGAAACGATTGATCAAAAGTTCGCTAACCAAAGAAATCATTTGTATTCTAGAATGTTGTAACAAATATTTTGTATCAAGTATCAACGGATATTTTGAATAAATATGCAAATGAGGATAATCGAATCCCGATTGTAAGTGAGATTGGATTTCTATTGACAATTCGGTGTCTACTTTTGTATTTCTAGATCAGTAGTATCGTTTATTTTTCAGTTCAATTTTCCGAGAAACTTATAAGTATGATTCGTTTTGTCCGCTATTTCTCTTGAATATTTCGATTTTCTATATTAGAATTTCATCGTACACCTCCGCTAGATGGTTGTACATATGAAGGAATTGATAGTGGTTCCCAACCTAATCAAGTATATTCTATACGAAATGGTATTTTCTAATGAATGTTCGATATTCTTTGATATTAGTTGTCATTGTACTTCGATTTCCTGCTTGCGGCGTGTAGTGATATTTCATTTGAAGAATATTTATCAATTCAACACCAGAATCCCACGAACGAATTGGTTCAGCAATCGAAAATATTCCTTTGGAATCAATTAAACAGCAAAACAAAATTTACCTGCGGTACATTCGTTCATTTTCGCCTTACCTTTTCTCATTGATCTTTCTTTAGGAGTTCTTCCACCTGCCTGTCACTTTCAATATATTGATAATCGTTGGCCCTATTTGACCAATGAAAATATTCATTGCAAACGTGACGATATTCAATGGTTATCAATTCAACACTCACTAATCGGTCAAAAGCGAGTTCAACAGAGCAATCACTCCATAGTTAACAGTATCATTTCCACTGACTGTCATCTAGGTGAAGATGTTACAATACAAAATTCGATTATCGGTGATCGAGTTACGATAGGAGACAATTCTTGTGTACAATCAGTCGATTTTTCGAAAGAAGTAAGAAGGGCAGTTCTGCATCGTATGTCTATTCATTGCTCTTTTTGAGAATTTTCATTTGACCATTCCATCGGATATGATCATTCAACGAATTATTCTATCACTTCAAACAACAGGAGAATTTGCTACGAATCAAATCGATATTTACACGATTATTGGTGTACATGATAATGTCGATCGGATGTTTACCGATGAGAAATTCACGATTCTCAACATGCCATGGAAGACTTTTCAAACGCAAACAGGTATCGACATTTGGGATCTATGGCCAAATTTACAAGTAAAAGAAACGACATTTTCTCCAAAGATTTTCTTAAGAATTCTTTCTCTTCAGAACATGCCGGAAAAACGGACATTTGCAAACGCTCGTCTCTATCCCGTCTTACATTTTAATAACATATCATCGTTAACTGAGGATTTACTTTGGTTTTTCAATCCATCTGCTCGTTTACATCAACGATGGAAATCCTCCTGGCGTTTGTCGCTAACCGAAATTTTGATTCGTGCGGATCTTCACAAAGAAATTCTCCGCCGCCAAAATCTATTCCACAAAATTTCTCAACAAAAAATTCTCGATTTGTTGTACCAAACAGGACGAAAACAGATCAATGATGATTCCTACTTGATCCTATTGAAACAAATTGTTGCCGATGGACATGGTCAAGATATGCTTGAAACATTCGATCGAGCATGTTTAGTAAATCATGACAATTTACAAGTTCTGTCGTGTTTATTCTCCGCTATTGCGAATACATTAGCCGAAATGGCAGGTGGCGATCGTGTTGGTCTCCGGTCGGGACCGTATTTGAATCGTGAATGGCAATATGCATTTCTGATGTTTGAAGAAGGAAAATATCTGTTAGGAATTCAACATTTGATAAAACAAAGACAATTGTGGACTGATCGACCCGATGTTTTAATACGTGCTGCTCGGCATTACGACGGTAAAAATAAGAAGATTAATTTTCTAAAGAACCAGAGAAAACAAGGACAGTTCGTATCCTTGTGGGAATATGAATACTCATCAGATGAGTGACATGATAGAATAGAAAATGACCCAGAGTAACTACTTTTCATGTGCAGAATACTCTATTGTGGTTAATCATTCATTCATCTTTCTAGGTGCAACGCAAACATTAATCAAACAAGGTGTATTAACTTGTCGCTCGAAATGTCATATTGAACACTTTCAGAAGTCAAATTTATTTCAATTTAAACATCGACAAGTTGTCGTGGAATGTCCCGTTCGTTTGGACTTGTCCGGTGGATGGACTGACACACCTCCGATTTGTTATGAACATGGCGGCAATGTATTAAATGTGGCAATTACAATAAATAACCAACGACCAGTTGGTGCACGCGCACGTCTAGTTGAATCAACAGCAACACCTTATGTTACATTTATTCTCAAAGGTGAAAATGAGAAAGATGATAAAATCTACGAGTTTCATACCTTAGAACAATTTACTGATTATAATCAACCGCAACGTCCTTGTGCATTACTGAAAACTTGTTGTATTTTTACGGGAATTATTGAAATCAATACGAATCAGGAGATGTCCTTGGGTGAACAATTGAAAAAGAAGTTAGCAGATTATAATTTAGTTCTCGAAGCTTGGTCTAACGTTCCTGTGGGTTCCGGACTCGGAACGAGTTCGATTCTAGCCGGAGCAATTCTTCTCGCACTGTGGCATTTGATTGGCGTTGAAAATATTACTGATAGTATGGTCATTCGTAAGTTGATTTGTGTAGAAAAATTGACGAGAAGAGAAAAGCGGAGTGAAATTTATAGATGGTGTTTTGGTTGTGGAACAAATGATGACAACCGGTGGCGGTTGGCAAGATCAAATTGGAGGTTTGTTACCAGCATTCAAATTAGGAAGATCGAATGCACGATTACCATTGGAAGTCGAATGGCGACTGTTGAATGTTGAAAATAATCAGAACACGTCGTTCTGGAATGATTTCGATCGAAGAATTATACTTGTATATACGGGTCAAACACGTTTAGCACGGAACCTACTACAATCAGTTCTAAGAAATTGGTATTCAGGTACGATTAGTCATTTATTCGATGAATTAGAAGAGAATGCATTGCAAGCTGCTGAGGCAATTGAACAAGGTTTGTTTTATATTGACTCTGAACATAGATGAATTTGATTTCGATAGGAAATCTATCTAAATTGGGTCAATGTATGTCATTGTATTGGCAACAAAAACTGCGTGTTGCACCTGGCTCAGAACCAGAAACATGTCGTCGATTAATCGATCTACTGACGCCTTATATTTATGGTAAATATTATTTGACTCTCTAATTCATTTAGTCTATGTAATTTGTTTCTCAAGGAGTGACATTAGCTGGTGCTGGTGGTGGTGGATTCCTCGCTGCACTCGCGAAAACTGAGAACGATGCTCACCAATGTGAAGAATTAGTTAGTAAAGAAAATATTCCAAATGTTGTGCTTTATTCCGCTCGTATCGACCGGCATGGACCAGTTATTTCATTTTCGTGATATTTATGTACCCTCATTTTTGTTCCTATCCATCTAATTGATCATTTTACTCAATAAACTCTTGTTTTTAATCAACAAACGATTTTTCAGACATTCGATAATCAGTAGTGTTGAATGAGCCATCTATCCGAACATGTCCCTATTAGCATAAACGATGATTCGAAGAGTAATTGAATCACTGGGTACACTAGGGCCATTCACTTAGATCTATTAGAAATGAATCTATTCTGCAGAAACAGTAGCATTTTTTTGTTTAAAGTTCATTAAAAGAAAGTTCAATGTTTTTTTTGCTTTCAGTACACGACAACATCGTCGTGACGATTTGAAATATTTTCATTATCTTAATTTGCTTGTTGCAGAGAAATGAAAGCTGCACAGTTGTGAATACAAATCTAACAAATTCGAATGAATCGAACAAAACGAAAGAAAGAGAGAGGGAGAGAGAGAGAAAGAGGCAAAAAAGAACAGAATTAACAACGACAATCAGAAAAAAGGCAAAGAAATCAATGACACATATACGAACACATATGCACGCTGGTTTGGTTTCAGCTCAATGAAAATCATTTTGTACAAAGTTTATGAGAATAAGAGCGACAAAGCAAAACAAAAATAGATAGAATTGAGAAAGCACCGGGCTTGTTATGTATAGAAGAATTGTATAAACGAAAGAGTATAAGAAATTGAGAAAAAAAAACGATAAGGAGAAGAAACCGACAGACAAAGTCAAAGAGAGGGAGAGAAAAGGTAGATCTTTGTGTGTATGTAGCGATTGCATCGTATTGCGAGAAGCGACATGCATACAGAGATAGATGTGAGATCCGACACAGGCAAAATAAAGGAGAAATAATAATCGTAGTACGAATATGAGTGAAGTGATTTATTATCTGAAAGGAGGAGCGGGCGAAGAAGAAGATGATGATAAATTAACATTTGATGTCGTTGAATTGGAAGGAATCGTTGGTGTCATTGGATAATTTGAGGACATTTGTCTCGTCAACTGCTGCTGCTGCTGCTGCTGCTGTTGATGTTGTTGCTGTGGTGGCAAAGAATTGGAATATGCCGGTACAGATGACTGTCGATAATATGACGGAGGATAGACATTTCCTGTACCAGTGCTTGCATTCGATGGCGAATGAGTGACATGTGATCCAAGTGTATCATAGGAGGATGTCGATGACGATGACGATCCATAATTAGTCGATGAAGGATGACTATTTGGTATTGAATTTATCGATGATGGCAAAGTGGAAGATGCCGATGCGCATGTGGCTGTCATTATCATTGGCGAATTCTGCTGTGGGGTTGATGACACATTCACTGAAGAACTTGTTGCTGATGTATAACTATAATGTTGAGGTACTTGATATTGCTAAAAGAAAAAAGGGAAAAGAACACGATGAGATAAAATATGAATAAATTATTTTCATCTGACTTGATTATGCGCTTGGTATGGATAAGAAGGATAAGAAGAATAAGATGACATCATTGATGGATATCGATTAGGATAATAACGATTAGGTTGTTCAAAATGCTGGGGTCGGGTGGGATAGTTATACATTTGTTGTTGCTGTTGAGCTTGCGGTGGTTGGGATGGTTGTTGCGATACGGGTAGCGGTTGAGATTGCTGTTGCATTCGATACGTGTCAGGATACTGTTGAACTGCATTTGTTAAATACGGTGTTTGTCGTATTGTTAACGAGTCTGATCTAGTCATCATTTGCTGTTGTTGGTGTTGCTGCTGTTGTTGTTGTTGTTGCGGTGGTGGATATCTTTTGTTGTATTCCATATTTTTTTGTATAGATAAATTATTATTATTATCTGACAGAAGAAATGATGAGTTCAACGTATTTAAAAATGCAATTAATCCTTCGGCGGTCAAATAATCTTGAGGATTGGGGCAGTTGGATAGGGGATATGTATCAAATGTTGTTAAGTCAAGATCTTTCACGTACGATGAAAAAGTCAAATCGGAAAAGGATATCAACGATGTTGAAGATGAAGAGAATGGCATAGATGGCGATTGTGACAAAAGATTCGTCGATGGTGATGTTGAAGAAATGAGATTTGAAACAGGATTAGCATTAATATTCGTATTATTATTATTATTATTATTATTTTGATTCGTTGAATTTAGTGTTGCTGCCGAAGGTGAAGCTGTGGAAGGAGATGACGTCGATAAAATAGATGGTGAAGAGCACGAAGATGGATGTAGAGGAAAGTCTTGTTGATCAGTTGTTGTTAGTGGACACTGTTGCTGTGAGAGAGATGAAGATGACGGAGAAGAAAGAATATCAATTGGTTTCTGTTGAGAAGTTTGGCCATTTACACTGACGTTAATCACTGTACTCAAGGTGAAATGATGCGTTGGGGTATGAGCAATTTGACCAGTACCATTACTTGTACCACCGCCACACTCAATATCGATTTTCTGAGTTAACTCTGCTTGAAATGGGTAACAAGTCTACGAAAAGAGAAAAAAGTTAAAAAAAATGAGCAAAGACGAGAAGCAAACAAATTACTTGTGATTGCGACTGAGCATGGTCATCACTGGTATTTAGGGATGATGTCGATGATGCCGAACCGATTCCATTCGTGTTTGTTTTTTGTCTTTTCCTCACATGTCCACCGCTATTACAATTTGCTGATGAAGGCGATAAACTCGGTGAAGTTGTCATCGCTGATGGTACGAGACCAGGGGTTGTTTTGTTCTGTTTTTGTTTACTATCTTCGAGTGAACGTTTCTCTTCGAAATGTTGGTAAAAATGACGTCGATGAGTATGTGTCATCAATGGATGAGGGTGAAGATGAGGATGATTATGCACCATATTTGTAGTATTAGTTGTATTTGTAGTGTTTGTTGATATTTGTTGTTGATTTACACCAATAGGAACAACTTTTAAAGATTGTTCAACAAGTTTTTGTTGTTTAGTTGTTGACCATTCGAAATAATGGTGATCACTCGGTGTTGTTTGTTGTTGTGGAGGTGCCGCCATATTTCTGAAACAGAAAACAAGAAAATTTGACATCGATGTCAAATTACTCTCTACATCTATTTTTCTCATGTGTATATGTATGTTTTTTTTCTCTCTCGCTATCTACGTCCTATTTTCCTGCTGTTCTGATTCTTATTGCGAGATTTTGACAGATGAGACAGGAAATCATGTACCTACCTGGGTATACATAGATTGTCAAGTTTCTATTTTATGTGTATAACAATAATAAGAAAAAATGAGAGAGACAGAGAGAAAGAAAGAGACCAATAATAATGATCACTAACAGTGACGGTGGCCAAACCACCACCACCACTACACTGTTGTATTGGGTATATGTGATGTTGTATGTGTGTCGCGTTCAATCGATCAGTCAGTCAGTCAGTCAATGAACGTTTGTTGCTGTTGCTTCTTCTTTTCTTCTCTTTCTTTTGCTTCTTCTTTTTTGGTGCGTCTCTTCTTTTTCTTATTCAGTCCGCCGCAGCAGCAATAGCAGCCGTTGAGGAGGAGGAGACGCTCTTTTTCGCCTCTCGCCACCATCACCATGATCATGTGCGTGTATGTTGCTGCTGTAGTTTGCTTCGTCGTCGTTCGTCGTCGATGAAAGATTTCAATATATATATATATCGTCGCTGAATGGTTATAGTTCAACTTCTCTCTTCTTTCTCGTTCTGTTTTCTCTCGGCGCCGTCGTTCGTTCGTTCTTTCGTCGTCGCTTGTTTGACCAAGGAGGAGTACAGGAATGAGAAGAAAAAAAATCTATAAGCATACACATACACACATGCATACATATAGCATGGTAGTGGTTGAGTGGAGTGTCGCCCGAAGAAGAAAATTCGCTATGTGTTCGCAAACCTACGGACAGATAGATAAGAACAAATCGTGCGAGCAGTGAGCGAGAAAAGAGAAGAGAAGAGAAAGGAGAGTCTCGGGCACCGGCGCGACGTGCACACGCGGTAGATCTATTTTCATATATTAATATGCATACACCACCCCCCATCACACATAAGAACGCAAGAAGAAAGAGAACACAAATGAGAATGAGACGATGAAGAGAAAAGAAAGAAACAGATTTCTATATGTTTGTAGGCTATACAGCTCAATTGGCAAGCGAGCGAGACGCGTGTGTGTATGTCGATTTCTCCTGTTCGCAGCATATATGGAGTATAGTGTCACCGATTTTTGTCGACAACAACAACGAACACACACAAATATATAGGAAAGAGAGAGAATGAAGAAGACGAAGAAAAGAAGGACTATCAATAGGCGCCACCAGCCATCAAAAGGAAGAGTGAGCTAAAGAAAAATGATGATTATTGTTATAAGTTCTGCTGGTACTCTTCTACACCAACGTTCGTATAACGCTGTCGATGAGGCAAAACGTCTGCTTTGTTCTTTGACATGCAATCATTTTTTCTCCGAACGTGTATACAGGAGAGAAAGCATCATAAAAAAAACAAAACAAATAACTGACTCTCATCTTGTAACAGTAATAATAATGAGAAGTTAAAATACTCCTCTTTCTTCTCTTGTTGTATATGTATCTTTCTTTCTCTCTCTCTCTCTCTCTCTATTACGTTTTCTTCCTAACAATCATTAACTAATCAAAGAAACTGATAGAATGATCAAACACACACATACATACATACACAACGCAATGAATTGTAATAGTAGTAGTGGTAGTAGTTAGTAGTATTGAGTGGCTGCTCGCTCTCTCGCGCGTGTGTATATTTGTATGTAATGGTCGTCGACGGACGAGAGCAGCGATAGTGACATATGAATACGTGCATGTAACGGGTGACAGCAGAACAAGAAGAGAGACGAAGAAGGAGAAAACGACGAAGAAGAGAAGAAGAAGAAGGAGAAGAAGAGTACTACTACTACTATAACTACAGTTCTGTTTGTTGACTGCTGTCGAACGCCTTTTTCAGGTCATTGTTGGTTGACACAAAACGATCTTTATACATTCGATCAAACAACAAAAGAGACTTAACTGGTCAACATAAAATAACAATATACATAAAACTAAAACGGGATGGTAACACGAATAGCTTATTTCTCATTGGAAAGAAACACACCAGACTCTCATTTTCAATCGTTTGACTTGTCAGAGCTAATTAAAAGAATTCTCGATTATGCACAAACTTTTGTTCTTTTCATCTTCTAATGATTCTAAATTGAATTTTGACTGACGAAAATTGACGCTTCAAATTCACTATAGGAATGAAGTCTGAGAAATTCTTTTCACTCAATCCTAACATGGCTTCGCATTGTTCCAATTGAAATTGTAAATCGTTCGATTATGAGGACAGATATTCAAATAGAATAAAAACAATTACGCAATACAAATAGAGCAAAAAAAGTCAGAACGATTCGCAGTATGATGATCAGAATGTTTAGCTTGGAATACATTTATTACTTGGTAGTCTATTGATGGCAATCATAATCTATTTCCGAAAGCTCTTGAAAATGATTATCTATTGAAATATTTGCTCTTTGTTAGAATGTTAAAGACGAACTTTGAAAGTGATTTGGGTACAAATCAGTAGAAATACTTTTATTATGTTCATTAGATGAGTGATACATTTTTTTTGCTACATGTATTTCGGAGTTTATTGATTAATTGTCTTAAAACAATTTAGTCTGTGCAAGAAGAACGATTTTCACTGAGCTTTCAATTTTGGTATAGGTTACGAGATCTGAGTATTACTGATTGACACATTTTCATGGATAACTGGTGATAGCATAGTATTTTATGACCAGAAAATATACTATTCGGTATGAAGAAGCGATTTTCTTTTGATCGCCTGTTGACGACAGTTAATATCGAGCCAAGGGAAGGTGAGCATCTACGAAGCGAACAAATCTTCGGTAATTGAACTTTCTGCAACAAAAATTAGTAATAACTCACAATTTGTCGTATTAATTTCGATTGATTTTGGTGGTACGACAAGTGTCGGCTGGCCCGAAGTGGGTCGCCAAACTAAAACTTGAGCCGAATTAGCTAATAAACCAGACATAAAACGAAACAATTTCTTTTTTTTTTATTACATTTCATCGATAAAATCGCATTACCAGTTGGTGGGTAGAGCGCACAAGTTGGAATGGCTAAATTTTCATCATAGATCGTCGGTTGTTGAGGTGACGGATCGGATATAAGCGTTGATCGTCGACCTCGTTGTCGTTTTGGATCGACAGCAATCTCAATAATCTTTTTCCATTCAACAGTTCGAAGAATATAGATATCCTGTCAATGATCAAAGTCTTCGAATGATCGTTCAGTTACCGTTTTTACTTTAGATTCGAGATCCATTGCTGCAAGCCAAACGAGAAAATGTTGATTGCGATAGATATGTGTTAGACGTGGTATTTCTTCGTCACTTGTTGGAATATCCCAAGGAATCATAAAATCAAGAATAAAAAGAAATCGAGATACAAACATTCGAAAATATTTATTCGATTTTTTTGTCGATGACTGGCAAAGGTAGTGATTCTCAATTGATTATTCAAATTTGAACATACCAAGGATGAAAAAAATCTCTCATTGTCACCGTATATTTCGATGAATGCGAGATCGGCCCATTGATCGTGACCACTTGGTGTGAACTTCCATACCACGGATAATTTCGTCCATCGCTATCGTTAATCAATGGTTTCTCACGGGTGACCATCTCCGGAAATTCCCACGATGTATAACCATAATCTCCGTAGGTATCTATGCGCAAAAAGCATCGAGTTATTGCCATCGAATATATCATTCGAATGAAATTTACTAAAGAATTCCATGTGAGTACAAGCTTGTATCCATCCGATTTTCCAATTTTGATTTTCGTCTATCGTGGGCATTTGAAATGTGACATGGCATTTGAATTGTGGAGTTTTATATTTCAAGACTGATGAAGAACTCTCATCGATAACAGTTGGTTTACTTTCGATTTCTGCACGTAAATCGAGAATTTTAATACGTGGTGGTGACGGGCGAGATTCGATCGTAAGATTCGTGGTTGATGGAAGAATATGTCGGGTATGTTTTGAGCGTGAAGGACTTGGATTGTTCAGGAGATTTGATCGAGTATTGTGAGGTGTTATGGGAGATGAGTCCGGAATGGTCGGGTGTAGTTTCGACGATTGTCGATGTTTATCAGATGTTGACTGATTCTGAAAATGCTTTTTTCGGTAATTCAAAATGAGGAGATGCATTTTGTCTACCTTTGAATATTTTTCCTTCTGCTCATGAAGTTTGAATGTTTCGATTATTCGATTTGTTGAATATCTTCGTTGTCGATTATCTGCATCGAGTTCGTTTTCTTTACTGAAAACACAGAAAATGTCAAAAAAAATCTCGTGCTTTCCTTTCGAATAGATTTACTAATTATCTCGAGATTTACGGGATTGATGCTGAATAAATCTATATGAAATCTCCAAAGTTTTCTTCGAAATTTCGCGAATAATATTCAAACTTTTCTGGTGGATATCGAAGAGTCTTCTTTGATGTGAAAGTTGTTTTGGAATCAACGAACAAATGCCGCGACATCGACTAGATCTTCATCTTTGATTAATACTTGCCTATTATTCACAAATCTAATCTTTTATTCGGAAATCGTTCTTACGTAATAATCAATTAAAGCTCATAACCAGTGAAAGCAAAGAATCAATTGAATAAAACTGAATCAGAAAGAAAATTCGAAATCGCAACTAAACTACTAATGCGCCATTGATATCATGTTTTCATCACTAGTATTCAAATGAATCAAGTGCAGAGAGAAAGGCCGAGAAGAGCAGGCAGATGTCATTGATCGAAAGAATAAAACAATCTTTGAAGTGGTCGCACCTCCGGTCGGTAAGAATTGAAGAGGTGGAGTCAGGAAGTGTGCGTGTCTTGCAGAAGATTGTTCTTCGTCTTTCTCTTTACCTATGCCATGTAATACCAACGAACGCTATTCATTATTCGTCAACAACATGGATGATCACGTTCGGCGGATGTCGCATAGATGTGTTTGATCTTGTATGTTCTGTTGCTGCCACTCATTCTTTCAGAAGTTCTAGTTGACTTTCACCTGGGTATTTGTTAACATATACAAACACTGATTTGTTGATAATAATGATCGATTGATTAACACCGACAACAATACCGTCAATATGTGACTTATCGACGAAAGAGAAAATCACGACAATCGAGCGATCGATCAATCAATCGAATGTTGATTTTCCGTTAGGTGAGTAACTTCAGTCGTCGACGTCTCTCGTTCTCTTTTTTTCTCACACAGACTTAATTGGCGAATAGAGATAGCATTGCTGCCGTCAATATGTAAGTGTTTGTTTGAGATTCTCACCTTCTTATATGTTCTGACATGGTCTGTATGTTTATCGAATCAGATTAAACGATTGATAGACTGAGAATTAAGAAGAATAAATCGTGAAAGACAGATAGATTTGTTTGCTTGCATCGTTTTCTTATCGATGATCATGCTTCGTCTCTCTCTGTCCAGATTTTTGATCTCTATCAGATGAGAATTTTCTTCATTGTAATGTTTATCTGTATGTCAATGTTACATGATAAAGTTTTCAACAATGATCACATCGATGAACTTCGAATATCAAGTATTTCATGTCGTTCTTCTGCATTTGTCAATTGGAGATATTGAAGGTCGTATTTACTTACGATTATTCTCCTTCTCTACTTACTCATGTGTTGATAATGCTTCTCTCAACAAGACTTTCGCTGTACTAAGCAGAGAGTTCGAAAGTTAACAGAGAAAAAAGAATCGTTTGCCCTCAAATTGCAGCTTTTAGAAGACCTTTCAGGCAAAACATTACATACTGTTTATATCCTTGAACTATCAATGAGATTTGCTCTGTGCAACGGAGTGTCAAGCCGGATATCATATATTCTCAGGATGTCTTCAGGTGTCCGACAAAAAGAGTTGTTCTTCTCTATTGGTAGATTATTTTTTGTTATTGTTTCACCAGAATTTTACGTGTCATAGAGAGAAAAACGGAGCAAAGGAAGCAAGAGAAGCAATGAGCGAATGTAAAATAACATAACGTCAATGTCAGTGTATTACTTTTCTCGGCAATACATTCAGCCAATGAGTAACGGCAGCAGAATAAATGCTTCTTTCTCGTTTCTTTTTCTTCTTACTTCAAACAGCCAATCATTGCCGAGCATTGCTACCAAATTGAGCAAATATTTGCCATCTTTCTCTCTTCTTTCTCTCTCAAGAAACACATACGCATATATTCTCGACGACGAAGTTGTTGACGCAACTACCTTACAATACCGATCACCAGAAGGATATCAATTGACTGAAAAGGTGAGAATTTCTCTTGGACATATTTTGTCTCAATAGAACAAGTGGCAACAGCTGAACGCGAAGAGGAGATCGAGAGAAAAGATGAGACCATCTGTAGCCGTTTTTTCGAGTATATGAGCATCCTTATCATTATTTAGCCTTGTTAAGAATAAGACAACTTTTCGAAAGGAAAAGTCAAAAAGTCTTCTCGTGATTTCATCGCAAAATTTTCCTTTAGAATGCACGAACCACCATCGACACCCTCAAATACAGTTGGATCTACTATTTGTGCAAGTTGTTCACTCCCAATCGAAGAACAATTCTTATTATGTGTGATGGGCACATATTGGCATGAACGTTGTCTTGTCTGTGTTGAATGTCAGGAACCATTGGTAGCCACATGTTATCACAAAGAAGGGAAAATCTATTGTAAAAGAGATTATTTGGAGTAAGTATCATGCAAATGAACGCATCGACTCGATATCAATCGCTTCCGGGATATGCGCTTCTTTTTTTTTCTTCTTTGCTGTTTTTCCTCATCACTGACTGCGCAATCAAAACATGTCCAAGATCACTAGAATAATTTTTTAATTAGAATTTCTTCTTCGAATATTTTTTTTCTCTTCAAACGGATGCAGATGTATCTGTTTGGGGGCAGTGAAAGAGACAGTGGAAAAAAAGAGGACGAGGAATGAATATTAAAAAAAAAGACGAGAAAAACTATGTGTTGATGTCCGACATAGAAACGGAAGTCATTGTGAACGGAAGTCGACGCGTATCCTGAGATATCTGTTTTCAGGGCATCGATGAAGATACATCGAGCGTAAGAGTACTTCTACTTCACTGTTTATGAGAATTGACAGAGCACGTGCACATACACCTTTTGACTGTTTCTCGTTCTCCCTTGCTCCTTCGCTCTTTTGCGTTTTTTCAAGTGCTCGTCATCGTCAATTGTTGTAGGTTGCTTATTTACATGCACAGACAGACCTTTACTACTATATATTCCCTTTCCCTCTTCTTCACTCTTTTTTTCCAGTTCAATAGATGACGGAGAAACTGAGTGAGATACTTATGTGTGCCACAATCGATCGTTCATGCTCTTGCTCGTTTTTTCAAGTGTTCATATGGCAGGCAATGCGACAAAAAGAATGAGAATGAATTGAGCAGACATTGATCATGATCAGTTTTCATTGTCATTATATATACATACAATAGATTGGAAAAAAACTTGGAGATTTTTTCACAAAAGAGAAAGATTGACAGTTGAGAGTCGTGCACAGGTGTTTATCTCTTTTACTAGGTAAATCTATTGTGTGAGTCAAGTGTCGATTGATTTTTACATGTGATTTGTATGTGTGAAAAAGACTTCGAGTTGAATCATTGTTTCTATTTTTGTTTCTATAGAATATTCGGCATGCGATGTTCGAGATGCAAAGCAATTCTTGGACCGGATGAAATAATTATGAAAACATCGGGTCAAGTGTTTCATTTACAATGCTTTAGATGTTCATTCTGTGATGATCGTTTACATAAAGGTGATCCATATATGTTTCACGATGGCTTACTTTTTTGCCGTGCCGACTTTCAACATCATCATTCGCAAATGCAACAACACCACCACCAACAACAACAACAAATGATTTCGTCACATCATCTCCAACCTCCTCTTCAATGTAATCGAAGTAAGTGTTGTTTGAAAAGACGATTTTTCAAAGAAGGAATTGTTCGATATCTGATTGGTTAGGCGATGAGGAAGATAGTTATGAAGATGATTGCTGTTCATCAGATGCAGTGACAATGAGTAATGGAATTCATCAATCTGGACATGGTCATATCAGCAAAGGTCGCGGACCCAAACGGCCAAGAACGATTTTAACATCAATTCAACGACGAAAATTTAAACAAGCGTTTGATGTCAGTTCTAAACCGTGTCGGAAGGTAAGAAAGAGAGAGAGAGAGTGTGTGTGTATGGGAAGTTTTTGTTTATTATATATGAATCTGTTTGAATTTAGGTACGAGAAAGTCTTGCGGGTGAAACTGGATTGTCAGTCCGTGTTGTTCAAGTATGGTTTCAAAATGAACGAGCAAAAGTAAGTTTTCTTCAACGAGAAGTTCTATTGGGTGTTTTTGATTTGTTCAGATGAAAAAACTGCAACGTCGTCAATTACAAAATAACACCAATGAAATGGGTGAGAAGAAGTCGAAGAAAAAAATGTCAAATGATGGTCTATCGAATCATTATATATTCGACGATGAGGAGGAAAATATTGGTAAGATCATTTCTTCTATTTATCAACAAGTGGAAAATGATAAAAATGGTTTTCGTAGAAGATAGTCGATGTTCATCGGAAGAATCGATTTCGCACAGTATTTCCAATGGTTTTGGCTCATCCAATGATGAAAACAACAAACACGAATCAAGTAAGTTATGTTCAACAATGATAACTTGCTATGGAATTGAATTTCTAGCTGATGGTCGACATCTTCATATAATGAATGAGAATTGTTATTCAACGCACGACAACTCTGATGGTGATATGAATAGCGATCCAAGAAATTGCAGTCAAAATCCTATTGACAAACTCTATTCAATGGCCCAAAATGCTTATTATTGTTCAGCGTGTTAATATTTGTTCCTTTTGTCTATTAAATGGTCTCGCTTTGCTTGTCTCTCCCCTTTTCGTCGTCAGCTCAATATATCTTCTTCTTCTTTTTTGTCTTCTTTTCGTGACACTTTTACTTTTAAACAGAATATAAAGAGAGAATGTTGTGGTTATCTTTAGAAAACAAGATTAATATATATATATTTGTGCTCTGTCGAAAATAAAAAGAAGCAAATCACATTTTTATGTGAATAATGAGGGTGATTGTAACCAAACAGAGAAAAAAGCAAATTATTTCACGACCAAGAATCTATAGGTTTCTTTTCTTCATTTCTGATCAACACTATTCGACAGCGGATACTATCAAATTTTTGAAGAGAGAATGAAGCCATCGAAAGTCATAATAAACGAAGGCTACGAGTCGAGAAATATGTTCGTCGAGTCAATACATTATTCATTAGAAAAAACATTGAATGAAGATTTTTCTCTAGTGGATAACAACAACGTATTTCCATTTCTCGCGATCTTTTTTGTTCATGTCAATTTGAACAGTTTAGTCGAGTTGAATGGTTGGTTAATTGTTTAAGAAATTCAATGCCTTGAATGAATTTTATAAAAGAGAAGCTCGATATTAAGAAATATTCGATCATTGAATGTTTATTCGAGTAAGTTTTCATAAACAACAAAAATGAATACAGTCATTTGGAGGAATAAGAATGCTCAACAAAATATTTAATAATATATCTTTGAATTCGAAGTAGTTGTTACCTTTGGATTGAACAAAAGTGGGTACACGTTTGGAAAAAGTCGAATCGTAATTAAAAACAGATCAATTCTTTCAATTGTACAACTTCTCAACGAACAAAAATTATAATATGATGAAAACGAAACATTTATTCTTTTTTACAGCTAATATCATAGAAATTAACAGATGGTATTACCTTTTAGCAACGTAATTTCTATATTTCAAGACTTCAGAGATATTATATCTAAAGCTAAAGGAAAATATCGATGAAAGTTTTCTGAATAAACGAAAGATACATCAACATCAAGTTTTCCCAATTGAACACACTTGACACGGGCTTCGTCATTGATGAAATTATCTTTTATGAATTCAAGTAGCTCGTATTTGACTTGAAGACTGTAGAGATGAGACATAGAAGTGTTTTTATCACAAAGATGTCGTTTGACACAATTTACATGAACTTTTAACAGATCTAGATGAATAAGAACAAGAAAATACAATCGTTGCATAATGTTTTCATTCGCTGGAAAATATTTAGGTCGAAATAAATTCATTGAGATCATTTTTCTTTCTATCGAAAATTTCTCTCTCTTCAATCACCAGTCGATCATACACGTTACAACGTCAGCTTTTCGCTTCAATACTTTTGTCTAGATAATCGTACGTAAAGAGATGATATGCTCATGTCATACATGAAGATCACCTCGATAACAGTGACCAGTACTTATTCATGGTTCAATTAGCAGTGGGACTGTGATCAAGCTCTGAATAACAAAGTGGAAATTTCATCTTTTTCGAAAACCATAGCTGGTGAGCTAATCTACAATTCACTCGCTAATGGTATAGCCATAACGGTAAAATGTTCCCTGATCTTCCAGAAATCTTTCATTAGTTCGTATTCACATAATTGACATTCTTTAAAAAGTCAAAAAATCTCCACTATCTTTTCCACTAACAATTCCCTCAGCATCTTCTTGATGGACTGCATGTTGAGGAACTCGTGAGCCAGATTCATCCCAATGAAACCAATGGGAGTTTGTCGAATGTCAGAAAATGTGAGAATCTCAACATTTCGATAGGATCCTGAGCATTTCCTGTTTTGGGAATGCACAGATTTCCAAAATGTATGCACTTTGATGTCGTTGTAAAACATTAGTTATTTCTCTACCTATGAAGTCCTGTTTCGATGGCTTTGACTTGATTTCGTAAATTTCTTATATCTGGAACCAAAATTATTCTCTTCAAATGAATTATGGAAAATTTTATGCAGTAACTTCGTTCGTTAGGGCTTTATTATACAGATATAACTCCATTGCTCCTACTTCATACAGTTTTGTACTTCTAATAAGTTAATTTTGCAAAACTAAACAGCAATCTTTAAAAAACTTCCCGCTTGTCATTATATATTTCAAGTTTGAGCACAAAATGATCTCCTGTTCTAACGGTTTATGTTCGAAAGTCGTTTTCAACTCTGGTGCACGAACATATCGCACTTTAACCAACAGTGCTACGCAGATATGAATAACTGTTGCGATTGATTTAGTTTATTATGTTCATGAAGCATAGGAATTATTTTCAAATTCGGTCAGATCAGGAAATATAGAAATACAACATCTGTCATGACATAAGGATTATTTCGAAGCTGCGAACAGGTGTCTTCCTGCTATGACCTGGATCAATATCTAGTTCAAAATACGTCTGTTGTTGGTCAAGACCAATTAATTAGACTATTGCGAACATGTTGATGTGACTAAGAAAAGTCTGTTTCTTCAAGAATCTCGATGATGTTTTAGAGTAAAGTACGACCTGCCCTAGGAAATGCTTTACTCTGATAAAGTTGTCGTCTGAAAAGTGAAACTGTGGGTTACGAACAACGATCCCGATGACAAATACTTTTTAATAACTCTATGAGAAAGAAGGTTCTTCACATTCGGAGATAGAAAAAGACGCATTAGATATCCTTTTTCATCTTTACCATACTAAGTGCTGCTAAGTGTGAGAGGAAATATACTTTTCTTATATGGTTTCCTTTCATGTCATTATCACTCGAAATAAAAAAAGACGCGAAGTCACCTCAGTATGAGATCCATTTGGTTTACCGAGGTGTTGACACATAAAAGAAAGAAAAACGATAAGTTTATTAACTGAGAGGGTGTTTGGGAACTTTCTGAAGTGTGCAATATTTAAAATAATCTTTGGTCTTATCATCCAGACAGAGTAAAATTTCTGAGAAGTATTTTGTTCACCTTGGTAGGAACTGACAAATTAAAAAATAGAATCCTTTTACGAAGTAATCAAAGATTTGCATATGGAGCAAACCTCGATTTAGTCGTTGCGGGTTTTTTTTTATAAGAATGATCTCATCTATTTTGAAGTTTATTATTAATACTTATCATATGAGCTTCCGCCTATGTGATAATATTAAAAATTAATACTTGTTTTAGACTATCAAAATCTTCTGATAATTACAGAAGTGTGAAAAGGGGAAAGTTTTTTATTTTTACTTCATTCTGTATTTATATTTAAGCAATCATTGGAAATGACAAAAGCGAAGGGAATTAGTCGCGATTTGAATCATTTCATTTGATTGTGGGAATTTACAAAATAGAAAAAAAGAAGAAGAAGAAGAAAATGACGATTTATCTTTCATCGATATTAGAGTAGAGTAAAGATTCTTCTCTAACATAAACATTGACTTACACTTGCGTTAGCAGAAAAAGACAAGAAACTCTTTGTCAAAGTTGATGTTCTACAACATAACTCCCATGTTATTCAATTGCTGTTGTTGTTGCACTTCAATCTGTTGTCGTTGTCGATGTATAATATCTGCATACGTTGTCGGATAATAAGACTTCATGCGTCGTTCGAATAAACGTAGAACAGATCGTCGAAATGTATATGATATTGAGAAATAAATCGGAAAATTTATTGCCGAGTTCAATGTCACGAAAAAATCGGTTATTTCTCTGATTGCTCGCCTTTGATAAGATTCATCAATGTAACCCATATCTAATATCAATGAAAGAAGTGCATCAGGAAAATAACAAAAAATAAAGCAACCGATAATTATAATCAAACTGATTGTTAAACGATAAAACGCTGTTCCAGCTGACGATTTCATTCGATATAGTAAATAAACGATACGTGTATTTAAATATAACAGAAATAGTGATGGAACGATAGCACGAATAACATCAATAGAAATTGAATAAAGTCGAAAAGCACGGGATCGGCCGAACACTGATAAACTTATAGGTGATGCTGAACTGGACAAATTTTGATTGGCTGTCGAAACCGGAATAATTTCGTAACGAAAGGAAACAGGTAGAGCAAGAGCAAGACTACATAAGATTATTGTATAACATATCGAACGAGAATTTCGTTGCACAAAGAGTCGCCTTCGACTATCAACATTACACAAAACATATCTAGAGTAGAATTATTTATAGAAGTCATCTCGAAAATCTCTTCAGCAACTTACCTTTCAATAGCAACGATCAATGTCAGCCATGCTGTGCATAATGTCGAGACCGTGTTAATATAATGACAGTATCGATAAAGTAGAAGAAAGATTTTCTTTCCAAATTCTTGATTGATTGCTTGAATGATTAAAACAAGTGAATAGAGCAAATCGTTCGAAAGTTTGATCGTATCTGATATTGCTAAGAACAAAAGGAATTGCGTTGTGAGAAACTTTTGCATACTGTTGGTTATGAATACAATAATACACAGGATGTTTCCAATCAGACCAGGTATGCAAACGATTGGAATCAAATAAAAGCCAAAGATGATTTGAACACCTTCGAATAATTCTTTATGATTAATTGAATCAAATGTGTCAGATTGATTGAGATCGATATTCATGCTTGAATATTCTGAAGAAGAAGAAGAAGTACTGTTATCGATAAGAATGGCACCGAACTATGAGTTTTTATTCGCTATTGAGGCGGAAATGCGTGAAGACATAGCAAAAAGAAAATGGAGAAGAAATAAATACTCGTCTGATTAAATAGATTAATAGACACGACAGTTTGCCTTACTTTTATTTTCATAAAAATCTTTTACTACAACCTTTAATCTATTTCGTTCGAAGAAATAATTTCAATCAAGACAGCTCAGGAGTAAATGATCTACCTAACAATTTTCATCATCTTCTATTCTTCTCTAATCCCTCGGTCTCTATTATTAATTTTCGGCTGACAACAAATCTGATATAGAATTACAGATCTAGATGAAGCATGAACGATGTCCTCGAACATAACAAAAGCATCTGTCAAATCAAGTTAGACTATCTACATCATATGTTAACTAACAGATAGATCTACAAATTCAGTCTGAAAAACCAATTCGCCGTGCTATAGAACAACAATTTCTATATTCGGCATGAAATTTCTCGCCGAATATCATTATTGTTGACAATAATCGATGGCATTTATAAACATGTGTTCTTCTTTCTATCTCATTCATATCCATTGGATAGTAAACAGAATATTGTTTACAGTCTTACGTCTTAAGTTTTCCTATGATAATACCGAACGATGTCAAACATATCGTGCGGAGGAAATATGCGACGATAAAGAACTGATGATGTGAAGAAAATGTTCTTTGATTACTTTAGTCTTGTAGGTACCTAAAGAGGAGGAAGCGAAGGAAAAAAACAGTCTAAGTAGTAAAATAATTTGTTTTTTATATTGAATAAAAATCTCCTTGGAAGAAAGAAACAGGTTTCTATATATGAAAAGAGTGTGGTGTTTCCAATAATCCATAGTTTCTACATGTATTAGAACAAAACATCTTTGAAATATTCTAAACAACACAAGATAGAATGGCTTATGTGGAAAATGAATCGAGAAAAAAGACTTTCTTTCTTAGCAATATGAATATGGAAGAATAGAGAGAAAATATGATTTGGAGCTAATTAAGCACACATCTCGTTCGAATCAAGTCAATTGTAGGTTGTCAATTGTTTTGAAGACTAAGTGTGTAGGTGGAAATTTACGTCGAAAGAATCACTACTAATTCCTACTTTTTTACGCACGGAAAAGTAATCCAATCGAAGAACATCTACAAATTAAGTTGTCCACTTAATCAGTGCATAAAATGAGAATCAAAACAAAGGATATTCGTCATAAACTATTAGAACATGTCAAGGAGGACATGTGTTCTATGAAATTAACGAAATTCTAAGCTCTGGCGCATGATAATCTACTCGCGTTATCTAACTAACGGCTTAATTAGACTATTCTTTAACATATCAAGAAAAACATACCTTAACGATAGTAATTATTTATTAAGCTTTCAGACGAAGGGTGAGACATGCAAATTATTGTAGTCCCTTCTTACACCAAATGACTATCTACTAACAAGCACCTCGAACATGAGAGTATTTGATTTACTTCCTACCATTTGCACTGTAAGACCTACAGAAAACCTATTAGTAACGAATATTCAACAAGGGAACATGATAATAGTTAGTAATCGATCATTAACCAGTTGCCTCTCATATTCCAGTTGTGTCAAAAAAAAACAGAAAAAAACTGCATTTGTAATAAGTTGATATATGACAATGGCTTCTTTTAATGTCCCATGAAGGGTTTAGGGAAAAAACCGATGTTAGAAAACAGATGAAACATTTCCAAGTCACACTGTATCGAGTAGGATTTGATTAATTGACGAAGCATTTGTTTCACTCAATATCTTCTCTTTCAGTGATTCAACGAAACAAAATTTGATATTTTTCTGTTGATTATTTTCAACTTTACTTCGTAATCCTCTTTCATATATTAACAAAATCCTTTCATACAAGCAATAAACTGCATGAAATCCATGGGTTAATTATGAAACTATGATCTTCATAGAGCCGATAAGTCGAAGATATGTTGAGCATTATAATTGAGCATAGTTAATATCCAAACTGATTGTCTATATGATTATGTCATTTTCATTCAGGTGAAAAAAGTCCGTCGTCACGAAATATTTACCTATTGCTTAGTTTTTCTTTTCGTCTTATTTCCTTCGCTGTTGTGACTTCTCAAAGCAGAGAAAACGGCATATTTTTCTCGTTTCATATTCATACGTAGACGAATGGACAGATTTTCGACTCTTTACTTTTTCGTTCTGATGTATATTACCAAGAAAAAATCATGTTTTTTTTTTCGTCGTTCCTCAGTAATCACCGTTAATAACTCTTCTCATTGGATTCAATCACAGAACATATCAACGCAATAGAATAACGAAACCGTTTCGTCAATTCGTCATCGCTAATAAACCTTATCAGAAGATAGAATGATGTTTAATCGATTTCTTGCACCCTGTTGTAAAGATTATGCATGTGATTGTTGTCTAACGCCCGAAGAAGTTATGAATAAGGATATAAATGATTATTTGAAGCGGATTCGTCGACAAAATTTGCATGAAAGAAAGCTACTTCTGTTAGGTAAGTAGTTATGCGTTTATTGCCAGTTTTATGATGTGATTTTGTTTTTCATTTGAAGGAAATGCTGAAGCTGGAAAGTGAGTTTGGGCATTTGACGGATTGCACTCGATTGTTTGTTTATAGATCAACATTTCTCAAACAAATGAAGTTAATTCATGGTCAAGGCTTTCGAATTGATGAAAAACGTCGGTTAGTTCCATTCATTTATCAACAAATTCTCAGTGTTGCTCGATGTATTTGCCGACAAATGAGTATTCTTTGTATCCGGTTTCAGGATCATCGAAATGAAGTATGCAGAAAATGACGCTCGATAATGAGTGTCTAATTTGCTCTTTGTAGGAATATGCGCGAATGTTGAGTTCAACGAACAATGATGATAATGGTGATGGAAGTAGTCTTTCATTATCCCCGCGTATCGTCGAAGCAATAAAACATGTTTGGTCCGATGAAGGTGTGAAAACGTGTTATCGACGACGAAGCGAGTATCGATTAACAGATTCGGCTAAGTAGTAAGTCAATAATAAAGGGGATTTTATGATTGGAGATCTGTGTTTAAAAGTTTTCTCGATGATATCGAACGAATTTCTGCACAAAATTTTACACCGACGGATGATGATATTTTACGTGTTCGTATTCCGACAACGGGTATTGTTCAAGAAGATTTTCAATTTTCTCATGTTCAGCTTCGGTAGGAATGAAATCTTTTTTTCTGAATATTATTAAAGATTTCTCATCGATAGAATTGTTGATGTTGGCGGGCAAAAAACCGAGCGTCGAAAATGGATCCATTGTTTTGATGTAAATAATTTCTCAATTGAAATAAATGTCTGCTTTATTGCTTATTTAGAATGTAACATCTATCATTTTCCTTGCATCGTTGATTGAATATGATCAATATGTGGACGATTCAACCGGCATGGTGTGTTCACATTGTGCATTTCTGCAATTGTTAATTGCTTTCGTCGTTTCAGATTCTGATGGAAGAGAGCTTAGCATTATTTCATGTTATACTTTCATCGGATTATTTCTGCAATGCGTCAATCATTCTGTTCCTTAATAAAACTGATCTTTTTCCTGAGCGTTTACTCGGGAAACCCCTTCGACAAACCTATCCTGACTTTGACGGTAAATCTAATCGAAAACTGATCCGTTTATCCCTACTAGGCCTTTTCAGGAGCTGATGATGACGTCGAGGCAGCGAAACAATATATCAAAAACAAATACTTACGTTTAGTCCCACCACGAGAGGGATGTGCCGAAAAGAATATTTATCCTCATTTCACCTGCTCTGTCGGTAAGTACCTATCAATGAAAACTTTACTTACGAATCAAGATTTCCCTTTCGATTTTAGATAGCAAAAATATTCGCATTGTTTTCGAATCAGTAAAAGATACCGTCTTGGCGCATAATCTTTACTATTGGACACCATATTGAGTTCTATTTATATCTATATTGCTATATTAAAAAAAATAAACGTCAGATCAAAAAGAAAAACGAAAAATCAAAAATATTCTCAGAGAGTGCTTCTGGTTCTGTGTTGCTGTCGTATTATCATTCATTTGAATAACTCGGAGAAGCGAAGAAAAGAAAAACATACAAACTATGCAGTGAGAGAAAAACAAATTCGAGAGATCAATGTTCGTCAGTTATATCATCGTTCCAGTTCACCAATGTATGTTGAGCACTCAAACCACCTTGTTCACCAAGTAGCCAATACGTTCGTTGTTTTCCTTTACCCTAGAAAATCAAATGAAAAGCTTAACAGAAAAAGAATGCTCGTATAACATACCTTCATTTCGATGTCACCACGAAGTTTTAATTCAAATGTACCGATTTTTTGCAAAATACATGCTGTACTCGATGATACATGAATGCGTAATGCTTTACCGTTCGACTCCATTCGTGATGCGGTGTTCACCTGGAATTAGAGAAGAATTATCAATGAATAGAACAGCTGTTGTTCTTCCAACTTACCGTATCGCCAAATAAACAAAATCGCGGCATTTTAAGCCCAACGACACCTGCAACACATGGTCCGGAATGAATACCAATACGTAATAACAATTGCGTTTCAGGTCGATGTCGAATACGAAACTTAAGAACTGCATTGAGGAGCGCTAATGAGAGACGAGCGATTTCTCGTGCATGTAAATCTCCATTTCGTGTTGGCAAACCCGAAACAACCATCTACTCATTAATCAGACATAGAAAATTGCGTGAAAAGACATGCGAACATCTTACATAAGCATCACCGATGGTTTCTACTTTGTAAACGTCGTAATTCTCAGTAACACCATCGAAGACCGAGTAGAGATCGTTAAGCAGATCAACCACTTGCAATGGCGTACTTTCAGATGATAATGAAGTAAAACCAACAATATCAGAAAAATAAATAGTAACACATTCAAAAGACTCAGCTGTCACCGGTTGACCGACCATCAATTGAGCAGCGACCGTTCTATTTGAAAAAAATTGCAAATATAATTGAGTATTACATCGATAATCAAGAGAAAGAAAGGTGAAGATCATCTCGAACTGTCATTGACTGATCAGAGAAAAAAATGCAATACTTACCGAGGTAATAATTGATAGAGTAATTCTTCTGCTTTCTTTTTCTCAGCTAAATAATCACTTGTGCGTTCTTCTACTAATCCCTTTGAACGAAAAAGATCTTGAATAAAATACTGATTGAAATGTGTTGAATGCTAACTTCAAGATTATTTGCATATTGTTCCATACGTTTAAGTAAATTGTCGAGAATATTTCCACTGTCCAAATCTCTGAAGAAAGATGACTAATAGAATTAGTAAAAATCCAATACTCGTGCTTTACTTATTAATTCGACGCATCACTTGTCGTATATCGGAAAATTCCGGTCTTTCATTTGGATCTTCATGCCAACAACGTTTCATCAACTGTCCAATTTCCGTATTACAATCACCAGCTTCAAGTGTGGGTCGAAGTAGACTACCCGATTTGACACTCTCAACAATGGCTATCCGAAATCAACAAAACAAGATGAATATTTCCTAACTATTTCGAATTCTCTACCGGCTGGTTCTAATTCTCGATCTCGTAAATACCACGGTCCATTTCGTAATTCGATTTCTTGTAAAATTATACCAAAACTATATACATCACCCTTCACTGTTCCTGCTGATGGTGGATTTTGATCTCTCAATAGTTCCGGTGCTGTCCATAATCGACCTAAAGACACTTTATTTGTCACAATGAAACTTCTCTCGATGCATTACTTCGATAATACGCGTAATCTTCAACAGCACCTGGCGGTGAACCTTTATTCGTATCTGGACGTAATGATGGTAATCCGAAATCCGTTATTTTACAAATGAATCGACTATCAACAACGCAATTCGAACTTTTCAGATTTCCATGTGAACCTATTTGACTATTGTGGATGTGTTGCATGCCCTAATCGGAAAACATCCGTATATCACCCATAGTGAAACACATCACCATACTTTAACAATATCATGCATTATCGAATACTTGAACATTGTGTCAAGCTTGATTTCTTCATTCTCGAGAATGTCCTACAAGGAAGTTTTCGAAGATGTCAAAAGATAGAGTATTGATCAAACCTGTAGACTTCCTTTCGGACAATATTCTGTAACGATGTATTGATGTTTGGGATCGATACAAATACCGATAAATCGAGCGATATGATCATGTTGAAGATCTTGCATCTAGAACAGTATTCATTGGAACGATTTACGAATATTTTCTATGAATTCACTCAACTGCTTTCACTTCTAATTGTAACGCACGTGTTGTTTCCAATTTAGGCTTGTGAAAACGTTTTAATGAGACTACAGATGACTGAAATATTCCGAAAATTAGTATCCGGATGTCAAATACAAACGATTCTTACTTTATATATCGCTGTTTTTGTAAATGTTTGTTTCGATGGGCCACCTAGATCACTATCCGCCGAATGGTGACTTGCAATCGAATTACGCTAAAAAAGAAGCACAAGAAAACATGTTTCAATCCTCATACAATTCATTCGAAGACGAAAAAACCACGCATGCAGAAAAAAATCCATGTATGTGTATATGGGAGTATATGTGTATCGATATGATTTCGTAGAAAATATGCAGAATAGTCTTCTGGAGTTATTTCAAAGAACAGAAAACAGAGAAAAACATAAGCACAAAAAGAAAATTCGTGCAAATTCAGCGATTTATAAGAAATTTTCCAACGAGTGATGTTTAGAATAAATGCTCACATACTCACTGACTTCTGAATGGATAAATCCTGAGGATTCGAAAGAAATTAGCATGTCGAAATGATCTCGAAGATGTCCTACCTTTTGGGAAGCAGATAATTTGTTGAAAGATGGTGTAGCGACACCATTATGCAACAATGTTCGTGTGATTAATTCTTCCCATTTGATTAACCATTGCATTGCTTTTAATTCTGCTTCGAATTTTGCTCGTCTAGGTGAAATACATATTCTATTGAATGTGAAGTAAACTCCAATTGAATTGTTTACCGATACAAAATCAAACCGACGATGAGAAGAAGAACAATGATCACTGAAAGACTTATGATAATCCAGCCCCATATTGGGATAAGCGCTGAAATGAAGAACGAAATCAGATGACGAACGGAGATAATGTTCTTCGTACTCTTTTTAGGACATTTTATATTGTTGAATCCACAGCGCGGTGTATCAGGAATGAATGTTGAATTGTTGCCAATAAAATAAATCAAACGCGATTCATTTAACCATTGCAGTTGTTTGTTTTCAATCGAGAATGGTTCAGCTGGATATGCGACAACAGCCTAAAACAAATATTCATATCACGTATATATTTACAATTCCATTGAATAATCTCGACAGATAAACATTTTAATTAACTTTTATCTTATTAAAATCGAAGGCAACCATGCGAATGATCGCGAAAAGGATCTCTTGTAAACAAAAGTGTTATCGAATTAACTAATTTTTTTCTTCTCGTCCGTTAACTGTGATAATTTTGATATTACCTCTAGCTCTCCGCTTTCGGGATCCATGTCATAAATCGCGTAACCCGTATCGATTCGATCGCAGATCTGATTCATCGTAATGTTCTTGTTAGCGCCTTCGATTGATCGATTACAAATCATTGTTTTGAATATTTGAGCGTTCAATGGCGAATACGTTCGTAGTGCATCTGAATCGCTCAATTCGAATAGATTCTGTTTCGAATAATGCATTTTCAAAGCTTTGAAATACGTTACAACTGCGTCGTAAAAGTTTGTTTCATCAGTTCCGATCTAAATCAAACGAAACAATTATCCAAACTCATCAAAATATCACTTTTGTTTTCAAAAACCATTCGGTGAAGACTATCAATGAGAGATTCCATTGATCATGCAGAAAGCAGAACTCATGCCTTCAGAAAAAAACGAGAAGAAGAAAACCAGTCACCTACTCACTTTAATAGATGAACTCTAGACACAAATCATCGATGAATATTTCACCTATTCAAATAAGATTTCATCGCAAAAACTACGTACGGATTCGTGTGTTAATTGATTTGTTCGATTTGTTATTCGAGCAAAATGAACGACATTGGCAGCGAAACGGCGAAAGCGTTCGTCAGTGTACAAACGTTGCCGAACAAACAAAACAGTTTCGAACGCTCGCCGCGCATTTCGATTGATTTCAGCGTCTTTTTCTAGTGGATCATACCACGGTTGACGAACTGCTAAACTTTTCTCATCAGTACTAATCAAACAAATAAACGAATCAAAAAATAACATTCTCATCATTTACTTGTCTTGTGTCAACACAGTATCAAGATAAATAAACGCGTATTCTCCGTTGACAAAACCAAGTTTTTGAGCGGATAAAACAGCTGAACGAAATGTTTTCGGTTTGACACACCATAACGAAACTGAACGAACGAAAAAGTTAAGAAAATGTGAAAAGGGTCGCTTACT
This sequence comes from Adineta ricciae, assembly GCA_905250025.1. Lineage (NCBI taxonomy): Eukaryota > Metazoa > Rotifera > Eurotatoria > Adinetida > Adinetidae > Adineta > Adineta ricciae. The sequence goes on from CAJNOJ010000091.1 coordinate 327,382, forward strand.
TGAAGCATTGTTACTAATAAAATCCAGAAAAATTGACTTGTAATTGTCTTTTTTATCACGATCCGTTATTTTTCGGTTATCGGAACGAACTTGATTGGAGGAAAATGTATGAGCGATAGGTCGTAAAAGAACTTGGCATTCATGCCATGGTTTTGGATCATCTTCGTAGACAAATTTAACGAATGACCATTTATAGTACTGGAACAGTTTAATCAATAATGCGCCTAAATGTACCGAAAGGGTTTTAACTTGAAATTATGTTTGACATAAGGAAAGTCATGCTATTCCATGGGAGTTTTTAAGTAAAAACTTCCGATTTTGATAATGGAGAATTCACTTGCGTGACTCAAATATTCTGTTGGAGTAATTGGAAATTGACGAGCTCATCATTTTCTTATTCGAATCAAATCGGACGTGTTTAATTTCTAGTCGAACTGATTTATTGTTATAGTTATTCTATCCGTTTGTCGGGACATTCGATTCCGGAAGATTTTCATAGGTCTTTTCTATACTCTCAAGTCGAAAGTCAATTATTCATTGTTTTTTTTTCGATTGACAATCCTGTTCAGATGTCAAAGTTGCTCTTGAGGGCAAAAGAGACTGTCGATTAATTTGAATAATAAATTTTCATCTGATTATTTATCGTCAAAATGGAATATTTATTGATTTACTCGATGATGACATTATCCTTGAGAAATCGCGTGCTTTTTCTTCACAACTGATACTTAGTTGGTTAATCACTGGCTGAGAATATCAAACAGGTGACAAATGAATACAAAAACTACACTCGCTTTCGACCTTATCGTAAGCTTTCGACTAACCGAGCTCATCCGTTCGATATCCAAATCGAAACAAAGTGGAATACATAGTTTCGCGTTGCAAAGTAAAATCATTCGAAACTGCTCCCATTGTCACCAATGGAATACGTTCATAATGGAGTAAACGAGCTACAGGTGCGACGGCTAAATCTAAAAAACAGATACAGATTTCAATTACACAAGACAATGATCGATACTAACCGCAAAAAGGTCCGAAAACGACATCAGGCATTGTTGAAAGCATTGTTGTAACGAGTTTATGTGGCGCTAACGATATGGAACAATTTGAATCTTTAATTTTCAAATGAACATTAAGCCAATTGGAAATATTATATCGATCCACAATATATTCGTAAACGATCAATAAAGACTTCAAATTCGGTATAAAACGATCGATATCGGGAAACATCATCAGAATTGTTATATTTGGTTTTCGTATTGTCGATAATGGATACTGGTCGACAATCTTCTGACCAAAATCTGATGAGATGAATGTTGGGAAAAAGATTACTATGAACATTGGAATAATAAACAGAATAATCAATGATCTCGTCATTGAGCACCATGTGCAACGATCACTTGAACCTGAAACAAAAAATAATATACGACGAAGAATTTCACTTTCTGTCAACGCGTGCGCGTCTTTTGTTGATTTAAGTTGTCTTTCATTTCATATTAGCATAAGAGTAACTGAACATCGATAGTGACTGTTTATAGGATGTCATTGATGTGTCCTTTTTTTTTTAATTTGTATCAAAATTTCAGTTACCTTTTTCTTTTCTCTTTCGCGCGCGCGTTCGATGTCCTGATTTGATGATGAAGAGAAACCTTAAATATGTGTTCGAATATATGGGAGTACTCACAGCAGTTGATGAAGAAAAACGAGAAAAGAAAAATGAGGTTAACCGAAAAATTTGTCTCATTGAACGAGAAGTTTGCTCATAACTGACATATGCACACCGTATAAAGTGAAACACTCTTCAAATATGATATACTTACTCTTTAGAAAAACTAACGGAAACTAATTTCACGTCCGTTACCAATGGAACTTAAATTAAAGTAATGTAGGCACATCAAATGGTTTTTTCTTCATCTAAATCAAACGAACTAAACAAGTTTTCTAGAAGGAAAAAAGCTCATGCAGAAAACGCAAGTTTGTTATGATTTTCTCTGTGAACAACTAAGGTAGAAGTTAAACATAAGTACACCCTCGAGCTCAACTAACTCCATCATACATAAATTGATAAAGACAACTAACATATTAATGAATATTTATACTGATGTCTAGAAAAGAAAGTCTATATATATTTGATGATGCATTAATATTCTAACGAAAAAAAAAGCCAATACATAAAGAAACACAAACAAGTAGTGAAGAAGCCAATCTTTACTCGTGTTTAGTTTACGCTCGGATGCGAGGGTGAAAACGATCTTTGAGATCGGATAAGTTGTATGAAATGCTGACCGCCTAGAGTGAACTTGCTCTTTTCTATTTTGGTGATTGCATAAGATGTTCAGATTGGAAAATAGAGAGAATCCTACTGATTGATTCACTAATCAAACATAGTGTCGATGGAAAACACATTGAATTTTGTTGAGCATCTATGCCGAGGAGATTATCAATTAAGAAGAGCGTTAATAAATAGAAGAGAAGAATAATCAGATTGTCATTGTCGAGAATATTGATGAGAAAACAATGTTGGAGTAGAATGAGTTTAATGGAAAAGTTTAGAAAAGACGAATATCATTAAATCTAGGATTACATACTACGTTGATCGATTTTCTCATTAGAATACTCAGACAAACTCGGAGAAAATTTCTACTTGACAAAAAAAAAGAATAGTAGTTCTCTTCTCATTTTCTCTCGATTTCTAGTGTTGTCTCTTCTCCTTCTTTTTTCCTTCCTCTTCTCCTCTCTTTCTTCTATCTTCGCATCCGCATTAACTATTATAATGTGAGAAGGAAAAGAAATATCTTTGCCCACACTATTCCAAACACAATCAAAATAATCGGTTTAGACTAATCAGAAGAAAATACTGCGTTGTTGATGTTCAAAGATGACACAGAAAAGAATAGCTGAGACACATGTCTAGAACAATTCCTTTACTCAACTCTTCGTTGAAGTACATCAATGTTGACTCCAATCAAGATACAAGGTTTCTCTGCTTGTTGACATATGACGACGAAAACTAAATGACAGAAAAGATTTGCGTTTTGTTCTTGTTAACAATCTCAAGCAGAAAAGTAACAAAGAACATACTAATTTCATCATTTACTTTGCCCTTCAAATTCCGGTTATGACTTCTATTCTCATCCTCACGAGTTCGTATGATTGTACGGTTTTTATTACTGTTAATCCAAAGGTTATTGTGTCATTTTCATTTTGGCACGTTTCACCTGCATGTACAAGAGCTGATACATTTCGCTCGTCCTTTTTCATATAGATAATCGTATCTCTTGACAGTATGCATATGTGTGTGTGTGAGAGTAACAATGAAACATTGGATAAATGTTTGCCAGAAAAATCAGAGAAAAATGTGATTGTACTTAAGACGAAGAGAAGAGAAAACGATAAGAGAAAAAACATGTAGGAAATATGCGCATCATCACTATCATTACGCGCATATTGTATTGAAGATATTTGAGCAGCAACATGAGAGTGTGCAAAATCACCGTGTGAAATGAGATTGTCCAAGTACAATGATTGTCATCGAACGCCCCAAAGCTATGGACCAACTAGGCAATTAACTCTCATTGCACGCACGCGTTACACATAACATCCGTCAATTTTCCATACGTACGAAGAGAATTTGCTTGTTTTAATACAAACAATCAATATGTTCGTCGATTGTAAAATGCAGTCAAGAACAGACAGAATGATAATAACCAATTACAAGCCTAGATTTTACCATTTCTCAAGACGTTATTAAGTGGAGAGGAATGAACAATAGTTGATGTTTATTTAAATGACACTAATAAGTGTAATAATGAAAAATCGTTTTGTTTTTATTTGAAACATTTTCATCTTCTCGCTCAGATGAAGTTGATTTATATGAAAAGTTTCGTATTACATCTACTTCAACTGTGTCAACATTCTTTGACAACTTATTATCAACATCTGCCTTTTTTCGATGAAATACGAGACTCGAACGCCTACATTGGTTTGACATTGACTAACAAAAGAATATTCAAACTTCCTTCTTCGACATACGGCTTTTTTTGTCTGTGAACACGTTTCAAATCTCTTATTTTATTCACATCGATCGAACGCTCGTGACAAATCAATGGAAGAATTTTCTGAAAAGAACTACGCGTATTCAATTGCGCAAATTCTGCTCCAACACAAAGAACCGTTTCGGAAAACACTGTTTAATACGGATGAGATTTAATTTAACTCATTAGTTATTCGAAACACAAAAGATGTTCTTTCGCATGAAATACTTGTTTTTTTTTATCAGCATAAGCATCAACACTTGATCGTAATTAAAAATTTCCTCTCATACGAAGAAATTAATCAAGACGAAATACAATTAATTACTGTCTTACATCCGAGAGGAATAAAATTTGATGGTTACCATGAACTTCTCGTATATAAACAATCGGATAGTTATATCCCTCAACACTTGCACTGCCGGCTTCAATGATCGTTCGATAGATTAGATTACGTTAATCAACATCTTATCGCTGGAAACTAGCAAGGTTGGTCTAAATAGATGTGACGAGTTTTATTTTATTGGAAGAATATTCATTTGTATGGGAGCTTGGATACGCGCAATGTTTGTCGATTTCAATTCAAATTCAATCTGTTTTTATATATTGAAAACCAGTCTAGCAATGATATAACAAGAAACAACGAGGGAAAGAAGCGATAAATTTCGAACTTTGCACTGTGTTGTTTAACATAATACGAAAACTGATTTGAACTACTTCTTTTTCTTTCCACTTCCCCGGCCTAGCGGAAGCGCAGCGGCAGGTAAAGATGGAAATTGAATGTTAAATTCTAGATGAGAAGAATTATGTTCATCGGAGTTACTGTCAAACATAATTTGTTGGCAAAGTCGACATACATAAATATTGTTTTCATCGGATTTCTTGTTTGTCCAACCGCTGGAATTCGATTTAGCTGTTGCTGATGGATGGATATCAGTTTTCCAGACTTTGTACAGTTCGTTCTGTTGATCGATGTTTGGAATGATAACAATTAGTTCAAGAAGATATTCATCGAGTTTATCCTTGAATAATTGCCTTGTGTAGGTAAGAAAATCGGCCGTGGAGATTTTCTCTTGAGAAAATGCGTCACAGAATTTATCGTATTCACTGAGAAGATTCATATCTCCATCAAATAAATCAAATAATTTCATGTGGAAATCATTTTTTTGTTTTGCGTAAGAAGTTGGAAAGTGATAAGTTGGTGCTTGAGGTGTTGGAATCGAGTTAAAACCGGGCGGAGGTGGAACAGATGGTAGAACGGAAAAACCGGGCGGCGGTGGAGGTGGTGGTTGAACAGACTATGCAAAAGTGAAATGAAATTAAAGGACAAATCTATTGAAGTATTGATAATACTTACAGATGGAGGAGATGGTTGGGATTGAGATGTGGATTCAATTTGAGAGGATGCCTACGAAATATGATTAGAAGAAATCTAGACAAGAGAAATAGTTGGAATATACTTGATTATTGATAGGTTCTGTTGAATTTTTATTTGAAGGCAAAGAAATCTAGAAGAATATAGGTTTAATTTCGAAGATTAACCATTTCAACTGTTCGTACTTCTTCTTTGATTGGTTCGTTTGTTTTCGGTGACTTTTGTGTCTAAAAACGAGTATTTGTGTCTTTTGTGATGGATTTGAAAACAATTTACTTTTTTCTTGGGCTGATTTGTGGACGAAGTGTCTTTTTTCGCTGAAGGTGATGGTTGTACTGGTGATGGACGTTTTTCTTCTTTGACTTGTGTTGTTGGAACAATTTCTTCAGTTATTAATCGTCGACCTAATTCACTGAGACCAATGGCAGGGAACTCATCCGTCGAAGATAATGCTGGTGCTTCTGATTGTAATTCTTCCATAAATTTCTTCTTACTCGTCGCTGAATTCTTCTTTTTCTGTTTTGTCGACGATGCTTGAGATGATGAACTTGTTCCGGCAGCTGTCCAAACACCAGAGTTAGCTATTAAAAAGATGATATAATTTGTACTGAATAAAACTTCACAAAATGAAACTGATAGTACCAATATTTTGTGTTGTATTCGTCGAAGATAGTGCTGGAAAATCTTGAGCGTTTGGTACCGATTGATTTTTTGCTTTATTCTGTTTATCACTCGATTGAGCATTCGGAAGATGAGACGATGATATCATAGTGATATTCGATGACGCAGTAGGTGCTGTACTAGTTGTTAGAGAAGCCATGGGTCGTCTGATGTATTCTTCATCCTCATCGTCATTAAGTAAACGATTGGTATTCATACGCATTTGTGGTTGATTGGCTTTCGCTGAGAAGATAAACAATGATTACGTAAGAATTCAAAGGAAAACAGTAGTTTCGGATTTACCATTGGCAGTTTTTGTCGATTTTTTCGCCTTTGTCCACGCAGAAATCATTGAGACAGGTGGAGGAATTCTAGTATTAACAGCTCCTTGTAACGCTGGAAAGTCTTCTTTTGTTGTTAGAGATGTTTCTCCATTAGCTATTTGTTTATTTGATTGTGGTACTTTCTTTGATGCTGTATTCTGAGCTGTGGACGATGATGATGATGATGATGATGTCGTTGTTGATATAGTTGGTTGTTGCTCTCGCCAAATACCTCGAGGTTGACTTGTGTTTGATAAATTTCCAGCTGCATTTGGTAACGTCGGGAAATCTGTATATGAGTTTATACCTCGTGGTTGATCATTCACCCAGGCACCTCGTTGAGACAGATTTTGTGGAGTCGATGAGCGATCGCCCAACGTCGGAAATTCATTAATCGAAGGTACTGCCGCAGCAACAGCTGGCTCTGTCTGGGTGTCCTCCCTACATCATAAATTTATACACAAAAAATACGTATGTTTGAAGACTAACCGTTCATTTCTTGTTGAATTACTATTTCCTTGTGTATCGAAGTGTCCACTTTTGAATACTCCTGAAAGATTCGAGATAAAAGTGTAAGATCGAAAAGTTGTGAATACCTCGATGTGCTGGATCGCGCTGTTGTCTTCGATCCCGCACACTGCTCGATTGAAATTCTACTGCTAGAGTGCCTAGTTGTCTTGCATGAGCTCGGTTTTTGCTATGCTGTGCAGCTTGATGTGCACGAAAGTCTGTTTCTGATGAGAAAGCATTCGTAAATTGCACATCTTTACATTGATCAATTTCACATAAATAATGACTTGTACGGAAATGATCACGGAGTAAATCGAAATCACTAAAACAATACAAATCAAGCGTTCACTACTAATTTCCTGTGAAGTCCATCCAACTGACCTGTAATAGACATTATCCGAAGTACACAGATGACAATAGAAATGTTCTTTCCTCATATGTTTATAAAGTTGATCAGTATCGAGAAAATGATCATCGCAAAATTTACATAATGGATGACCTTTGAATGATGTGTCATCTCGATCACCGTATCGAAGGTGTTGGGCGAGATCACGGCGTGTATAGCATTTTCTCTCGAATGGAAAAAGATTTAAATGTTCCACACATAGATCACAATAGATATAATTATGCGTGCGTTTGACATGATCGCGCAGAACGTCAAACGCTTCGAATTCCGTGTGACAAAATGGACAAAAATTCCGTAGTAGTTTTTCAGCATCCCGTCGTATCCATTCTGCTTTAATCGGATAATAAATTCCACAATCACCTATATCATCGATTGGTGTAAAACGAGACTGATCAACTGTTGTTTGTAATTCAGCAAGATTTGAAGCGAAATAAACCTATTGAACATTTGAAAAGAGGATTATTATGAGAGAAAAAAAAGAAGTTTCTCGCTTTACTCGAGTAAGTTCTTGACGACAGATAGCACAATAGGTTTGTTCACAGAGAATTCGCATTTTTGTTGAGCATAAGTGACATACCGGATGTGCACAATCCCCAGCAGCCCAAATTTTCACTTTGTCATGTCGACATAAGGGACAGATTGGTGCTTCGTTGCTTTCCATAATGACTCAGTTCAGATGACAAATAGTATAGACAGTAATGTTGACAAGATTGAGGATATTTAAACTACTGTTATTATGTAAGAACGATGCAATTTCTAAATTTTACAACGATCACTGTTTTAAAAGTAAATCCTTTTCAAAACTATAATGATATCGAAAGAAACGAAGTAAAAAAAAACGTGGGTGGAAGTATTGGGCAATATCAACTATAGCGAAAGCGAAACGTAACAAGTTAAACGTTAGAAATCTGACTGGTTAGTGCTCAGAACGAATCAGAAACGACAGCGAAGAATGAATGAAACAGAGCATTTGTTTAAAGACGAACTTTTCCCTTGAAAAATATGTCGTAGTATTGCATAATCAGATGTAATATTAGAGCTAGAAAGAAAATAGATGTCTCTATCTTTTTGTCTGTTGATAAAATGACCTGCTTCCATACTATTATCTTTGATGAGTATGTCAAATGCTCGTATCTTTAAACGAGAAAGTATATGACAGATGGATGCAGTTATTTATAACATTGTTGAACGCCACAGGAAAAGATCAATTTATTTTTGTGATTTTCGTTTACATTAGGAACCGACAAGAAAAAGCAGTTAGTTTCCTTTTTAAATACGTCCGTAAAATGAATGAGAAAAGAAAAAGAATACCGTGTCAAATAATAATAATTATAATAAACTGATTGTTGAAAGTATAAGTTTGTATGTACTCAGAGAAATGAACAAATAAATATGTACATGGGATACAATTGCTGAGTCAATGCGCCAAGTAAGAAGTTTGATTGACTATGTACAAGGAGTTGAAAGAGAAAAGTTTAAGCAATTGTGCAGCATGATGGTGCACATGCTGGACATAATGTACAACAGCAAAATGGACAAGATCTTGTCCGGCGATTTGCTTGAGTCGGTGTTCGAGGTGCGAAATAAGCGTGAATGTTTAAATCGGGAAAATGCGTCTGAAAACAAAGAAAAGTAGAGGAAACGATTGAAGAGAGACAAGGTGATGTTTTACTTGAATTTTTTTGACAGCGTTCTTGGATATTTGTTGACAATCGAATATATCGAGACGGCGAAGGTTTTGGCAGGCGAGTAAACGGTCAATAGAAACATCGGTGATTGTGGGACAGTTGTCCAATTCGAGTACGCGAAGATTTTCTTGGGCAGAAACACTAGAACTTAGGTAGCGAATACCTTCGTCAGTTATTTGTTCGCATCGTGAAAGAGTCTAAGTGAGAAAAAACAAGACGAAATAGGTCTTTATTCAAATGGTCGAAGATTTCTTTACTAGTATTTGAAGTTGAGGACAGTTATCAGCTAAATGTTTTAGAGTCTCGTCAGTAATCTAAACAAGATGAAATTATTTCTCGAGAAGAACTTGAACTATTCGACTCACAGCGGTGCAATCTTCGAGATCAAGTCGTTGTAAGAGGTGGCAACCCTGAAACATTCAAAGAAGCCGTTGGTCTTTCTCAATTATTGATAAAAATTGAAATGAATACTTGTGCCATTGCTAAAAATCCGACATCGGTGAATTGTGAACATAAAGTTGAATCCAATTTTCTGGAAATGTTCGATTAAAAAGAAACTTGTCCATACAAAAAACATCATTCTTACTTTAATTGATGAGAATATGTTCCTAAAGCTTTCAATGTTTCGTCTGTTAAATTTCTGCAATTAGCAATGATTAATGTTTCAAGTGAAATACAACGTTCAGCAAGAATTGTAAGGCCATCATCAGTTAAGGACTACAAGAAAGATTAATCTCTATCAAATTGAATTTAATCAATGATCAACATACAGAACAACGGTTTAGATCAAGTACTGATAAATTCGGACAATTCATTGCTAATTCTTTGGCTGCTTTATTTGTCATCTAAAGATAAATAAGTTCTTATAGTATTCCAACGGATATATTTGAAAAACTTTTACATGTGTGCACCCTTCTGCTTTGAAGACTTGTAACTTTGGACATGATTCAGCAAGATTTCGAATGCCATTTTCAGTTATACTCATACACCATGATATATCACACCATTCCAAATCCGAACAACTTGAACTACATGACGCGAAAGAGACATTCTCGTCTTTTTATATAAGAGATCAACGAAAACTACCTGATCATTTTAATCCCTTGATCATCGATATGATGGCAGGAAGCAATATTGATGTACTTTAAATATGGACAATGTTTACTCAGATGATACAGAGTACTAAAACATTCAAACTGAAAGTTTTCATTGGCTTCTGATCAAACGTACCTATTGGATAATTTCGTACAATGTTTAACAATTAATTGTTCAAGATTAGGACAATTGTTGGCCAAAGTACTAAACATCATCTGTTTATTAATTGGTTCCGAAGAGAAAGAAAAGCTTTTACCGCATATTATGGTCAGTAATATATTTGCAGTTTTCAATATTTAATCGCTTAAGGAATGACCCACATTGTCTGCTCAAGTTTTCCAAAACCATACCCTAAAACACGATCAATTCAGAATCCGATCGGATAAAAACAACAAACGAGCATACATCGACATCGCGTTGGTAACTTTTTAAATTAATACTTTGCCAATTTGATCCATCCAATGCCAGAGCATTCCAATACTAAATAAATAGTCGTAGCATTTCTTAGGTGGAAAAGTCAAATAGGTCATTCGAGAGTTACTTTTGACACTTGTGCACATCGACATAATGATTTATAATCAAGATGGGAGAGGATTCTGAAACGTATCTGATCAGGATTTTGTTTGATGAAAAAAAAGGTCCTCTCACCTCAGTAACAATTCTTTTGGTAATGTTTTATCAATTAAACAAATATTTTCATCGAGAACTTGTTCCTCTGGCGAATCCATGAGTGTTGAATTGTTATTTATAAAACAAGAGAAAATGTTCCTTTTAGGTTGTCTTGAGTGAATACGAAGTAAGGGACGTCGCAAGGAATCGTCATTTGTTATTGTAAGTACACCCAATGTTGATGTACTACTGTAATTCTCATTGTTTGGATTATTCAAATGTTCGTTAGTTGATGAGTCACTTGTGGAATCGGTGTTAATACTAATAGCACTTAGTTGATTAGAATTTTGGCTGGCGGTACGTTTGAAAAGTGTACGTAAAGCTGCCATTGTAAAAATACAAAAACATCGAGAATCGTAAATTCAACCAGATCATGAACGATTGATATCCGTGTCTTTTCTAATCGGGCTCGTATCACATAGAAAGATTTGCTCTAATAATAGCTGATGAAGAAGGATTTCATTTGTTTCTTTTTATTTCGTTATATGAAATTTGCTCACGCGCTTGAAGCGCGAGCGGATGATTACGGGTTGTTTTTTTAGTCTAGAACGAAAGAAGAAGAACAAAGAAACAAAATTTGTTTTTGATTGTTGAAAATAACCAGCAAATAAATGATTGTACTCAATCTCTTTTCTTGAAAACATTTTATGACGATCAATTGTTTCTAGTCAATGACTGTAATCAAAGTCACATGCTGAATAGTTTTTATTCTTGTTCCCATCGGTCAAATGTTTGTTCTTTTCTACAGTGCCATTTATGATGTTTATGACGGTAAACCGTGATTTGGAGTTCAATTAGAAATTATTTTGTACACGACCTTTTGTTTCATAGTTGTGATATCTTTTTATTTGGCAAATTTTTGGGATATTTATCTGTTGTCCAACAGATGTCACTAGTGAAATGATGAGTGAATGAATCTGATTGGTTGATTTGCATTTCGATGGATTTTCAGTAGTTTCCGTAGAAGTGTTCTTAGTTAGAATGAATAATTTGATTTATGAGACGCATTTGAAGCAATTCAGATTGATGTATTTGGATGCAGTGTAGAAAAATTATGAATAATGAATCTTCATGTGCAAAATTGCCCTGTGGAGAAAGGAAATTAAGATCACAATTTTGGTCTATCTAAGAATTTTCCGAGGAATCTCAAAAATCAAGTAAAAATCATTTCGCTTAATTGAAATCAGTCGATATAACAAAGATCTCCGTCGAGCTTTCCACCATTTGTTTATGTTCACTAGATGGAAGCGTCTATTTCTGTTCTGTTTTTGAGTTAAACAAAGACGCTACTCAGTCAACAGTCAAGACACGAATATGTCGTACACAACGACAGTAAAATGGTCATTATTCGATATATAATCACGAAATTCTAAGCATATCAAGCTCGAATATGGAAACAAAGACATCGCACAATGTGCGACATCTGTCTAGATTTCATTTGATTGAAAAATACGTTGACATTCACGCTCGAAATGTTCATTCTTTCTTTCCTCACTGTTCTGTGAATATCACACAACCGTTGTAATCGTTCCACATTAGAAAATCGCGTTAGTTTTGCGATTTGAATGTGAGATTTCTCTCTTTTTTCATCTAAATATAATTGAATTTCATGAACATCTCCTAGATCATTTTGTTCATATGGCGCACCGTTTAAATCAGCTGCGTACGTCAACTTCTACGACGCGTAAGTATCGCATTTACATTGTTACTTTCAGTTTTTTTTTCATTGATGAATCTATTTAGATGACCAATTTCTTTCCTCCTCGACTACTCTGACTTCATCTCCCCGTACACCAGGAAAAAAAATACCGAAGGGTGATCCAATTGTAACTGGAATTCGACTTCGACCATTTCTCGAACGGTTTGATATTGAATTTTGTCTGATTTCTCAATGTTTACTGTGTTTAATAGAGAATCTGCAATTGATGATACGCCTGCTGTACAAATCTTTGAAAATAATGTGATTTGTACACAGAATAGTCGACCACAGATATTTAAATTTACCAATTGTTTCGATGCTTCTTCTACTAATGTAAGTTGAACACATCAACATTTTCAGATGATTTAAACGATCGTTTTTTAGAAATATGTCTATGATGGAATGATTCGTCCAGCTGTTTTGGCTTCTTTACAAGGCAAGTTTTACTACTTGTTATATTAGTCGATATACAATTATCTTTTATCGATATAGGATACAATACGACGGTCTTAGCTTATGGTCAAACAGCATCAGGTAGAGTCGATGAAAATGAAAACTTGGAATGAAGCATTGTATTAATGATTTTTAGGCAAATCGCATTCGATATTTGGTTCACCATCTGAAGAAGGCATCTTATCATTGAGTATTCATGATTTAATAACAATGAATGCTAAAAATCATCTAAAATTCGAATTAAGTTTTCTGGAAATTTACAACGAGAAAGTAACAGATTTACTTGCAACTCCTCCATTATCAGCTGATACATCGAATACAAAATCTGCAACAAAAACTTCGACCACATCATCATTCTCCAAAAACGCTCGCACACACATTCTGAATAAACTAGTTCCAACGTCGAACTCCAATAACACATCATCCTCCCGTACGCTGGAAATTCGTGAACATCCTCTACTTGGTCCATATGTACCCGATTTAAAATACATCCAAGTGAAAAGCAAAGAAGACTTCCAAAATGTTCTCAATCTTGGCAACCAACAACGATCGGTTGCATCAACAAATGCAAATCAACGCTCATCAAGATCTCACGCAATATTTACTGTGAAAATCAGTCGAACAGATGTACCACAATCGACGGCACCCGTACGTTTATCATTCAAACCGAGTACAACGAATTCGTCAACAAATATCAACAAACTTGCAACATTGACGAGCTCATCGAAGAAAAGTGCCAAACAACAAGCACAAGAAGAAATCGATGCACAAGCTGTACGACTGAATTTCGTCGATCTAGCTGGAAGCGAAAAATCACAACAATACAATGGTCCTCAAGGAAAAAATGATCGTTTTGCAGTAGGATCTCTCCCTCAAACCATCTTTCGTCTCTTCATTATTCTACTTATATAGGAAAGTGTACATATCAATCAATCGTTATCTACCCTTCGGAATGTCATCGATGCATTATCACGTCAACAACATCACGTTCCCTATCGTGATTCAAGTTTAACATATCTATTAAAGAATAGTCTGGGCGGTGACGCGAAAACATTCATGTTAGCCACTATAAGTCCCTCGTCGACAGTCATTGATGAAACAATCAATACATTACGTTATGCAGGTCTCGCATCGACCATAACAAACATACCGCGAATCAAAACTCCTCATCTTCGTCATGAAATCGATGAATTACGTGAAGAAAACGCTCGATTGAAACAAGAATTATTTCTTGTAAAATCCAAGTCGATGCCGTCAATTCATGCAACAACAGCAACGATTAGTAAAACATCACTGACAAATATCGATGAAGGCATTCAGACCAGTTTTCAAGTCGAGTCTTCACCACCGAATGACGAATCGAATAGTGACGAAACACTCGATATTGTTGATGAAGAAGTATGAACTGAAAACAGCGATTTTCATTTCTTGAAAGTGTTTGTTTTATGTAGATTTTAGCACAAATCGAAAATCAATGTCGCCATCCGAAAAGACAACGATTATCCGAACAACCACTTCACGAAATCGGTTTGTATAGACTTCGTTAGGATAATCAACAATCAAAGAGTTCATTTTTTTTAGCTAAAATACGTAAAATTGATGATACAATGATTCATCGACGATTAGGAACAATTCTCAGTTGCGTTACCGACGATTTCTCAGTAAATGGCATTGACTTGTTCTTACTTTTGTTATTCCGAATCTTTTAGATCACCAATGACAATGGTATTCTTGTTGTTTCAAATGAATTAGATATCGATATCAAAAGATCATCTTCAGCATGGATAAAAGCGTTAGAAAGATTCGATCGAGACGTCAATATGAATTCTATGACAAAAAAAGAAGTAAATTCGTTGAAGTTCAATAGAAAAGAGAAAAATTTTGATTCTTTTTTAGATTCTTCCTTCTTTAAATGCTCTTTTTGATACAAACCAAGACTAATTCTCAATTTGTTATTGTTTTCTTTTTCTTATTTTATTACTAATCTTGTACATACGATCTCATTTTTCTTTTCTCGAAACGATTTGATCGTATCTTTTTCTCTCTTTGACAATTATCTGTTTGATGATTCTTTTTTTTTGCCTGTTGTGTCTGTCTTAGCTCAGTTGAAATCCCTATACACATATCGATAGATAAAAAATGGAATTCAATGGTATACTTATATATTTTAGATCGAAATTATGACATCAACAACTGATCCGATTGATAGTAAGAAAAGATTGACGAAAATCGGTCATTTTCGTTACTATCATTACATGTAGCTTCGTCGACGGTACTTCATTTTGGTCAACTTATCTGGGCAAAATTAGGATCGGCACCGTTTTGGCCAGCTGTGATATTTACCGAAGAGAATCAGGATTGGATTCGGCATAAAGGTGTTTAAAGATAGGAAACGTTTTGCGTTTACAAATGATTTTCTCTAGGTAAATCGACGTATGTTCATGTTTTCTTCTTTGGTGAAACAGCTGAACGAAGTTGGATTTCGGCCACCAAAGTTTTACCGTTTATTGGAGCATCGAAGTTTACTACACAACGGAATACCTGGCGTCGAAAGGTAAAAGGTACAGTTTCTCTCAGTCCAACATAGCTTTTTTTCATTTAGATGAAAGTTCAAATTCGCGAGGAACAAAAGTTAAGTATTAAAGATCGATCAAATTTGAATACAGCTATTAAACAAACCGAAAGATTGGCGAAATATTCCTTGAAAAAGCGTGTTAACATTCTCAAGAATGAATGGTGGTACTGGGACCAGATCGACGAATCTGAAGAGGATACTGAACCAACTAATAAAGAAATTCCAATAAAACAGNCGGAACTTTCTATTTGATTCAAATTAACGCTAATCATTACAACCTAAATCGATATTGGATGAAAGCAGCTACATTTCATACAATCGAACCTTCTTTACACCACATTATTGTTCAAATGAAACGTATTCAGAGAGTAACAGCAGATTGACAATCACTTCGAGTGAAACCGATGGTTCTCAGTGGCCATTTTCTTTCACGACCAACACATGATAATCTCCGAACGAAGTAAATCTGCTTGTTTCTTAGTTTACAAAGTAGCATTCCTTCCTTTGATGACCGATGTTTTTTTGCATGAGCTATGAAAAACGGTGTGACGTTTTTACGACAATTTCGCGTTTCTTTCAATGTGCACAACGAATATATGTGGTCGATTCGAAAATGAGAAATGACCTCGACGATCCTGCTGCTTGGTAACTTTTCCATGAGAAAAAGACACTTTTCAATGGAACATTCTGATTTTTACTTTTAGATGTATAAAACGAAAAATTATATTTTAAGCTAGGACAACAAATAGTGAAGAGGTATTCGTGATCGTTTCTTTACAGACTTACCATGCTTTACAGCGATCTAGAAATAGCAATAGTGGAGTGTAATAGATCGTCGAAATGATTGGCATCCAAAGTTATTCATAAAACTTAAACTATGCTAAAGATATTATTTTTCCAGTTTAAATGCTAACGCAACATTGATTCCGTAGGATACCGAATGTGTGACTTAATCCAAAATTCTTGCTTAACCGATGGCATTGCTGTTTTTGATGAAATTCAAATGATTTGTGATCCACAACGCAGTTGAACGTTGACATCTGCTTTATTTGCTCTGTTTCTCACGAGGAATTGTATTTCCACATTCTTTTTCTTCAGGTTCACGCCCAAAGTTCTGTGGACAAACAAATAAGAAAACAATTGGCAAAGAATTAATAATGGTGGTAGAAGATGATTTCGAAAGTTGACAGCATCAACGATTAACTAACCTACGACATTTAGATCACACCATAGGTAGACATTTGTTCATTTTCCTATGAAAACAATGTTTGACCTTATTAGCATCATTTGACAACGTCCTATCAAGTGATTACTTCGTGTGTTTCAACAAAAACGACTTACTTCATCCTACTCGGGAATTGTGAAAAACGCGCTCATAAAGTGACAATGATCTAAATGATATGTGTAAAGTTATCGTTGCTACAGATGGCATTGGAATAGACTTGAATCTGTAAGCCATACGATCTGCTTATACGAAACTCAGCGAAAGATATTTTAGCTAAACGAACTGAAGCATCAACACTATTACACACTGTCGCATGAATCAGTCGGACTTTTCAATAATAAAACGATTTTCTCGTCGACACATATTGATTTGTCAAAACCAGTTGAAATCAAAATGACTATGAACCTTGAAAACTAATAGAATTCCACGTTCTTCGTANAATCTCATAAATGTTGAAAAGAGTTATCAACCGAGTTAATCCTCGAACGAAGTAAATCTGTTTGTTTCTTAGTTTACAGAGTAGCATTCCTTCCTTTGATGACCGATGTTTTTTTGCATGAGCTATGAAAAACGGTGTGATGTTTTTACGACGATTTCACGCTTCTTTCAATGTGCACAACGAATATATGTGGTCGATTCGAAAATGAGAAATGACCTCGACGATCCTGCTGCTTGGTAACTTTTCCATAAGAAAAAGGCACTTCAATGGAACATTCTGATTTTTATTTTTTGATGTATAAAACGAAAAACTATATTTTAAGCTCGGACAACAAATAGTGAAGAGGTATTCGTGATCGTTTCTAACTGAAATGTTTCGTCTTCGTTTCCGTTTCTTTACAGACATACCATGCTTTACAGCGATCTAGAAATAGCAATAGTGGAGTGTAATAGATCGTCGAACTGATTAGCATCCGAAGTTATTCATAAAACTTAAACTATGCTAAAGATATTATTTTTCCAGTTTAAATGCTAACGCAACAATGATTCCGTAGGATACCGAATGTGTGACTTAATGCAAACTTCTTGCTTAACTGATGGCATTGCTGTTTTTGATGAAATTCAAATGATTTGTGATCCACAACGCAGTTGAACGTTGACATCTGCTTTATTTGCTCTGTTTCTCACGAGGAATTGTATTTCTACATTCTTTTTCTTCAGGTTCAGGCCCAAAGTTCTATGGACAAACAAATAAGAAAACAATTGGCAAAGAATTAATAATGGTGGTAGAAGGTGATTTCGAAAGTTGACAGCATCAACGATTAACTAACCTACGACATTTAGATCACACCATAGGTAGACATTTGTTCATTTTTGTATGAAAACAATGTTTGACCTTATTAGCATCATTTGACAACGTCCTATCAAGTGATTACTTCGTGTGTTTCAACAAAAAACGACCTACTTCATCCTACTCGGGAATTGTGAAAAACGCGATCATAAAGTGACAATGATCTAAATGATATGTGTAAAGTTATCGTTGCTACAGATGGCATTGGAATGGATTTGAATCTGTAAGCCATACGATCTGCTTATACGAAACTCAGCGAAAGATATTTTAGCTAAACGAACTGAAGCATCAACACTATTACACACTGTCGCATGAATCAGTCGGACTTTTCAATAATAAAACGATTTTCTCGTCGACACATATTGATTTGTCAAAACCAGTTGAAATCAAAATGACTATGAACCTTGAAAACTAATAGAATTCCACGTTCTTCGTAATTACAATAATTCACATTCAGAAACCCGACTGGGTCGTTTCTCGAACATTCTTCTCGGTTTCATTCGAATTCGCTCTTTCTTCAGGTACTTTCTTTTCTGCGTTTGAATGGTTGACCCTTTCGAAGCTGCCGAGGTGCTCACTTCGATTCGAGGTCTCGTAAAACGATTAAATAGAGCACATACAGTGAACGGGTATGTGGTTCGATGATGTTTCTGTTGTTTACATTTTACGAGAGAATATTCATCTTGGGACGAATTTCTATTTTCGTTGTCGTGATGTTATCACCTCGACTTATGTCTATCGAGAAGAGAGAGATAAAGAGAAAGAATACAAGAACCAGCGAACGTATATAAGGAGAAGTAAAATTCGAAATCTGCATGTACATATGTCGTGTCGAGATTACCTTTTTGTCGAAGTTATAGCTCCGACAACTTTTTTCTATGGAGTTATATCTTCGGCAGCATTTTTTCTATCGAAGTTACAAATTCGATACAAAGGTAACTGCGGTACGACATACATACACTTTCGTGTCTGTGATAGATAATCACACAAAAATGGAAATGGGTGGCCTGGTAAGTTGTTTTCTTTTTTCTTTTCTCGTTCGCTAGAGAGCGCAGGTGGCGCTAGTGACTAGTGGAGATAAGTAGCGAGAGAAGAGTTGCGTCGAGACTTATCCCCCATTGATCAGCAGAGAAGAACAAGGAGCTTTGTTTTGAGGACGAGGAAGAGAATTTTTATGAGGTGTTGACAGAAGATGGCGATTGACGATAACAAAGTACGAGTTTCGCTTGAGAACACATTTTATCTTCATACAAACAAATTGGTATTTTCTTTTAGACATTTGCAGGCGATCCCCGGGCCGGCGGACCTCAGTTTGGCTCGGCCGCGACTGCAGAGCAGTCCCTCTCGGTCGAGACCAAGCTGACTGCAGACCAGTCCCTCTCGATCGAGACCAAGCTGATTGCGGTCGAAACCGATCTCACCGCCGTCAAGCAGGAGGTCGAGACCGATCTCACCGCCGTCAAGCAGGAGGTCGAGACCGATCTCACCGCCGTCAAGCAGGAGGTCGAGACCGATCTCACCGCCGTCAAGCAGGAGGTCGAGACCGATCTCACCGCCGTCAAGCAGGAGGTCGAGACCGGTCTCACCGCCGTCAAGCAGGAGGTCGAGACCGGTCTCACCGCCGTCCAGAAAGCACTGGCCGATGTGCTCGAGGCCGTTAAGGCCAAGAGCAATTAAAGCTCACCGGTCACTAGCAGACATGGACTGACAATGTCCATGCCTGCCTCTGAAACCGGTGAGCTGGTTCGGTCCAGTTAGCAAGAGGAAAAGCGGTGGTCCATTTCTGGAGCAAATCTTTCTATGATTTGTTCCTTTGTGATCACCGCGACAGTCCAACGAAAGAATTTTTCGATTCGCTTTCTGTTTTTTTAGATATTAATTGTTTTCAATGTAATTCTCTTTCTTTTTCAGATGTTAATTGTTTTCAATGTAATTCTCTTTCTTTTTCAGATGTTAATTGTTTTCAATGTAATTCTCTTTCTTTTTCAGATGTTAATTGTTTTCAATGTAATTCTCTTTCTTTTTCAGATGTTAATTTTTCCTTCTTTTTCAGATAATATCGATAATCGACCATGTTCATAGAGTTTCCTATGCAACCGAAGCCGCTCTCTGTTTAGTTCCATCAAACTGACATGATGTTGTCGTTACTCAAATAATTGATCGCCTTAATTGAAGCGAATTATTGCAAATCCACGTCAAAGTAATAACAAATTTTTCACCATCAACTTTTCGATTTTCGATGAAATATACTCGTTTAGGTTATCTCAAATGTCACATGGAATCATCGATGGCGAAAGGAAAATCTACCTCAACCCCAATGACATGCAACGACGTGACAACGAAAAAGAAGAATTCGCCTTACATAAAGTCGATGCGGTTCTCGGCTTTAGTCTCATCCGGTGAACGCAAACCACGTGAAATCGACATTCGTACAACTGTCTACAAGAAAAAGGATTTCATCTATCAACTACGCATGAAATCATCGCGAGCATTCTTATCCGAAGTGGAAAAACGTTTCACATTGATGCCATTTACATTAAGACACTTCGAAGATGAAAAACGAGCACGAATGGGTGTTATCGAATGTGCCAAGCATGATCTCGTCGAACCGTATCCAGTATACCAGGAAAAAGAAGGAGAATTCGTTCTGGGATTGAAACTCACTGTATTATTGATGCCAAGTGGACAAATGAAGATCACCGGTTTACCAATTGATCTTGATCTATATGAATCCGAGTACAAAGTCACTGATAGTGACATTAAACAGCTGTTGACAAGTTCAACTCAAAAGAAGAAGAAGAAAGGCACTGGCAATTCAGGAACAGGTGGCAACGCCATTGAGATGATGGACGCAGTCGAAGACGATGGCAAGGAAGATTTTGAAGATGAACCCGAACAACCGGTGAAGAAAACCGCAAGCCAGAAAGCCATACCAGCGAAAAGCGAATCTTAAGCAGATATGTTAACGTTCACAGATGCGTCGGCAATAATTCATTCGAAACAAACAGAAAACCGAACAAATGTTATTTTTTTCTTTCTTTTCTTTTTTTGTTTCTATTGTCCAACTCTTGATCACGGTTGATACTGATGAGAGTGAAGATTTCGTCTCATGACAATAAACAGCGAAATAACAACAAAGATATTATTCATCCATATCTCAAGACATATTGAGTAAGGAAAAAATATTACTCTCATGATATTTAATTTCCTGATTTCTCAGGCGATGGAGATATACCTTTAGGCAACGTTCATTTCATAATAGTCGGCAAATAATCTGTTTGCTGTCGCAGTGTAAATTGATTTTGAATAAAATTAGCTACATCTCATTGAATCGGACATTCCATACAACACGCATGGCAATCTCATAAATGTTGGAAAAGGGAAACAACTAAGTTAACCCTGAAACGAAGTAAATCCAGCTGTGTCTTAGCTTATAAAATAGGATTCTTGTTCTCGTATTATCAATGGGTCTTATCGGCGTGATAAAGTCAAACAGTTGGCCATCGATTAAGATCTCAATATCGAAATGTTCGAAAATGTATGGGTTATCTTTCGTGAATATTGTGTACAATCAGCTGTCCTGCTCAAGCGTTTTAATCTTATCTCGAATAATATTGCATCGAATTCCAATGAGCATGATTTGATTGTCCTCTTTGTATATGCTATGAAAAACTAGGTGGTGCTATTCTAGCAATTTCATACTTCTTTCGGCATGCACAACGAATGTTTTCACCATTGAAATATGTGGACGATTTGAAAACGAGAAATGGCCGGCACGATCCAGTTGTTTGGCTGATTTTTCTTTGGAAAAAAGTACTTCTGAATGGAATATGACTTAGACATTCATTTGTACGAGTATGAAACGAAAGATTATGTTTTACGCTCGACCAACAAACAGTGGGAAAGTGCCCCGTGATACTTTCTAATCGAGATATTTTGCCTTCTTTTTCGTTTATTTGCAGACACGTCATGTTTTACAACGATCGACGAATAGTGATAGTAAAGTTTATCGTAGATATTGTTGAAATGATCAGCTCCGGAAGCTTTTCGTAAAACAAATACTGTGGTGAAGATATTCTTTTTCCGATTTAACTGCTAAAGCATCATTGATTGTGTAGTGTGTCGAATGTGATTTAGTTACGAGCGAAGAACGTCGTCCCGCTCATTCAGATGGTGCATTAGCAAGTTATGTTGCATGCACAATACCATTATCCGAACTGATGATTTCACACAAACTTCTCGTTTAACCGATGAAATTGTTGTTATTGATGAAACTCGGATGATTCGTGATCCACAACGTGGTTGGACGTCAACACATACTGTATTTGGTATGTTTTCTCAAATATGTCTACTGTCGCATTCTTTTTCTTCAGGTTTAGGAGCAAACCTGTGTGGACAAGCATCGAAGGAAAAAGTAGCCGAAGAATTAATGACGATGACAGAAGATGATTTCGAAATTTGACAGTATCAACAATTAACTAAATCACGACATTTAGATCGCATCATAGGTGAGCATTTGTTCATATTTGTATGAAAGAAGTGACTTGACCTTGTTAGAATCGTTTGACAATGTTCAATGCGGTACTTGTCTCGTGCGTTTCAACAAAAACGACATAGTTCACATTACTCGGGAATTAGAAAAACGTCGTCATGAATTGGCAATGATCTCAATGATGAGTGGAAAGCTATTGTTGCTGCAGATGGCATTGGAATGGGTTTGAATGTGTATGCCATATACGAGCTGCTTTTCCAAAAACCAGCGACAGATAATTTGGCTACATGGGCTCAAGCATCAGCAAACTGTTACACGAATCAATCGAGCTTTGCATTGAATGGAATGTTTTTTTCTCGTTAATAAACATCGACTTTTCACAAAGAAGCGAAATAAAAAAGCCTCATATGGTTTTCACAAATGGAAAGACTATAAATGTTCGAAACTAACAGAATTTGGTCCTCTTTGTAGAATATTTTTTTCATTCAGAAACCCGTCTGGATCGTTTCTCGAACATTCTTCTCGATTTCATTCGAATTCGCTCTTTCTACAAGTACTTTCGCATCTTCGTCTGAATGATTGACCCTTTCGAACCCATCGAGGTGTTCACTTCAACTCGAGGCCTATTAAATAGCGCATATAAATGCAAAGCCATGCGGTTAAATGATCTTTCTGTTGTTTACATTCTATCAAAGAATAGTGATCTTGGGATGAATTTCTATTTTTTTCGCTAAAGATGTTTTCATAATAATCCATATCTATCGAATAGAGAGACAGAGTGGAAGAGAGAAAATAGAAGAACGAGCGAACGTATATAAAGCGCAAGAAAACTCGAAATCTACATATATATATTACAGGCAAAGCAAAATTAGAATTCCATTTTTGCCTAGGCATTATCGGGATTTAGCTCAGTCTAGTCAGAACCCTAACTTTGCCCAGGCAAAATAGGAATTCTGATTTTGCCTAGGTAAATTCCAAATTTGCCTGAATTCCAATTTGGCCTGTAACATATATAAAAAGACATTTTCGTCTTAATGTCTAAGTTACCAGAGGCCATGTGCACTGGCAGCACGGTAAGTTGCTTTCCTTTTTCTTTTCGTTCGCTTGAGACGGTATATGGAGACAATGACTAGTGTGGATAGATATCGAGAGACACTATAGTTCGAGGCCTCTTTCTTATTGGTTCGTAGGAAAAGAGAATAATGGCTTTGCTTTGAGGGTAAGGAAGAGGAAGGGAGAAAAAATTCCTGAAACAGATAGAAAGAATGGCGATTAAAGACAATAAAGTAAGAGCTGTCCGTGAGAAAACTTTTTACCTCTATGAAAATAAACTTAATTTTTTTTTGTTTAGACATTTGCTGCTGATAGAAGAGCCGATCCGCTTGGGTCCGGTTCTGCCCGGGCGCCGACCGTCTCCATCCAGTCATGGCTGGGTGACGTAGAGGCCGGCTTCACTGCATTGCAGAAGAAGATCGACGACGGCTTCCTCGCCGTGAAAAACGCACAGGAGGGGCTGGACCGCAAACTGGACAACTTGCTGAGCCTGGTGAAGGATCGTAAGTAAAGGCCACCGAATACCAGTAGGCATGGACTCACAATGTCCATGTCTGCTTTTCAAACCGGTGGACTCTTTTCGTCCAGTTTGCCTGAGAAAAAGCAGTGGTCAATTGCTGGAACAAATCCTCCTATGATTTGCTCCTTTGTGACCACTGCGACAGTACAATAGAACAGTTTTAAATTTTGAATTTTTTTTCTTAACTTAATTTCTCTTTTTCTTTTTAGATATGAATTTTTTCTTTTATTTTAGATAAAATCATTTCACCATAAGCAATCGAGCCAGGTCTTCGTTGAACTCAACCAATTCAACATCATCTTGACGTGACCGAACTAGTCGATCGTACTGAATGGCGCGAATCATCGCAAACCCTCACGAAAGTAATAACAAATTTTCCACAATCAGCTTTTGTTTTTGCAATGAAATGCATCCGTTTAGATTATCTCAAATGTTACGTGGAATCATCGATGGCGAAAAGAATATCTACCTCAATCCCAACGAGACGCAACAGCGAAAAAGAGGAATTCGCCTTACATAAAGTCGATGCGCTCGTCGGCTTTAGTCTCATCCGGTGAACGCAAACCACGTGAAATCGACATTCGTACAAATGTTTACGAGAACGAAGATTTCATCTATCAACGAAATGTGAAATCATCACGAACATTCTTATCCGAAGTATATGAATCCGAGTACAAAATCACTGATACTGACATCAAACAGCTGTTGACAAGTTCAACACAAAAGAAGAAGAACAAGAAAAAAAAGAAGAAAGGCACTGGCAATCCCGGAACGGGTGAAAACAACATTGAAACAATGGACGCAGTCGAAGATGATGGCGATGAAGATTTCGAAGATGAACCTGAACAACCGGTGAAGAAAACTACAAGCCAGAAAGTCAAATCAACGAAAAGCAAATCTTAAGCAGATGTGTCGGCAATAATTCGCTTCAAACAAACAGAAAAACGAAACAAATGTTATTTTTTTCTTTCTTTTCTTTTTTTGTTTCTATTTGGCAACTCTTGGTCACGATTGACACTAAAGGGTTTCGTCTCATGACAATAAACATCGAAATAACAACGAAGTTCTTATTCATTCATTTCCCAAGATGTATTGGTCAAGAAAAACAAGATTTACTTTGCGTTCATTGTTTAACTGCTATTATCGGGATCATACCCGATAGCAGAATGGAAAAAGACGTTGTTGTCGTTACATTCAATTCTCTGAATCGTTAGATAATATAGATATGCCAATAAACGACGCTCATTTGATTATGATTGCCATCCAATATGTTAACTAATATGTCGAAACTTTCTATCTGCTTCAAATAAACGCTAACCATTACAATCTAAATTGATATTGGATGAAAGCAGCTACATTTCATACAATCGAACATTCTTCACACCACATTATTGTTCAAATGAAAAGTATTCAGAGAGTAACAACAGATTGACAAGCACTTCGAGCGAAACCGACGGTTCTCAGTGGCCATTTTCTTTCATGATCAATACATGATAATCTCATAAATGTTGAAAAGAGTTATCAACCGAGTTAATCCTCGAACGAAGTAAATCTGTTTGTTTCTTAGTTTACAGAGTAGCATTCCTTCCTTTGATGACCGATGTTTTTTTGCATGATCTATGAAAAACGGTGTGATGTTTTTACGACGATTTCACGTTTCTTTCAATTTGCACATCGAATATATGTGGTGGAATCGAAAATGCGAAATGACCTCGACGATCCTGCTGCTTGGTAACTTTTCCATGAGAAAAAGACACTTTTCAATGGAACATTCTGATTTTTACTTTTAGATGTATAAAACGAAAAATTATATTTTAAGCTGGGACAACAAATAGTGAAGAGGTATCCGTGATCGTTTCTAACTGAAATATTTCGTCTTCGTTTTCGTTTCTTTCCAGACATTTTCATAAAACTTAAACTATGCTAAAGATATTATTTTTCCGGTTTAAATCGTAACGCGACATTGATTCCGTCGGGTACCGAATGTGTGACTTAATCCAAAATTCTTGCTTAACCGATGACATTGCTGTTTTTGATGAAATTCAAATGATTTGTGATCCACAACGCAGTTGAACGCTGACATCTGTTTTATTTGCTCTGTTTCTCACGAGGAATTGTATTTCCACATTCTTTTTCTTCAGATTTACGCCCAAAGTTGTGTGGACAAACAAATAAGAAAACAATTGACAAAGAATTAATAATGGTGGCAGAAGGTGATTTCGAAAGTTGACAGCATCAACGATTAACTAATCTACGACATTTAGATCACACCATAGGTAGACATTTGTTCATTTTTGTATGAAAACAATGCTTCACCTTATTAGCATCATTTGACAATGTCCTATCAAGTGATTACTTCGTGTGTTTCAACAAAAAACGACCTACTTCATCCTACTCGGGAATTGTGAAAAACGCGCTCATAAAGTGACAATGATCTAAATGATATGTGTAAAGTTATCGTTGCTACAGATGGCATTGGAATGGATTTGAATCTGTAAGCCATACGATCTGCTTCTATGAAAGTCAGCGAAAGATATTTTAGCTAAACGAACTGAAGCATCAACACTATTACACACTGTCGCATGAATCAGTCGGACTTTTCAATAATAAAACGATTTTCTCGTCGACACATATTGATTTGTCAAAACCAGTTGAAATCAAAATGACTATGAACCTTGAAAACTAATAGAATTCCACGTTCTTCGTAATTACAATAATTCTCATTCAGAAACCCGTCTAGGTCTTTTCTCGAACATTCTTCTCGGTTTCATTCGAAGTATTCGCTGTTTCTTCAGGTACTTTCTTTTCTTCGTTTGAATGGCTGACCCTTTGGAAGGTGCCGAGGTGCTCACTTCGATTCGAGGTCTCGTAAAACGATTAAATAGGGCACATATAGTGAACGGGTATGTGATTCGATGATGTTTCTGTTGTTTACATTCTTTTAAAGAATATTCATCGTAGGGCGGATTTCTATTTTCGTTGTTGTGATGTTATCACATCGATTTATGTCTATCGAGAAGAGAGAGATGAGGAGAAAGAATAGAAGAACCAGCGAACGTATATAAGGTGAAGTAAAATTCGAAATCTGCATATATATTTAATTTCGTCTGTGATAGACAATCACACAACAATGGATATGGGTGGTCTGGTAAGTTGTTTTCTTTTCTTTTCTCGTTCGTTGGAGAGCGCAGGTGGCGCTAGTGACTAGTGGAGATAAGTAGCGAGAGAAGAGTTACGTCGAGACTTCTCCCTCATTGGTTAGCAGAGAAGAACAAGGGGCTTTGTTTTGAGGACGAGGAAGAGAATTTTTATGAGGTGTTGACAGAAGATGGCGATTGACGATAACAAAGTACGAGTTTCGCTTGAGAACACATTTTATCTTCATACAAACAAATTGGTATTTTCTTTTAGATATTTGNTTGTGATATGTTTTTAGTCTTACACAACGAATAATTGGTAAGCTATAAAATCGATGTTTCGACATTTTTTGAATTAGTATTAAGTTTTCTTCATACATTAGAGAGATCCTAACATTCATGAAATTACTTTTAGATTACTTATATATGTATGTACATCCTCAATGAGTACTAATACACTTGTTAATGAAAATCTTTCAGCGAATAGTTCAACATCCATCAATGATGGACCGATCGCTCATCTTGATCATATGTTAAATAGTCTTCATGATGATCAATCAGCAACACGAATATCAGCGGATGCATTTGATAATAAATCGCATCGAATGAGTCATCGATCGAATTCATCGAGAACGACGATCACAGATGGAAAAATTGTTGAATGTTCATCAGAAAATTCAATCGTCTACCGATATTATATAGGAGAATCAAGTTCAGTCATCGACGAACATTTTGATAAAGCACTCAAGCAGCCAATATCTTTCAATTCAACGAGATCAATACCAACACGAGGTGAGTAACATTCTATGAATGTATTTTTTCAAATACAGTAATTCTATTTGTTCAGATCCTCGAACATCATCGTACGGTTATTCAACTATGATGAATCCATCGAGTAGTTTTTGGCCGACTTTTATGACATCTCCATCATCGTATCCTCATCCAACATATCTTCCAACATCACAAAATGACTATACCGATTGGATGCATCATCATCATACTTATCGTTCACCTTATCCAACAACTCCAACAGCAACAGCAGCAACTCCAACTTCATCATCATCATCATCAACAATGTCAAACAATCATTTACATCCAATTGGATCACCAAATAATACCAATAATAACAATAATAATACAGGACGTTATCATCATCATACACCACCCGATATGGATGTTGTTACAGCAGCAGCTATTGGAGCTGCGGCCGCTGCACAAATGTTTCATCATGAAAAACAATCTCATCATGCTTATACACCAACATCTCACCATTTCGATTATCATCTTGGAGGATCAATGATGGCTACTGCATCCTACGCATTTCCAAGTCAAAGTAATAACAGTAACTTTTCTCTTTCTCAAAACATATTCTTTTCTTTATTTGAAGGTTTTGATTTAATGGGTACCAATACACCACCGATTGGTTTAGAAAATCCCAATATGAAAGATTCAACCGCGTCACCACCGTGGTATTCAAATCATCATCTGTCTTGCTAAATAACCGAATAGAATAAAAAAGACAATCACTTCTACATTTTATTTGATTTCTACTTATATATATATACAATTATACATATGTACTAAGATAACATTGAAAGAACCTAACAGTCTGTTTTTGTTCCATTGTAGTTTATACAAAACGTAATTGGATCGTTCCTCTACTTGATTACGTCGTTATGTTACAATTAATATTACAGACTTATTCAGACATAAACGACGAATGTTTTTGTGTCGAGTGTGTTTTTTTTCTTTTCTTTTCTTTCTTTCTTTCTTGCATCTTCATCTCATTTTGTTCTTGTGTAATTTTTATCTCTTGAGAATGTAGATATTTTTTGTGATGATGATAAATCATTACTATTTCAAAGTGAAGAAAAAGAATTCTCTCTCAATTGATTAAACCGTATACTGAAATTTTCACAATCTTATTTCAATTAGAACATGGGTTTCTCGAAGCATAACAAGATGTGGAAACGTGATGCTCGTGAAGTGTTTCCTCAAAACCAAAAGAGGTTTTTCATGAATAGCCGCCAGTAAACATGATTTACGCAAGAGAACAGATGCATCTGTTTTTGCAAGGGTTAGTTTCATTCAGTTCTATAAATATCTTATAATTTTCTGCCACTCTTTGAGAGAAAAAAAGAAATTTTTAGAACAATACAAGTCCTATGCTTTGTGCGTGTTGTTTTTTTTTCGAAAATACTCTCACATATATACACAGAAAGAAATAAGATAATGATAGAATGAAAAATGAATCGTAATGCAAGAGATTATAAGGAAAAAATCCATCTATTTTCTTTTTCTCTGAATTTGTTTTTGTTCTTCAATGAATTTCTTTCCAAATAAAATCTTGAATAGTCTTATTGAGTTGATGATGTTGGTGACATTGAGCTGTTAGGAATTATGGGTGTTGTTGTCGGCGTAACTGTTGCAGCACACGATAGTTTTCTCGGCATAACGGTTTCCGGGGTTGGAATTTCATGACCAGTGATTGTTTCGGGTACTATCGATGGTGTTCCTTCTTTTATACTGCTGGTTTTGCTAGTTGGATCAGGTTTGCTAGCAGCTAGTTTACCTTGCGATTTCGCAACATTATAATCACCTGAATCGAAATATTTCGGCTAAAAGAATGGCGTTTTTCTACGGGGAATGTTGTAACCTTTGTTTAGTTACCTTATTCATTAATTTCTTTGTCAACATATTTTGTTGTCGAGGAAGAGCGCCGCCGTACTTGGCTCTTAGTTTTGCTTCTTCACTCATTTCTGGCGTTGCACCGTTATTCTAAATGATGAATCTCGTTTAACGCTATGAAATTAATCGATAGAGATCCTCACAGGCGTTGTATTTTCAGTAGATGAAGCCATATGGAATGTTGAAATGAACTTTTTACTTTGTTCTGAACAAAAGATGTAATGAGCTAAGAAAAATTTTAGTTCAATGCAATTATTGACGACGTTTTGTACACATACACACAAGTTCGTCGATATACAAAGAAGAATAAATAAAAAAAAACTGAGATATTATTTTTTTTCTATTCTTAGACTCTCGAGTATCTTTCATTGGTCGACGTCGTTCGACAACTTGAAAGGTTGCTTTCAAAAACAATTTTTCGAGAAAATAAAGACATTTTCAGAAAATCGTTCGAAAATATTGCTGATAAGAAGAATTCTTCTGTGTATTTTCTACCTAGATGGCGCTCGTTTGCAGGATCCGT
Organism: Adineta ricciae; assembly: GCA_905250025.1. NCBI lineage: Eukaryota > Metazoa > Rotifera > Eurotatoria > Adinetida > Adinetidae > Adineta > Adineta ricciae. The sequence goes on from CAJNOJ010000091.1 coordinate 357,789, forward strand.
TTCGAATCAATGTAGCGAAGTTGATTTTGATACGCGGAGAAGGAAAGTATTTTTGGAACAGGCACTAATGTTGCATTCAAAAAAATGGAGAAGAGTGTAATTAGTGCTCGAGGAAGTACGAGACGAGAGAAATTGACATTCAACCAATGCGAACTAAATAAAAAAGGAAAAAACATCCGTTCGTTTTATATTTAAAATATATGATTATCAACAGAATCATCAACATCGGCAGATTTAGATAAATTCACAGCGATGACTACATGCGTAAACATACGTTCTTAGTCGCATACGAGAATATAATCTTCACATCATTATGCTTGACAGAAACCTTAGAAATCGCGAGTTGGTCGAATGAAATTGCTAATCAAGAGACTGAAAATAATCGTCTTTCACCCAATGTGCTATTTTCACAAAAAAATGTTCGAGTTTCTAGAAGTATTTTCAATCTATTATCATCTTATCTTATAATTACTACTAAACATGTCATCTGAAAGAGAGACGTATCATCTGAGTCATCATAATACAACGTGAAGATTACACAAGAGAATATTCAGCATTTTTTTTCATCTTCTAGTTTAAAAAATATCTTCTGTCATTGGATAAAGAACTTCAACGACAGAAATAAAATTACACAAATATGATGCAAAAAATAAAATAAAAAACAACACCGAAAAAATGCAGATTGATATCAGTCTGAATTTGAATCATTGCTTCTCTTGAAATTGTTCGGGAATCGAAACGATCGATTGAATTACATGTCGCCTTTTCTTCTTATAAATTGTAAACGTAAATCCACATACGATCAAAACACATGGTTAACGGGTCATCTAATTGTAGTCGATTGTCTGGTAACAAAGTTCCATTATTAACACCAGATCCGAGAAGATGCACACGGAAAATACAAAGTTGATTCGTTTGAAAGTGTTGTGTTGCCATGTTATGTGCGTCGTTGACTCTAGCGTAGACAGTCAATGGTTTAATTAGTTTCTTGTCTTCGTTTTGCCAACGAAGTAGTTGGAAAATATCAGATGGACTTCGGAGTGGACAATAGTAGTAGACCGGTTTTGTACGAATTGTTGAACTAAAAGAAGTTTTGTTTGAGTCACTAGAAAGAGTTGGATTTTACCTTTGTTTTTCTTTCTTTTCTGAGAAAATGTTTTTCGATGCTAAGATTTTAACTGGACATCCGATTTCATTTGAAAGGTAACGTTCGGTTTGTGAATAATCATCTTTATTATAAGAATCTAACAGGATAATATCTTGTTCATGATCAGGTAAAGGCGGTGAAGTGTCAGGTTTCGAGGATAGAATATCATCGTAGGTTGATAAAGCTGATGCAGACGCAATAGGCGTAGATCTTCGTGAAGAAGGCGAAGCACGTGATGGTTGATTATTTGCAGATTTCCTAAGAAATCAAATTATGAGAAATTTTACAGATAATATCATTCATTACCGTTGATTATGAGTTGAATTTGAGATCTTTGGACTTGCTGTCGCTGATTGTACATTGTTTGTATCGATTAAGTCAGGTTTACTAGCAAATAACATCGCTTATTGATCAATTCTACACACTCGAAAACTTACCGTTGTCGAAGAACTTTCTTAAATGCTTCGAGAATGTCATCATGACTTTGCTCATTGATTTCTTTTTGTCGAAAATACCTGAGACAAGCATCATTGATCGCATGTTGGCAGTGAGGTTTCGTACAAGAGTCTACTAGGGCATAATAACAGTAATGTAATTTATCGCAATACTGCTTTTTCGGGCAACCGCCTTTCTTCGCATGGTCAGTACACACCCAAAACTAAATCAACTGATCAATGAACTTTTTTAAAGAGAGAAAATTCTTACCGATCGCATTGGGTCAGCACTCGCTCGAACTAATTCGTGTAAAATGACTGCCGGAATTGAAGATAAACCTCGTGCATCCAAAATTCTCTGATTGTGAACACTTTTCAAGATATCATGATCGTATGGACAAGTTTTATTCGTACATTTTGCATACATTGGCCGTATATTATAAGGACACAAATGTAAAAACGGACAGGATTGCTTTTTACATTGCTGAGCATAGTGTGTACAACAGAAAAGCTAGAAATACAAAATTTTTTTTCTATGAAATCATTTTTTCGTCTTTGTTTCTATACATACGTCTAGTGTCAAAGCGATTTTGTCTGTCATTTGATTATGATGAAGTAAAGGGCGTAATAATTGAAAGTATTCACTATAAGATTGTTCATTAATCAATTGTAGAATACGTTCTTTCGAAATTTTTAATTGATTAACAATTGAATCTAGTGTATCAATGGAATGTTTGGTTGTGAGAAGATATCTCAGTAGACTCGTCACTTCATCCATAGTTTCACGTTTGTAATTCTACAAAAATCAAATGAAAAGTATAAAATATTTCAATTTTCACTTCTATTTTGTTGTTCGCTTTTCTAACGAACGATATCTATTTATTAAAACTGAAAAGCTCTGCTTATTTGATAATCTCTTGTTCGGTATTTTGTTTTCTTGTTATTGAATAGGATAACAAACTAATGTTTTGGTTTTTAACGATAACAAAAAAAAACTAAAATACAATAAAAGAAAGACGTACTAAATGACAAATGGTATAATAGAAGTCAATGAATCTGTTCTTCTGTTTTCATTACTAGAAGAATTGCACTGGAGAGAGATCACCCGAGAAGAGAAAAAGAAGAAAAAACAACACCACAACAAATGACCAGAAAAATAAAGAAAATCAACAAAAAAAAACGAGAAAGTGAAAGGAAAACCGAGTCTGCACGGATTGACTTGTTTGCTTTTCAAAACATAATCATGGGTTGCTGTTGATGTTGTCCATGTTCGTCCATCATTAATGTCATAATCATCATTGGCTGAGCGGGATGTTGCTGTTCTAATGGATAACGATAGATGTGTGAATGTTTTCTAAGAATAAGAGAAGAGCATGAATGTATTTTGATCGATTGAAAGTATGACTTACTTATTTTCATCAACAATACGAAAAAGCGCTATGATATCAAGTGGTTCAACGTGTGCGAGACCACGACGTTCGAGATAATCGATATTTCGTTGTGTTGCCAACGAGTGTCCAGCTTTACAGTCACCATATTTGCATAGATGTGGTGAACACATATAAAAATAACACAGATGTAAATCGTCACAGTTAGGTTCTCGACATGGTTTGGGCTTATGATGACAAACTGCAAACTATTGAAAGGAGAATGGATTCGATATGTACGAAAAGAGATCAAAGAATGGTTTTCGTTTTGTCTTACCGTTTTACTTGGATCGGCTGATGCTAAAATCAGCATGATAAGTGTTTTTTGCGGTAGATTTTCTAGACCGCGTTCAATAATCACTCGTCGATTATGTTCTGTATCAAGCGAATGTGATAGCGGACAATCATGTGGACGTTGGCAACGACGATTGGGCAAAACTACCGACGGGCATAGATGTAAATAAGGACAGGCATTATCTTTTGTACAACCGTTTGGTGGACGGGCATAGAACGTGCAGTTGGTAAGATCAAGAACAACTGCTATACGATCATCACCCGGTGTATCAATAGCACGAAGACGAGCGAACACAAAAGGATGGGCGGCAACAATGGATAAAATATGTTCAATAGGTGCTTGCAAAGATGCGCATAGAGTTGAAAGGCGTGACAAGGAATTCGTTGTTAGAAGTGTATGAAGAAGAGCAATAGCATTAACATCTAATAGTGGCATAATGAACTGTTCTAAATATAGAGTGATATGATAATATTCGCTTTTGATAAATCAGCGATGATTATACGAAATCAAACAGAGGATAGATCGACCTACTTGTGACGGAAAAACTCTGATCGTCGAAAGAAATGAATGTCAATAATCTAGAAATGAAGAAGTTGAACTTCAACACTATGTGTCTCTTGTCTATGCGTTTGTCTGCACGCTTGTGTGTGTTAATATATTAGAAATGAAAGAACAGCAGAATCAACAATAATTATAATAAAAAAAATGTCTAAGAAGGGAAAAATGAAGTTCGTTCACCGAGCTCTTCGGTTGTTGCTGTTATTATTGGTCTGGTCTATTCTTTTTTCGACGTTTGTGTCGTTAATGTTGGTGCGGTTGTTGTTGTTCCACCTATTTGTTTGGCTTGTTTCTTCTTTTCGGCTTCGATTTCATTTTCTTTTTCAATTTCAGCGATATATTTCTCGACTTCTTCAGCGCTCAAGGTTTTCAATGGTTTATGTCGTGCCATCACAGCGATTTCAACATTTTTCGATCCACTTTGCACAACCTCCAACAAAGCGCGAATGCACAATTTGATTGATTCATGAGTTGATTCATATATTGTTTCCGTATAGGCTTTTTCGAGGTATTCACGAACAGTCTTAGCTTGTCGACCAATAGCATTGGCTTTCCATTCGTGATAGGTACCACTTGGATCAGTAGAATAAAGACGTGGTGTACCGTCATAGTCGAAACCAACAATTAATGTTGATAAACCGAATGGACGACGGCCTCGGCCTTGTGTATACTTCTGTTGTAGATCAGCAATGAAACGAGTAATGTATTCAATAGTAACAGGATCTTCAACGTTCAATCGATGGGATTGACATTCGATACGAGCACGATGCATTAAAACACGAGCATCAGCTGTCAGGCCTGCAAATGCCATAGCGACATGATCATCTAAGACGCAGATTTTACGAACCGTACTAAACAAATTAGTGAAGATCAAGTGGAAAAGCTATCAGATCAATTTACCGATCTTCTTGTAAAACAGCGACGGCCTTCTTTTCGACACCTAGGACAACGATATTTTTTCCACGTACACCAACAGCAGTTGATCCTTTTTTGACAGCTTCTTGTGCATATTCGACTTGAAAGAGCCGCCCATCGGGAGAAAATACCGTGATTGCTGTATCGTACTCGCCTGCCATTATGATGAATCGATATAGATTGAATCTGAAAGAGAAAAAAAGAAGTATTTCAACAGTCGATTTGAAATCCGACTGTTTTAAATGAAAATATATTCGAACAAACACGCCACAATCAATTTCTGATGACCAATGAGTCATTTTCTATTTCTTCAATAAGAAATTAGAACATACTTTTTATGCTTGACAACTAATTTATTTTTATATTCGAGTTTAATGCGAATATAAGTGACTACATTATTGTTGTAACGATGTTTATTTTTTTATTCGAGAGACTTTGTTCACGAAAACTAAACAGTGTTCGACAGAGGGCGCTGCTAACCAGGATATGACTAAGGGAGAGTGTGGCGTGGATCTTGACGGATAACAGATCAATGATATAGGCTTTTTGACAACAACCACGAACATTAAAAAGTCAGAGATGCAGCTGAGAAATTCATGTCATAGATCGATTCGAACAGCGATTGGAAATTATCTATTTCAGTTCATTTGCTGATCCATCTTCGAAAATGAGTGGTTTTTCATGTTTCTATGACGTGAATGAACCCTTTGACAAAGATTTCAAAGTCATCTTGGGGATCGGACTTTACAGTAAGACCTGCTCGAATGATCAATATAACATTCCGCGGAACTTGAACATCAAGTGTCATACGATACAGATTTGCGAAATGAGTGTTTCACCGAGCTGTATTGATGAGGAGAACACTACCGACATTAGTAGCTGTATGGGTAGAACCGTTGAGAAAGTCAAGAGCCACAAGCAATTTGAAGCTGAATCTTTTTCTGCTGCTTTATATACGACTAAGTTTTCATACTTATTCAAAGAAAAGGTTGAGCAAAAAGAAGAAATAAATAGTTATGATGTGTTCGCGACAACTCAGGATTTTCATACATCAAAACCCACCAAGTCATAATCATATAATGTCATATTTACTATAAAATTTATATGGTCGCTTACATAAAATCATGATAGACGTTTACCGAGTATGCAATTACATCGAGAATACATTCTTGATGGTACTGTCAAATACAAAATGTCCATCAGTGACTTTGTTTCTTTTTCGATATAGAATAACTCAGACAAGATGGAACATAGGTATGTTTTGCGTCGGATATCGTTTTACCTCAAGCGAAAAAGAATGCATCATCAGCACGGTTTATCGCTTCCTTTGTAAATACAAATGAATCAGATGGACATAGAAAGTTCATCCAGTGATGAATACGACTTATCGAGGAGCTACCGTTCTCAATGACACAAAAATAAAACAAACACTGTTTATGTACACGAAGCGGTAGACTCATCTCCCAAATTTTCTGTCGTACACAGCCATCGTGGAGTCGTATGAAATAAATCACGTTTCTTTGGTTAGCATTGATAGTAATCGAGGACATCTTCCGTTAACTGATTTCATTCGACTCTTATCAATTACTCATATTTAAATAAGAACAGAGAAAGCAACAAACAAAAACAGGATTTCCTTCCGTGCTGTCGAGAGCGAACTTTGAAAGACCAAAAACCGGACTTCTCAACAGCAGGAGAGGTCGCATCCCATGATCGTTGGTTAAATTATACACTTCTCTTGCGAATGATGTTTCCTTTTCTCTAATAGTTGGAATTGATTTTCGATAACAATGAAGAATTTCATTGAAGACTTGGTTTTTTTCTTTCATTTCACACTCTTATTTTCATCACCTTTCATAATATTGTTCACATTCATTCTCTTATGCTATTTCTGGTCTTTATCGAAAACATTATTCATCGCTTTGATTTATGGTAGTTGGATGTATATTGATCAACAAACCCCGGTTCGAGGAGGTCGATGGTCGATTCGTTTACGTCAATTATATATTTGGTCAATAGTTTCTAATTATTTTCCAATAAAATTAGTCAAAACTGAAGATCTCGATCCAAGTCGAAACTACATCTTCGGTTGTCATCCACATGGTACGATTACTCTCGGTGCTGGGATCAATTTCTTAACAGAAGCAACACATTTTTCAACTCTATTTCCTGGTATTCGCCCTCATTTGATGGCGCTTCATTCTAATTTTTTCTTCCCAGTTTTACGTGAATTAATACTTGGTTTAGGTAGGAATAAGCTTATAAATTCGCCATTAAATTTTTTGTTGTTGTCCTAGGTGAATGTTCTGTCTCAAGAGAGAGTTGTCAATATTTCTTAAATGGATCAGCTGGTCAAGGTAATGCTGTTATTATTGTTTGTGGTGGCATGCGGGAGCTGTATTCGACAGAATATGGAAAGATGACGTTCTATTTAAAAAATAGAAAAGGTTTTATACGATTATCATTAGAAAATGGGTGAGCAAATACATACAATTAGAATGAACAGAAAAGAAGACATTTTTATTTATTATAGTACATCATTAGTACCGGTAATAACATTTGGAGAAAATGAACATTATCGGCTATATAAGAATTACATTTCAAATCGATTTATTTGGGGACGATCAATCATTGGTTATCTACCTCTTCGTCACCCTGTAACAACTGTTGGTAAGAAAAAGATTATGTTTCTCATGTGATTAAATATATTTTATTAGTCGGTAAACCAATTCATGTTAATCAAGTCATTAGTCCATCTCAAATAGATATCGATCAACTCCATGATCAATATCTTCAAGCAATTGAAGAGTTGTATAATACAAATAAAGCAAAATACGGCTTTGAACATGTGAAGTTACAAATCATTTAAATAACATCTGGATAATATTAAGCTAAATTTTCTTATTAGTCTTAAAGCTCCCGCTCAATCCATCGAATATTGAGTGACCTCCCATAAAAGTCCTGTCTCTGAAAGTTTTTTGAGAACTTTCTTGTGAAATTTGTGAACTTTCTCATCATGAAGATCGAAACGTAACAATATCTTAACGTACAAAGTGATAAAGTCTCGGAAAACTATAGCCTATCTATTAAAAACTTCTGAAATCTGGGCATCTGAATCTCTGTGAAAATCACAAGACATATTAGAGGGCTCTCTTCGAAATTCTTTTACGCTTGCTAAAGTACAAGCCATAGGGTTTGCAGTATGGAAAGAGGTTTAGTGGAGGTATGAGAAGAAGAACACTTCTGCATCACAAACATAAAGATTACTTTTTAAGATAACGAACTATTTGATTAATATAAATTCGAAGTGTATTTAATTTTTATCAATGTTTTTTTAAAGATTTTAAAAATAAATGTACGCTGGAAAAATACTTAGCTGATTTTTTAAAATTGAATGATCTAGTTATTGTTCCGATCTGCAACAGAAAGGATTTATTCGAAATCAAATGAAAAAATTTCTGAACAATTCAGTTCATTTTGTGTATTGTTTTGGTTTCCTCATTTCCTTCATACCAACGTATTACCGGATGATTGGCACAAGCTGCCATATAAATTTATGTTTATCGATCAACAGATAATCTTTGAGGACAATTTAAATGAAGGTATGGGTGTGGGTGTGAGGATGGGGGTATGGGTGGGGGTAAAAGTCTTTATCATTGGAACCGATAGAGCTCGTCGAGTTTGATCTGGAAGTGTGGAAATCGAGGTTTGTGATTGCTAGACGAATTCATGCGAGTCTTTCTAAAAGTTTTAACGTTTTTTGGGTGTTTTTTTTTAAATTTTTTGGGTTTTGTGGGATGAAGGAGAGACTTTTTTTAAAATTTTGTTTTTGGAACCGAGAGAGCTCATTAAGTTGTATTTGGAACCTGTGTTGGTTCGATTGGAACCTACACTGAAACGAATCCGCTGAAGAAAAAGTTCAATCCTGTGCAAAGATATCCTACGTTTTCTCTTAGTTTCGCAAAGAGAGAAAAAATACTGTTTAATATCTATAGATCAGTGGCGTAACCAGGATTTTTAGACCAATGGGCAAACTTTGCTTAGGTTGAAAAAAAGTAGTGGGCAAAACGGGCAAGCTTTTTGTCGATAGGGCAAAACTTTTACACTGATTCAAGTTTCAAAACACGACCACAAACAAAAGTGAAAAATAAGGATCTTTCATTTTTTAGTATAAAAAACAGAAGAAAGTCCAATACGCTGTCTTGTTTCCTTCACTGTAGTGCAGTATAAGAGAATGCAA